>OX451737.1:1506485447-1507028753 GCA_948472305.1 Vicia faba | reverse complement strand
AACCTGTCCGGCCCAATGAAGGAACCTTGGCCCAGCGCTGGGGGCTATAAATACCCTTTGTTCCCAAAGGGTCAGGTATTCATTCTTTTACCCATACTCAAACTTTTGCATGCTCGTACTCTCACTTACTTCAGCATCGGAGTGCCTTGCAGGTACCCCCCCCCCCCCCCCTCATCTCGTCCAAACTTCAGCTCGGAGCCAGTCGTGACGGTCCAAGTCTGATCCGATAAGATCAGTGGCGCCGTCTGTGGGAAACTAGCTTCCCCGTCTTGCAAAACTCCAAGACCAAAGCTCAACTCAACTACCACTGTCATGGCTGACCAAGCTCTCGATGAACAAAACGTCCGCGTCGTCGACACCAACAACGGCCCCGCGGACAAAAACGGACACCTTGACAACGCCGGCAACCCCCGGTCACAACACCATCCCCACGTCAACTGCCCCCGGACCTTCAGCCTACCGCGACGGAGCTACTGCGTCGTCTTTCTCGGTCCCTCTGCCACTCGAAGAGGACGATGCAGCTCTCGCAAACTACCGGGCTGCCCAATTTCAGTAAGTCCCCGTCCCCACCGGGGCGGACGCCACAACTCAAGCGTTGTTCGCAGCGATCAATCAAACAAATTACCTCATCTTCGCCCAAGGGGAAAGACTGAGGGCACTTGAAGACGACCAAAGACCCCCGAGGAGGCATCGGAGACCCCATACTCCACCTCCTCGAGTGACTGAAGTCCAACTCCCGTCTCCCCCCGCGGAGACACTACAGAGATACCTCTCGAAGCCCGTCACCCCCGCCCATCGGGGAAACGGCCCCCTTTGGAGAGGCAGCCCATCATCCAAGCCGGAGGACGTGGTCGCGACCCGACGAGACAGGAAAGAAGACACTCCGGAGACGGGCGTGTAAGAATCAACCAACGAGCACCACGCTCGAGAGAGGCCCGGCACGACCAGGACCGTCGTGCCCGACAGTATTACAGGTCCCCATCTCTGTCTCCGGAGAGGAGCGACGAGGACGACCCCCGCGGTCCCCTATCGCAAGCTATCATGGAAGCGCCCATTCCCCAGGGCATGGAGAAACCCCCGCACTTGAAGGAGTACGATGGAGTCGCGGACCCGGTCGACCACATAGACGGGTTCGAGGCCATGCTGCATTACCACAATGTCGGGGGACCCATCAAATTCCGACTATTCCCCACGACTCTCAGGAAGGCGGTAATGGACTAGTACAAAGGACTCGCCCCAGGCTCAATCACCTCGTGGCGAAACCTGAAGAACCAGTTCATCAGTTCATTCACAGCCTCTCGGAGGCATCCAAAGACCGAGGCGACCCTCGAGGCCATCATCCAAAGACAGGACGAAACCCTGAGGGAGTTCATCAATCGCTTCAACCGGGAAGCTATACAGGTCCCCTGCGCGGACCATATAAAGAGATATCTGCTGGCGAGGGGGCTCCTCCCTGGCACGGAATTCAGAAAAGCCGTGGGCATCGAGCCACCCAGGACATTCGACGCCCTCCTCGAAAAAGCTCGGGCATACATGGACTACAAGGAGAGGGAAGCGGCCAACAGGGCCCGAGACCCCAGGACTCGCGGGTCCAACAGCAACTCGCGCCAGGAAGCTCTTCCTCCTCGACGAACCGGGAAAAAAAGAAAAGAAGACAGACCCCGGGAAGTCCGAGAACAAAGGGGACCCTCGGGGTGATTTATCGAGTACACTCCGCTCACAGCGTCCCGCGAGCGCATTCTGGCGGAGTGTGCCAGCACTGATTTCAAGGACGGTGGTGTCAAACATCCCCGACCTGCTCCCGCCAAGCCCGGAGCAGACAAGAACAAATATTGTCAGTACCATATGAGCCATGGTCATCTGACTGAGGATTGCGTCCACCTCAAGGACGCCATCGAAACCCTCATCAAGGGAGGGAGGCTCGCGCAATACTGGCGAAGCGACGCTCCCCGTCGTGACGCCCAGGAGACAAGGGAGCCCAGGGAAGATGCCCGACCATCTGACGAGTCGGTCTCCATCCAAACCGCCTTCTCCATGACCAGGCCCGAGGACTTCGACATCCCCGAACACCTGCAGGAACCGCTCACAATGCACAGTAGGTGGGAATATTTCCCCTCCGCCATGGTCATCAACGGCGGCGGATTCAACGACCTGACCATTAATTCGGCTAAGAGGAAGCTGGACGAGTTGGTCGACGCGGCGCCCCCCGCAAACAGTGACGTTCGAAAGGGTAAAGGGCAGGTCAGAACCCATCACCTTCTACTTGGAAGAGCTCCTCGGCGGAGCCCCGAACGCGGTCATCCCCTTACTGATAAGGGCAAGAATGGCCAACTTTGATGTACATCGCATCCTCGTCGACGAAGGAAGTTCCGTCGACGTGATGTACAGCCAACTGTTCTGAACTCTACAGCTGGACGACTCACATCTCTCACCATATGTAGGGTCGGACCTACAAGGTTTCAACGGCTCGACCTCCAAACCTTGGGGATATGTCGAGCTCCTGGTTACGTTCGGCGAAGGAACGGCTACAAGACAAGTCAAAGTACGCTTCCTCGTCATCGACTGCCCGTCTCTGTACAACTGCATCCTGGGGAGACCAACACTGGCAGAACTGACAGCGGTGCCCTTGATTGTCCACCTGAAGATGAAATTCTACACCAAAAGGGCACGGGTAGCTACTATCCAAGGAGACCTAGCCGCTGCCCGGAGGTGTTTCAACGCCGCATCTAAGGGACGTGATAACTGTCGACATAGGGACAAGGCCCGCCAAAAGGACGCGACAGGAGCCCGACAAGCAAGAGTCCACCAAGGAAGACGCCATCGAAACCCTCATCAAGGGAGGGAGGCTCGCGCAATACCGGCGAAGCGACGCTCCCCGTCGTGACGCCCAGAAGACAGGGGAGCCCGAGGAAGATGCCCGACCATCTGACGAGTCGGTCCCCATCCAAACCGCCTTCTCCGTGACCAGGCCCGAGGACTTCGACATCCCCGAACACCTGCAGGAACCGCTCATAACGCAAAACAAGTGGGAATATTTCCCCTCCTCCATGGTCATCAACGGCGGCGGATTCAACGACCTGACCATTAATTCGGCTAAGAGGAAGCTGGACGAGTTGGTCGACGCGGCGCCCCCGCAAACAGTGACGTTCGAAAGGGTAAAGGGCAGGTCAGAACCCATCACCTTCTACCTGGAAGAGCTCCCTGGCAGAGCCCCGAACGCGGTCATCCCCTTACTGATAAGGGCAAGAATGGCCAACTTTGATGTGCATCGCATCCTCGTCGATGAAGGAAGTTCCGTCGACGTGATGTACAGCCAACTGTTCCGAACTCTACAGCTGGACGACTCACGTCTCTCACCATATGTAGGGTCGGACCTACAAGGTTTCAACGGCTCGACCTCCAAACCTTGGGGATATGTCGAGCTCCTGGTTACGTTCGGCGAAGGAACGGCTACAAGATAAGTCAAAGTACGCTTCCTCGTCATCGACTGCCCGTCTCTGTACAACTGCATCCTGGGGAGACCAACACTGGCAGAACTGACAGCGGTGCCCTCGACTGTCCACCTGAAGATGAAATTCTACACCAAAAGGGCACGGGTAGCTACTATCCAAGGAGACCTAGCCACTTCCCGGAGGTGTTTCAACGCTGCATCTAAGGGACGCGATACTGTCGACATAGGGACAAGGCCCTCCAAAAGGACGCGACAGGAGCCCGACAAGCAAGAGTCCACCAAGGAAGAAGTCCAGAGAGCTCCACCAAAGGTCAACTCTATAGCTCTGGACGCTCGTTTCGACCAGGACGAACCTCCCAGTGGCGAGCAAGCCCCACTCCGACCAATACCGGACGGGGATTTTGAGCTCGTCCACCTCGGCACCGACCCGACCAAAGGAGTGAAGATTGGAAAGGATCTCCCCGACCTGGCAAGGAAGCAAATCAAGGCCTGCTTGCACGAGAATGCTGACCTGTTCGCCTGGAGCGCCGCGGAGATGCCTGGACTCGACCCTGAGGTCGCCTGTCACCACCTCGCCATAGATCCAGCCGCTAGGGCCGTAGTACAACGTAGGCGTAGGCAGTCTCCAGAAAAAACGGAGGCTGCTGAAAAAGCTGTAAAAGACCTCCTAGAGGCAAATTTTATTTCTGAAGCCTGGTATTCCACCTGGCTGTCAAACGTTGTACTTGTTAAAAAGAATAATGGAAAATGGAGGATGTGTGTTGACTATACCGATCTCAACCGGGCTTGCCCGAAAGATGCTTTCCCTTTGCCGAACATAGACATGCTGGTCGACAACTCAGCCGGCTACAAAACGTTGTCGTTCATGGATGCCTACTCTGGCTATAACCAAATCCCGATGGCAGTGAGCGACAAACACTGCACGACTTTCATGACCAGCTTAGGCAACTATTACTACAACGTAATTCCCTTTGGACTGAAAAACGTCGGGGCAACTTACCAGCGCATGATGAACAAGGTTTTCCACAAACAGATTGGCAACATGCTCGAGGTGTATATGGACGACATGATCGTCAAATCCCGAGCAGACACCGACCATGCAGCACACATCAAGACGGTCTTTGCCCAAGCAAGACAATGTAAAATGAGATTCAACCCCGAGAAATGTATGTTCGGAGTCAAGGCAGAAAAATTCCTCAGATTCTACCTAACAGAACGAGGAATTGAAGCCAACCCCGACAAATGTCGGGCGTTCTCTGACCTCCCAACACCGACGTCGAAGAAGTCAATACAGATCATGAACGGCATGCTCACATCATTGTCCCTCTTCGTCGCGAGGTCCGCTCAGCACGCCCTCCCCTTCTTCAAACTCCTTCGTAAGGAAGCAGCCTTCGAATGGAACGAGGAGTGCGAACAGGAGCTGCGCCACCTAAAGCAAAGTCTATCTCAACCACCCGTACTATCTCGACCAGCTGACAGAGAGCCATTATTCTTATACTTGGCCGTCTCGAACGAAGCCATCAGCGCGACTCTCGTCTGCGAGACCACCGACGGACAGAAACCCGTCTACTTCACGAGCAAAGCCCTACAAGGACCCGAAAGCAGATACCAACAGATAGAAAAGGTGGCTCTAGCCCTTGTCAACGCGGCGAGGAGACTCAGACACTATTTTCTGGCCCATACAATCATCGTGCGAACCGACCAACCGGTGAGGCAACTCCTGGGTCGGCCCGATATGGCGGGAAGAATGTTGAAATGGTCCTTGGAACTCTCCGAATTCGACATTCAATACGAGAGTAGGAAAGCCCTGAAAGCACAGGCCCTGGCCGACTTTGTCGCGGAAATGACCACTCATGACCCACCTACGGGGAAGGAACACAAGTGGACCATCTTCGTTGACGGGGCATCCAGCTCGTCCGGAAGTGGCGCAGGAATCCTTTTGGAGAACGAGGAAGGCGTAGTGATCGAACACTCCTTAGCTCTCTCCTTCCCGACGTCGAACAACCAAGCATAGTACGAAGCCCTGCTCGCAGGACTGAGACTAGCCGAGGACCTGGGAGCCCGCGAGATACAGATCTACACCGACTCCTAACTCGTCGCCTCCCAAGTCCAGGGGAGTTACCAAGCCAAGAACGACAACCTCGTCGAATACTTAAACTTAGCCAAAAAATACATGACAAAGTTTGAACGGGCGGAAATTACACATGTCCCCTGTGAGCAAAACACAAGGGCAGACATATTGTCCAAGCTCGCGAGCACGAGAAAGAAGGGCGGAAACAAATCTGTCATCCAAGAATCCCTAGCACACCCGAGCATCGAAAGACCCCCGACCCTAGTCGAGGTCCACGCCATAGGAGATGCCTAGTCCTGGATGACCCTGGTCTACAACTTCTTAACGAAGGGCGAACTACCCTCGAACCAAACTGATGTGACCGCCATGAAGCGACGAGCATGCTCGTACGTAGTGCTCGAGCAAAAACTATACCGCCGAGGATTCTCCATTCCCCTCCTAAAGTGCATCGATGAATCCACAGTCCCCGAGGTGCTACGAGAGATACACGAAGGGATCAACGCCCAGCACATGGGCGGCAAATCCCTGGCGAGGAAAGCCCTCCTAGTGGGGTATTACTGGCCGACGATGCAGCAGGACACCAAGGAACACGTTAAGAAGTGTGACAAGTGCCAGAGGCACGGTGACATGCACCTCGCCCCCCCTCACGAACTAAGCGTACTGTCATACCCATGGCCGTTCACATGGTGGGGTATGGACATCCTCGGGCCCTTCGTATAGGGGACTTACCAAAATAAGTTCCTCATCATGGTCGTGGATTACTTCATGAAATGGATAGAAGTCAAGGCCCTCGCGAAAATCACCTCGCACAATATCCTCCGCTTCTACAAGAGAAACATCCTCGCCAGGTTCGGAATTCCGAGGGCACTAGTGACTGACAACGGCACCCAATTCACTGACCACGGGTTCCAAGACTTCGTCACCAGACTAGGAACAAAACAACACTTCACTTTGGTCGAGCACCCTCAAACCAACGGGCAAGATGAAGCTGCGAACAGAGTCATCCTCCGGGGACTCAAACGCCGACTCGGCGAAGCGAAGAGGGGATGGGTCGAGGAGCTGCACAACGTCTTGTGGGCATACCGCACCACGCCCCACTCAATGATGGGCGAGACCCCATTCCGACTAACATACGGAACCGAGGCCTTCATCCCAGTAGAAATTATGGAACCATCCAGACGGACACAGAACCCCCTCGACGAAGAAATGAACGACGAGGCACTCAGGGACGAGCTCGACTTAGTCGAGGAAATCCGATCTGGGGCGGCCCTGCGCGAAGCCACCCTAAAACAGCGAGTGGCTCTGCGCCACAACGACAAGGTCATTAAGCGCGAGTTCGAGATCGGCAGCCTGGTATTATGAAGGAACCATAAAGACTCCCACAAAGGGAAGTTGGCCGCGAACTGGGAAGGGCCTTATCGCGTCCACGGCACCACTGGTATCGGGGCATACTACCTCGAGCAACTAGACGGATAACCACTACCACGACCCTGGAACGCTGCTAAATTAAAGCAGTACTATAGTTAAAAACCATCAACACCGAGGACCCTCGACTGTCGACTCCCGCACCTCGGTCAATGAGGAAAAACGTCCGACCCCGTAGAGAGGCCGAGGTACAGGCCCGACCTACGTCCAAACGGCATAACATCGTTCAACGGACAAGAACAAACGATAGTGCCCGACGTGGACACCTTAATCTAGCTCCACCGTCGAAGTACCTGTAGGGAAGAACACCCAGCTCGCGATGGGCAGTTCACGCCGCGGGTGAATAACTCTGATCCGGGTCATGTACCCGACCAAGCGGCTTCGCACTGCACGCCCGATGAATCTCGAAGAACGTCGGGCTATCTAAAAGGGTCAAAAAGAAGTCTCTCCCCTCGAGGTCATGACTTAGGCGAATCTGGCCACCGAGAAGAAGCCAAGCATAGGCACGAACAAAGGACTTAGGCAAATTTGCCAACAAAGTCACAACCCCATACGGGCACGACTCGGGCCCATAACTTAGGCCAATTTCAGCGCAAAAATGTTAAACACGAACACGGGCAAACAATTAAGAATCGAAGCAAGCATTCAGTTGAAAGGCCCGTGGGCAACAAAGCAAATAGATATAAACCGACCAAGAAGGCCGGCGATGTTCAGGAAATACAAAGAACGGGCGCTTAGGCCCGAAAAATATGAACGGGCATGCAGCCCCAAAAAATATGAACGGGCACGCAGCCCCAAAACAAACATCAACAAAGGCGCGCGGGCCCTATCAGAATCTCACAACTCAGCTTCCCCGGAGCTATCACCACCAACAACAGGAGACTCGGGCAGAGGCACGACCTGACCATCAATGATCTGAGACATATAGCCCGCCCCTTCAGTGTTCAGGCCGGGATTCAACAGGGAGAGCTGGATGACCGTGGCTTCAAAGCCGTCCGCCATAGCTCCGACACAATCCCCCTCGAGAAGTTGGATGCGAGCGACCAGTTCCGATTGACTCCGCAAAGGAGCTGTATCCTCCGACTCGTCCTCGGCAGGAAGCATAGCGGCCTTTAGGTCCTCGATCTCTCTGGCGAGGCGCCCGTTGTCAATTTCCAAACGTTCCCGGTCCTCACGGAAATGGTCCCTCTCCTCGGCCAGCTTCCCCGAGTTCTCTCTCTCCAGAGCCAACAACTCTGTCTCCGCCGCCAGCAGCTCGGCTTGCTCGTGGAACATCTCCTCGGAGCGCTCCAGAGCAGCCTTCAACTTTCGCGAACTCGAGGTGAGGGAAGCTTTCTCCTGTTCCAGCTCTTTGATACGGTCAGAGTCTTCCCCCTCCTCGGCCAGCACAACGGCCATCTCGGCCATCTTGACCAATTCGGCCATATTGGCGGCCAGGTGACTTCTCCGACTTTCCTTGCTCATCCGCCTGATAGTCTCGGCTTCATCAGCACTCACGGACAAGGGAAATCCCTCGAAGAAACCCTCCTCTTTAAAACAAGGGGGCAACCCGAAGGACCTCACCGCACTAGAGTCCTCGCCAACCTCCGGTTGGCTCTCCACCCGATTCCTCTTCCTTTGTATCAGGTCGGTATGTAGCAGCTCGACGTCCTGAGCGTCCGCAGATCCTCCCGAAGCAGCGCCCAGGATAGTCGGCGGGCCCGTCCTCGTCGCCTGAGAAGTACCCGGGCTAGTTGGCGGACCCATCCTCGTCGCCTGAGGAGCTCTCACCACCCTCTTATTGACCTTCTTGTCACAGGACAACTTCAAGAGCCTCGCCCTTCGTCCGGCCATCAGACCTGCATGAAAGAACCCCGGGTTAGTGACGAGCAAATAAGCAAACAAGTAACAAGTGAAGAAATTCAAACAAGACAAAACAATAACGACCTAGCAGGTTCGCGGCCTGCCCGAAGGACTGGCACACCACAAGTGCCTTCATGTCGATCGGTCAGGCCTCGAAGGTCGGATAACCTTCTTCGTTAAGAATATCCTTCACCTCCCTCGTAGCCCACCTGGCGGGGAAGAAACTGTCGACATACCGACAGAGAGTACCATAAGCCTTCTCGTCTTCGGGGCTCATCTCGCCCGCGGACGTGTGGTAGTACCCGGTGCCGTGCTCGTAGTGCCTCGAGGTCCAATGCAAGGGAAATTTGGCCATGCGCCCTAACACCGGGCGTCCCTCGTCGTCTAGAAGGGCTTCCCTGTGGTCGTCGGTCACGACTGTTTCTTCCTCATATACAGATTCTAAACCCGTTGTGGTAACCGGCCTCACGATGTACCACTTGTCTTTAAAGCCCCGGACGGAATCCATGTACATTCTGAACAGTCTCTTCGACTGCTTCAAGGAAACCCAGCTATGCCTACCTCCCCGGGACTGGAGCTGTAAGTGGAAGACCCTGAAGAAGAGGGGTATGGTCGCCCCAATCCTTAGAAACTGACATGTCAGCTCGAACGCCCGGATAAAAGCGAGCGAATTTGGGTGAAGCTGCGAAGGGGCCAGCTCCAGATGGCTGAAGACCCCGACCTAAAAATCGCTGAAGGGCAGCTGTAATCCAAGGTCCTTGAAGGCAATCTCGTACATGGGGAATCCATACTCGGGGAACTCCGAGCAGATCCGTGCGGTGAAAGTTGGCCGGGTGACGACGAAGTTCTTCTGGAAACCGGGATGGCTACTGCCCTTCTCGAGGATGGTGTATGCACTTCGACTACGTCGACTATAGGCCGAAGAGATCCCTCTGGGCTCGGCACCCACCCATTCCAGCTGAGGATCCTCTATGGTATCAACCAAATTCACATTCTCATCAGCACTTTGGTCTTCCACCTCGGTGCGCCCCGAAGAACACGGTTCGTCCGCCATGGTTACCTACAAAGCACAGGAAACCGATCAATTGGGAGCAAAACCACACGCTCGCCATAACAGACGGGACGAAGGGCATGACAAACCGCGTCGCTCCACGCACGACCACAAAGTTTGTGTTTCAAACAAAAAGAGCATAGTCACCTCCCCGACTCCCAGATACCACGACAAGTCTCCCTACAGATCGCCTAAGGGGGGCAACATCTCGACCACTCACGAATATGTCGACCTAGGCTATGAACGTGATGAGCGATATCATGAGTCTCAAAACTAGGGCCATGAGTTTACCGGGCACTACCAAGAATTAGGCGCCCTGAATCATGAAGATCCCGGGCGGCACTGCGAGTCAAATACCTAAACCATGCATTTACCGGGTGCAAACATGCGTTCGCCGGGCATACACATGGATTTGTCGAGCTAAATACGAATGTACCGGGGCTAATCCCCGGCGTGCAGCCTCTAACGTCTAAAAACAATGAAAGATGTCATGCATCACAGAGGAAAAGCAAAGGGAACGAGACACTTACTTGCAATCAGGAAGGAGGTGCGACAGCGGAGAAAAGGAATCAGCGACAGAGATCACGGCGGTCTTATGAATATCTGGGAAGAACAACAACAGCAGAAACAGAGGAAAGAGGAGAGACGCGAAGAGGAAAAACACATTCTGGGGCCCAAGGACCCTATTTATAGTGATGACATGGAATACGAAACGTCACCCCGGGGAACCACAGAACTTACCTCCTTGACGTGTAGCTCCCCTAGGCAATGATGACCCTATCGTCAGTAGGGTGGCGGCACGGTTCCCAAGAGATGCCTCATGTGCTCAACGAACACAGCTCGTCGAGATTCCCCGAGCACTCCTCGAGCGGAATTATCTCATGGGCCCGACACAGGGAAAACTCCTCGGGCAAACCGCGGGGAACTACATCTTTTAGCCGGGAACGGGACCCCGTGACAGAGGCGACCTAAGATCAAGTCATGGCTCCTACCCCAGGAACCACGACTTAGGGGGCTCCTGTTCTGGACTGGGCCGGGCTGGCCCAAAAGCAATGGTGAAGGCCCAATCCAAACGGTCTTGCAAGGAGGCACGCTGACCAAGGGGCCACAGCCGTTCCCGACACTCTATGCTAGTGCGACATCCTCGACTCCATGCTATCCTGCTCGACCTCAGCTCGAGCACTCCTCCTAGGGCAGACTCTGTCCACTACACCATCACCTGGATCCCGAAAAGACCGTGTCCTCGTTCGTCTGTACTTCATGAAGAACATCCAGAAAGGAGACCACGTGCGGGTCCCCACTACACACGTAGAACCTGGCAGTTCCTCCATTGGGCCAAACCTGCCCGGCCCAATGAAGGAACCTTGGCCCAGCGCTGGGGGCTATAAATACCCTCTGTTCCCAGAGAGTCAGGTATTCATTCTTTTACCCATACTCAAACTTTTGCCTGCTCGTACTCTCACTTACTTCAGCATCGGAGTGCCTTGCAGGTACCCCCCCCCCATCTCGTCCAAACTTCAGCTCGGAGCCAGTCGTGACGGTCCAAATCTGATCCGGTAAGATCAGTTACCATATCAAATTTTTATATTATATAAGAAAATTTTATATTGAGAGAAACTAAATAATATAATTAATAATTACGTTGAAAAAACACTTATCTTAATAAATGTGAGAAGATGAACTTTACCTATAACTAGTGGGATATTCGTGCGTTTGCACGGGTACTGGTCGGGCGCGTTTATTTATTGAAATAATTGATTGAACGAAAAAGACAATATATTATTTCTAGAATTAGTTGATGTTTATGTTAATGTACGAAAAAAATTCATTACAATATAACGTAGTTTTACAAAATAATTTAGTTTTATAAATATTGGTTTAAAGGGTAAGCGGAGTAATAAAAAATACATTCAACGAAAAAAGGAATAAATAAATTTGATTGATATTTATAAATACAAGGTAAAAGGGAAAATGAAAAATGAATGATGGTTGGAAATGGAAAATATATAAACCTCTTTTAAAGCGCAAAACAAAAGATCATAAGTTTTGTCAAGCATTTTTCCTTATAGGTGCATTAATTATAATTGTCAAATAATGATAGTAACAGAATTATAGGAAACAAACATACTTAATTATAAGAAAAGATAGTATTTTAAAACATATATAAGTTTAACGATACACAAATTAATTTTGGTAAAGACATTCAAAAGAATTAAGAATGTGTTTTACACATAAAATATCGTTATGATTCTACACAAAGAGCCTTGCATTGACACGTACTTAAGCAGAGAATCATAAAAACGATTATGCTTCAGTATGAGTCGATACATCCATACCATGCATCGACTCATAACATGTTGATGCTCCTGGAATACAATTTTCAACCTTTATGCATTGATACATAACTTCATGCATTAACACATGATATGTTAATGTTCCTGGAAAATAAGTTTCAACTTTTATGCATCGGCACATAACTCCATGCATCGACACATAATATATTTTATCTTCAAAAATCAAAATTCAATTCAGTATGTGTCGACACATACGTGTTATGTATTGACTCATATTAAATGGTTGGCTCTGTAATATGTTGTAGTATCAGTTTGCATCGACTCATAACAACTTGCATCGACTCATTTTGTGTTGTATAACTAACATGAGTCGACTCATGCTAACTTGTATCGACTCATAATGTGAATTCTTGTCTCTAACTATTTTATGTTACATATATAAGTAAGTTTTCAGCAGCAAATCAGGGGTGACACATTATTACAACTGTGAGCATCAATTACTGAGCAATAAGAAGCCTAAAAGATACATTATCTTCATCATCTTCTCAATCATCTTAATTCAACAACAACAACGAAAGTCAAACATCTTTGTTCAATTGGATCAAGAGATCAAGAGATAACGTTCAGTTGTTCATTCAAGGGATCTCAGTTGGGTTGAAGATTCAGAATGGGGCTTCTAGGAAAAACCAAGGGTTTGTCCTTCAAGAACGGGTGCGTTCTTGAGGGTTTGTTAGTCACGGTCGCACAAGTCAGATTCATCCGTAGCAAGGGGTTTGGAAATCAGATGGATTTTTGCAAACAGGTCGTGGAAGCGGAGGATTGATTGTGGATCTTGAAGGGAATCTTGATAGGCTCATATCAAGTGGAGGTTCTTACAAGAAGAAGAAGATCATAGGGATTTCATTATGTCTTTGCAGTGTAACCTTTTATACAAACTTTCAGCAAAATTGATATAAGAGTTCTTAATTTCAATTTTGGAATTGAGAGGGAGACGTACCCACACGCGAGGACGACCGTGGGGAACTTCCTTACCAAACTGCTTGCGTATTATTTTTCTTTCTCTCTATCTCTTTACATTTTCCGTAATTTTGTGATTCAATTGTCTTGCTGAGTTTTCTGTTTAATGATAAAATAGTGGTTCAAATACTTTCATCAAATCACCATTATTAATCATCAAACAAGCATACGCCAACCGTTTGACAAAATTGCTTGCAAGTTTTAATTTATTGGAAACATTGCTCTAATGATAAGTGCATTAAAAATGTTAATAAATCTGTGTTTAAGACTCATCTATTTCATACTAATAAAATCCAGCAAGTTTATCGTATGTCCAGTTTTCTAGTAGTTGGTTCAAAATAGATAGAAGTTGATTATGGGCCTTACTTTTCCGATGCTTTTAATAAACTTCGATAAAAGATTTTAAATCCTTGATAAATAAGGAGGTGATCTATTCACTCCCCCTCTCGATCACTTTCCACACCGTCTAACAATTAAAATTTGATAACTGGCTCTAATAAAAGTATTAATGTGTGCAATATTTAACATGAGTGGCAATACAGTACTGCATATGTATATATAACAAAAAATGGATAATGTTGTTGTGTTATTCAATTTGGGTTACAAGTTTAGAAAAAAATAGAGGCGGCAATACATACATATATCAATCTGAGTTACAAGTTTAGATAAAAACAGAGTTACATGTTAGATCAAAAGAGATGGCATATGTGATTAATATGGCAAAATACCCTTTTTAGTCCTTTAAGTTTACCCCAAGGTCCATTTTGGTCCTTTATCTAAAAAAAGTGTCAAACTGGTCCTATAATTCTTTCAAAAGGACCATAGGAGTCCTTTCCGTCCATTTTGGTCCTTTTTGGTTCAGCCCATCCTTCTTTATTTCAATTTGTAACTCCATTATCTTATGTTTCAGCCCATCCTTCCTTTCCTTTAGATGATGTATCTCCATCTTTGCTCCATCAAGCTCATTTTGCAGCTTCTCTAATGAACCAAAAAGGACCAAAATGGACGGAAAGGACTCCTATGGTCCTTTTGAAAGAATTATAGGACCAGTTTGACACTTTTTTTAGATAAAGGACCAAAATGGACCTTGGGGTAAACTTAAAGGAATAAAAAGGGTATTTTGCCGATTAATATCATAGGTGATGGTCAATAGATCTATAGACATTATAGGTGAATGCAAATTGAGTGGTAAATAGAGGAGTATACCACCTTTTTCACTGATTTAAAATACATTTGACTATCAGAAACCCATGACAAATGTTATTGAATTAAAATGTATACTGTCTACGATGGAATTTATGCATTTCTATCAATATTAGACACGTTTAAATGCCATATAGGATTTAGATCATAAAATTGTAGTTGAAGACGATATATAAAACTCAGTTAACTTTAGAAGGCCTGATGCATTATTTAAATTGAAAACACTTGATGTAGTTACAACTATGACAACTCGCAATTGTCATAAATATAATTTACATGAATATTAGAGTAACATAATTATCCCAAATTCTACCGTACAAGTACAAAGAGTGTAAGGATTTTCCGACAGAAGCAAATCTCCACAAGCGTCTTCAATGGGAACCGTCCTGATTTGACAGGGAAAAACTATAACAGATTAAGATGCCAGTTATTTGTCAGCAATGCAGATGCTAGAAATGTTGTGCAAATACGCTAATTTCCTGAACCAATTTGAAGAGAGTTATCTGCAAATGTCGGCATAAATCCATGTCAGAACTTGGCATTACTGATATGCAGGAGTACGCATATTATCCTAAATTCTACTGGACGAGTACAAAGAGTGTAAGTATTTTCCAACATAAGCAAATCTGCACAAGCGTCTTTGATGGGAACCATCCTGATTTGATAGGGAAAAAACTATAACAGATTCGCATGCCAGGTGCTTGCCAGCAATAGATGCTGGAAGTGTTGTACACATATGTTGATTTCCTGAAACCACTTTGAAGAGAGTTATCTGCATACGCCGGGACAACAACATGTCTGAAATCAACATTACTATTATGCAGGAATATCCAGATTGAAAATAATAGACTAAAAGGCGCTGCTCCATAGGAGTGATAACAGAGGAATAAATTCGTAAAATTTCAACATAAAATTATGTAAACATGATCATTCAAAAGATACACACAAATGCATGAAATTGTGTGTCAACATTAAGTTAGCATAACTTAATGGCACACAAGTCTAAATTTACAAATCCAATTCGAAAAGGCAAACACTTTTAAAAAACAAACAACGGTATTAATTGTACGCAGAGTCAAACCAACAGGAACAAAGAGACACAACAAAATACATCAATGACTAATCATTCTTCTCCAGCTTGATTATCTTCCTAAGCTTGTTAGAAGATAGATGTCCATCATAGAATTCATCTGAGGTTGTTGATTTACTTGACCCCCCAGGAAAGTCTCTTTTATCAATAGGTGTCATTGGATCCGGGTTATGCTTAGAGGTAATCTCGAGATCCTGTTACACATTGAATCAGACAATAGGTTTTATTTCACACCACTCAGACAAAACAAACTTATGCGGAAATAGGGAGGGAGTCATCGATTACTGTTTCCTTTACACAATCTTTGGGCACACCTGTTTTTCCATCATCGACACTCTCCTTAACCTAAGCACAATATAACAGTAACCATTATATGTAATATAAGCATATAACAACAATTATAATGGTGAACAACGAAAAACTGAAATAGGGTAAGTACCTGCAGAGGATCAGATGTTAAGGAGGGGCCAACAACAACTTCCTTATCCTGGAAAACAAAGCATCGTTAGAAAAGCTATGTAATATCCAAATAATCAAACAACCTAAAATACCAGAAACCTGCTAAAAAGATTATACCTCGTCTATGTCCCATGGAGCCTTAAGCTGCCTGATAAAAGGCTCATCCCTAAGGATACTCACAATAGAGCAGTTGTTCCATCGCGACTGCCACTTCACCTTAAATGCCATCTCCAAATTCAGCAACTGATCCAGTGCCAATGGTAATTCCAATGGATCATCAATTCCAGTTTATACAACAAATATCAATAATGAGTACCAAAACACTACAAAAATGCATATACTAAGGGGTGGGGAATAAGACACCAAACCTTGATCATAGTAAGACGTAGTTGGGCAGTAGATAAACCCAGAAGAAGCTCACATTCTCTATTCCAAAACACAAAGTTACAACTGCTTCCCCCATGGAAAACCTGAATCTCTATCTTGTACCTACAATGACATAATTAACGAATATAAAAAATACAATGACATAAATCATATATAGATAAGACATTATTATCAAATGGGCTCTTCTTAACACTTATAGAGGAACAATTTTATGTGTTGGAAGATGATAAATATATGCATTGTTGCAATGTACTTGTGGATGCATATGACGTGGCACTGAATTTTAGTCATCGTATACAAGTTTTCCATAAAGAATTATCCCTCCAGCAACAATCACAAGGTCTTGCAGATAGCCTTTGTACGATGGGATGAAACCTCCAATGAAATAGAACTTGTAGCCATCAAAAAGCTTTGGTTGTTGCATTATAAAATCTATCACAAGTTCATTAGACTGCAAACAAAGAAGTGTTTATTGAAATAGACTGCAATTGTTTTAGCTTAATTCAATTTATATGTATCCAACTATATAACTTATAACGAAATGTAAATAAATGTAGGCAGCTATTTCCAAAAATTCTCACTGTTCACTTTACATGCTTCCTTTTTAGTCATAATATATATGCTTCCATATATCAGTTACTTGCATTTAATTTTCTAGGCAAGAAAAGTTATCACTTTCTCTTTCATTATGCATTGAATATATTATGGGTAAGCTAATACATATTTGAAGAGCAAAAATAATTATTAATAGATTGGCAACTAAGAACCTAACCAAGTTATAGGCATCAGACAACATATGACCTCGTCCCAATGAAGGCAGAGAAGTACCAACCAGAAAATTCTTGGATTTAGATGCGTAAAATACCTGCTCTATATCGTAAATTAGAGTGATGCCAAACCAATACAGATTGAATTTTGGCTCCCATGAAAGCATCAACTGGATACCTGAAACATCAACAACGAAAGGCATTGAAGCCTTTCTTTATTATTCCAGTCCTTAAAAGCAGATTTCTTATCAAACTGTTTATAAAATTTATAACATGACATATTTATATGAACAAATTATGGAGATGTCGAGACAAAAAACTTACTGATGTAGAGTTTCAAGACCGCAGAATGCAGTGCGGACAATAATTAAACTTTCAAAAGGCTGTCAAAGTCCATTACCCCCACCATTATTTTACTATGATATCATTTCAAGACAGCAACACATACATAGAGGTGCAGTTGTTCCGAGGGATAATGTGTCTGTAAAACTTCCCACAAGAGCATTGTTTTCTCATACTCAAACTCCATGAAATGTAAATAAATATTATAGAACCAATTTAGTAAATTCATCATGCCGTCAATGGTTGCTTCCATGTGCAATGGAGTTTCTCCTTACTGCAGAAGTGGCAGAAAGAAAACTTTAGACAATTACAAAAATAACCAGAACTTTAGATCATACATATTAACATGCTAACAATTAATTTGAATAGAAAAATTGATGTCACCAACCATATTCCTAGCCCCTATTTCAACTCTCTCTGATCCTTTCCAATGAAGAAGAAATTTAACTATCTCACCCCTATTGTTACCTGCAGAAACGTGAAGACGTGATTGTGCCACCTGCATTTAAAACATGTTTGATATTCAACAAATATTACAAATTCAAGATAAACCCTAAATAAATCATAATACAGGTACATAATTCATAAGTTTGTGACTGGTGGATTGAATCCTGAGGTAACTTCTGCGAGTAAGCTTGCCTTAATCCTTCCAGAGTTGTCAATAGCGGGTGCTCCGACCGCTATAGCGGCGTACCGTAGCGGTGCGGCACCCCCCGCGCGCTATTTAGGGTGCGGTAGCAGAGATGAAAAAGCGGTCGCTTCAGCCGCGTTCCCGGGTAGCGGGTAGCGGGAAGTTCCCGGGCGGAGCGGCTCCGGTTCTCTTTTTTTATTTTAAACAATTTTCTGGGCCAAATTACTTAAATGCCTCTGTTTTAAAAACAATTTTTGTTTTCTTTCTCCCTCATTCGCTGTGTTTTATCGTGCCCTAATTCCTCAACTCTCCTTCTACGATTCTGCCGCCATCTCCCTGCAACTCTCCTTCGATTCTTCCTCCATCTCTTTCTGCCATCTCAGGTAATTTCTTCTAATTCTTCAACTTATTCTACTTCAACTTATTCTACTTCAACTTATTCTACTTCTTTTCTTTCTACCTTCTACTTCTTCTATTTTTGTTTTGTTGTAAACACCGTTTCTTTCTATTTTGAAGAAGTTGAAGATGAAGAATTGGAGGAATATGAAGAAAATGAAGAATTGGAGGAATATTTTGATGATGCTACATGATTTCTATGTTTGCTTGAATTTTCATATGATAGTACTAAGTTTGAATTTGAATCTTTATGTTTTGAATCTTGATTAAGCATTGTTCTTGGTTTGACATTAGATTTTATAAATATTTTATGAGTGTTGTAAAATTAGTTTAGTATTACATGACATGTTTTATAGATTATTATATAATTATTAGTATACAAAAAGTTATCCCGCTATCCGGGATCCCGCTATTCCCACTTTTCCCATTCCCGGGGGTCGGCCACTCCGCTCCGCTATCCGGGATTAATAACTATGAATCCTTCCTCTGCAGTCCAGTCGGTATTGTTGCCATAATCTAAGAGCATTATGATTTCCTTACTACCTACTATGAAACAACTTACAGTTTCAGATCATGATAAGATTTTTACAAAGAGATAGAGATAAACTTAAATAAAAAATATATAATAATTGACCGAAATGACAGACAAATTATGATTTCTCTAAAAGAAGGGGAAACTGAGATCCTAACCGCATAAGAGTAGCAAATTTGAAGCAGAAAGGTAGATTTGTAAATTTGGAAATTGTTCTGGAAATTGTAAAATCAGGTAGAACATTGTAAAATCAGTAAAAATGTAAAATAAGTTCATAAAATAAGTTCATAAAATAAGTTCTAGAAATAGTTGATAGGAGCCACAAAGTATTGTCTGCATATATAACAAACACAATCAGTTAGAACATTAACGAAGTTTCATATATGTGAATTTTAGCATTATCATACCCTGAGAATATAAAATAATACTATCAAATAACAAACTAATCATTTGTTCAATGTCTAAAATCTGCTAGATGAATGAATGGTTCGTGAAAATCAAGGAGTGGATTTCAAAGTGCAAGGTTGTGGAAGCAACAACAGACCTCTCATATCACCTTTATCATCCAAAGCCTCTGATCCCTTTTGTTCCTGCAATATTGTTTATCGAAATGCCTCACATGCCACATATGATTAATCAACATACCCAATTAGAAAAAGCATAAATTTTTACAATTGCGGGATTAGAATAGAAAAAGGGTTAAAATGGGATTAGGTTAGGGCTTCCCTTACCCAAGAATATCGACATTGATTTACGAACCGATCTCTAGATTTATTGCATTCAATTGGATAACGAAAACCTACGGATGCAATCTCGGTTGATTTCTTATCACATCCTTTTTCAAGGCACGAGACGAAAGTATGACGAGCCTGGTTCAATGAAAAGAAAAATCAATATACCAGAACAAAGATAATGATAAAGCGTAAATCATAGAAACCAATCAAAGAGAAAGAGAGTTATCTTGTAGCATGATTCTCTGGCTTTGGAGAAGACATCAGATTGGACTTTGTCATCATTTTCTACTTCTACAATGTAAGCTTACACCCCTGTTGTTGATTGATAAACCTGAAATTGGATGCGTGGAATTACAATGTAAGAGAAAGAAGATGAAGGATGAGAAAGAGAAAAGATGAGAGAGAAATAGAAAAAGAAAAAGTATGAGAAAGAGAAAACGGAAGAGACAAGAAAGGAAGAGGAAGAGAGAAGTGGAAAACAAACTATTTTCTGTTTTCTAAGGAAGCCACATGTTATGTTTTTGGAACAAAAGGACAAAATAGGGAATTTGGGTATATTCACTTTTCTTATATTATAGATTCCTTGTGGAAAGAATAGTACATAATAAAGATCAAAGTATTAGTTTAATTACATAAAAGGCATGTTGGAGTGAGATTTTAAATTTTAAATTTTATCGTATAATTATGTGTCTTTCATAAATAATATTTGTTCCGAACAACTTTAAGTTTGTGTCGCTGAGATTATAACGTATTATCTACTTTGAATGTGTGGTACGGTGGCAGAACCGACTGTTATACTGGTTTGCGTTTTGTATTCGTAAATGTTACGGTAAGCAAGAGTCGCCACCGACTTTTATTTTATCCAATCAGGAAAAGGAAAAAGAACAGAAAAAACCTTTTTCGAGATGTTTTTGAGTACGGGGGGTAGATTATAGAAAGGGGAGGTGTTAGCACCCTTTCTATACATGGTTTTCCATGGGCTCTTAGGTACTTGCTCATCTTTTTAAAATTGCTTGTGTGTGCTTGTTTTGAAAAGTTTTACTTCGTGATAACCCTTGTATCAGTCCTCAAGGGTGTGACGAAGTTGTTTTTGAAAATTGTTTTGCAAGGTGTTTGTGTGAAAAGTTTTGTTGAGCAAGTACTTAAGATTCTACCTACTCGAAAAAAGGCATTCTTTTCCTCTCATCCTTTAGACTGTGTTATCCTACTATTAGTGAGTAGGTAACCCTAGTCGTTGGATGTTTGAGGGACTATCGAAAGGGACGTAATGGTCATTGAAGGCAACATGTAAGGATACCTTAGCATTTCGAAGAGACTGTCATCATATATTCGTAGGCAACATCGAGGGACAAGATCATTTCTCGTAGGCAACTCGAGGGACTGTAAGGGACCATGGTCTTTATGATGACTTTTAGATTGAGGGTCTTTTGCTAAGATATCCCTACGTTCGAGGGACATGACCATTATTTCTGAGGCAACCAAGTGAGACAAACCCTAGGAGTGAGCATGTGCGAGTGTAATTTTCAGTTAATTTATCTTTGCACATTTAGGGTTTTCTACCGTATTAATTTTCAGTTTGTCTTTCCATACAATCTAATTAACATACATCTAAGCAGTTTATAGTTTACGGAATTAAAAGCAAGAAAGTTTAAAGTCCTAGCTATTACAAGGCTTTTGCAGATACATAATTATTTTAGACTGAAAATAAAAAGGCGGAATTTAAACCCTAATTACTATTACAACCTCAAAACAGTTACAATAATAATAAAAAGAAATTAAAAAATGCGTGCGGCGAATTAAATGCAAGAATAATTTAGGAAACCTAAAAAATCTAATTGAAAAAAGATCTAGGTTAGTTTTTTTTTTGAGAAAAATTAATTAGGTTATGTACAAATTAAAACTCTAATTTCTAATTAATTTAAATTATAAAAAAGGAATTAAATTTTCCCTAAATTAAATTAAACTAATTAATTAAGGAAATAAAATATTTTTATGAAAAAAATGATTTTTACGTTTTTTTTATAATTTTTTGATTAAATAAAAAATAATGATTTTTTAGTGTTATTTTAATAAAGGAAAATAATTAGTAAAACAATTAAATAAAATAAAATAGAAAAGAAAAGAATGGGTCTGTGTTGTGCCAGCCTGAGAGTGCACCATAGTCCTTCATTGTTTGAGGCGTTGGATCTGAATTATTGATACATCCAATGGCCAGATGGTGATAGCGCATGGTAGGCGTTTTGGATGATGATGCATTGAATCCAATAGGATTCTGCCACCTAATTGTCTTCTTCCCCATAACTGTTGTTTTTGGCCACACTTTTACCTACAGTTGTTTCCGTCACTAAAGGTTATAGTGACGGATTTTGTCTGTATCCATAAACCCCTAATTTTGTCCAATTTTGTCTTTATATAGAATTCCCAATTTGGGACCTCAAAACCCTAACAATGGCATCGTGCCATTCCGTGGCACTGTGAGGCATGATTTCTGAAGGTTTTAAGGCTTGAGGATGATTGGAATGGCTTCAGAACATGTCCAGGAATAGATTGTTGCCTTTGGAATTACTTGAAACGACCTATGGAAGAGAATACGGTCTGCACTTTTTCTTCCAAAATTTTCAATTTCTTCCCCTTTCTTTCACGACCCCAAACCCTTTTTTATGCTTTAGAGATGTTAGGTATATATGATAGAATGATTTAGGTCAACAAAAACTGATCATATCTTTGCAAATTATGGAGATTTGATTTCATTCTTTGCCTTGTATGATTTGTTTCCAAAATAGACCAAATTAAGATCTTTTCCAATCAATTAGCTCTTGCACGAATTTTTTGATTTGCTAGCTATTCATGGACTCATAATATGCTCATAAAATCAAATCTTTGATTTTATTTGATTATTCTACTATTTAAATTGATTTATTTTGATTTAAATGGATAAAAAATCAAAATAAATAATAAAAATAATAAAATAATAGGTGGATAAGTTCAGGGGTCGTGGGACATCTTAGGAACAAGTTTCAAACAAGAAAACATTGGCCTATTTGAAAAAAAAGTCATTTTGATCAATATTGACTTCATGCATATTTCCAAAAATTGGTCAATTTTGACAATACATATCTCCCTCAATTTTAACCCTAAGAGGGTGTTCTTGGATTTTTTTTAGAAAGCTTAGGGTGTCCCCTAAACAACCCTTTTGGTTTTATCTCAATTGGGTCTTCCATGTTCATGTAATAAGCTTTGATCCAAAAGAAGTTTTTGTTGACTTTTCAAAAGGATCTATAATATAGAAATTCATATCTTTTGATGAATGCATATTTTGAACTTGTGGGATGAAGATGAGTTGTAGGGAATTGCATCCTCTTCAAAAAGAGCCTTGGATGGAAAAAAATTGATAAAGTATGAAGAAGTTATGCCTGGTCAAAGTTTGGTTGACTTTTCCTATGAAACCCTATTTTAGCAACTTTTGGGTTTTTATGAATTTGGGGCATCCCTTGAGGAATCATGATCCACCCTTGATCAAATAATGGAAATCTCTTTAAAATGTTGATTTTAACCAAAAGTCTTGAAGTTTGACTATATGTGGGCCACAGTTGACTTTTGACCTAATACAGTCGATTCTCAAGCATCTAAGTAGTTGATTGAGCAAACTTCTTGTGCAAGGCATGAGACTTGACATGGAAAATCTTGGGAACATATTAGGGCCTTGGAGAGAAATTGGGGCCTTTGTGATCCACACATCTTGATGAAAGTGGAAACCCTAATTTGAGACACACTGCCTTAGGAGAGAGTTTGTCTGGTCAACTCTTGGGCAAACTTGAGCAAATTGAGGATCTCTAGGAGTATGTTTTGAGTAAAATGAGAGGGAACATTTTGGGGTACAACAGAGTGTGAAAACTTTCACGATATTGGCCACCGCAAAACAGTTTTGCAGGCTAAGAAATAAGGATGTGAACTTTAAGTTTCCACATATACATTGAGTGTGGAAACCTTTACAGCTTTGGCCAGTACGAAACAATTTCGCTCACTCAAACTAAGAAACACGGATGCGAGCTTTGAGTTTCCATATACGACATTGAGTTTGGAAACCTTCACGACTTTGGCCAACAGTTTCGCCCAATCGAGGCTAAAAAGACACATATGCGAACTTTGAGTTTCTACGGTCGGCGTCAAAGGCTGAGAGGAATGTGCGGGCTTTGAGTTCCCACACACTATATAAGAGGCAAGGAGCACATTGCAAACTTTGAGTTCTCACAAACGACAGTGATGTTTCAGTTGATCTCAAATTTGCGTCACTGCAGCTATGATGTATTGTTCGCTTTAGGTTTGAGAACCGTTACATCTTTGCCATTTAGAAAAGGCGTCTCATTGGATTGAGATGTATGAGTGTACTATATAAACTACTTTTAGTGTGTGTTTGAACTTGCGGTGGCCAAAATTAATTTTGACAGAATTGAGTTTAGTAGAATTGATTTTAACATAATTAAATTTATCAGAATTGATTTATGTTTTGGATATATTTATATAAAAGTGAGTCGAACAATAAATTTCAGTGTAAAAATTACGTTTAAACTTAGAAACTATAAATTCTAGTTTCAAATAGAATTAATTCTACATTAATATAACCAAACACTTCAAAATCATTTCAGAATCAATTCTACATCTCCAAAATTATTTTTAACATTTTCAAAAATCAATTCAAACATGCCATTAGTTTCAATTCTCAAGTAGTATGAGATTATTTTGATCAATTCAGAACAATTGACCTCAATTAGTGTTAAAGCCACGAAAAAATACTCACGACTTTGTCTTTTAAAGAAAATCTCGTTGGATTAAAGGGTTCGATTCTCAAGTAGTATGAGATTATTTTGATCAATTCAGAACAATTGACCTCAATTAATGTTAAAGCTACGGAAAAATACTCATGACTTTGTCTTTTAAAGAAAATCTCGTTGGATTAAAGGGTAAGAATGTTGTATGTAAATTATTTTTAGTCTTAACTCTAGTGTAAAATTATCTTGTTCAGCTTGAACAATATTTTTGAAAAAAAATAAAGCATATTAAATAGTTTTCAAATAGTTTGATCCCTTCTTGAAATAATCATTTACACCTTCTACTTAGCTTACCATCAAACTTTAAATTGTCATTTTCTTGTATAATTAAGACAACTTGTATTTCCAATTTATGTTGACATTATTGATTTGTAAAACCCTTATCGTTTTATTTTATCAAAGAAAAATGGCCATACAATTTTTTTCTTATTTTTTATTATGTATGGCATATATTTTCAGTTAATAAGCATTATATTTGTCCACATTGAATATGACAATATAGCGCTTTCATTATTCCCAAAACCTTACGTTTTCCACAAAGGCCTTGCGGAAGATTATGATGAATCTTTCTATTTTATAATAAAATGTTGAATTATTCTCTAAAATATTTTCATTTCTTTAACTTAATTTTAATATTTATAAAAAAAGTAAATAATTTTGATGCATTTAGTAGATAATTAGTAGATTCTCACGCATTTATATTTTATACAATCAATACATTGATAATTATTTCAGTGTTGATAATTATTTCATCGAGATCATGCACTCGAGATTTTAATGCATAGTGCTCAATTCAATGCAATTGATGATAATTCCTACTAGTACTGTACTTTCAAATTTGTACTTTAGAAATTTTGAAATTAAATTATGACTTATATTCATTTATTTCATATTATAAGGGCTGTTTATTTTTATTTCTATTAATTAATGAAACAAAATTTAGAGAAGACGCTATAGAAATGTTTGAAATTTTTCTATAAAAAGAATGTTAGAAATTTTGAAAATCTCATTTTTCAGCATTCTCAAATATGTTCTATGTATAGCTAAGTTCCACATTTTCTCTATCATAAACAAAAAATAAAATTTATAATCAAATTTCATTCCAATAATCTAAAAACAAAGTAAAAAATTTATTAAAAAAATAATTAATAATAAATATGATTAATCTATAAATATTCTACATTCTAAATGTCAAATAATATTTTTTGGATCAAATAATCTCATATCATTTACACATGGTATTCCACAAATATGCAAATAGCCAAGATCAAAACTATTCGAAGAATTCCAAACACGCCATTAAAAGTATAATAAATAAAAACTAAAAACTAATTTAAAATAAATAAAAAATTAAAAAAAAAAACAAAAAGACCTTTTTACCCACCAATACGACAACCACCACTGCTATCACCAAACCCTCCGCCGCGTCAATCTCCGTACACCCGACCCGGATTCTATCCGGGTCTTCACCCGTTCAAACTCATTCACCCTACAAGGAATCGTAATCCCACCTTGATGATAAAACCCATACTCCTTTTCAGCTTCTTTCAACAACTCACTGAACAAAGGATGGTTAAAATAAACCACCGGCACCAAAACCCGACGAAAATCCCCGTCTTTCTGACCCACATAAACCGCTAAATAGCCCTTCGGAACCGTTGAACTTGAACCGTTTCCCTGAACCGGGTCTGACCCAACCGGTAAATAACTGGAGTTTTTCTTGGAGCATAGAGACTTTGCTTTTGTGGTTAACTTTTTGCCCCATGTTAGAAGCTTCTTCATATTGTTACTCTTCTCCGGTGAGGAACCGAGACGGACGTATACGGGTCGGGTCCAGAATCTGCGGAAGAGACATCGTGTGAACCGGACCACTCGTTTACCTAGCTTGAATCGCATGATGTTTTTTCAAGAACAAAATTTATGTTTTTTCCGAGAAAATTAGATAAGAGTGTTTGGGTTTTGTTAGTGTGCGGGAGGGAGTATGAGAAGGTTCATAGATCTGCAGTGAGTAACACAAAGTTGAATGATTTTTTGATGGAGATGAAAAGGGTCAAGAGTTAGAGAATGAATAATAGAATTTGAGAGAGAGAGAGAGAGAGAGGAAGGAAGTAAAGAGGAGTAAATGTGTGTACTTGGTACGGAAATGAAGTGGCGCAAGATTTGAGGATGTATTTATATAAGGGGAAGAAAGGAAATTTATGAGGTGGAATTTTCAAGGTGAAGAAGTGTAACGGTCAAACATTATGATAGACAAATTAGAAAATGTTTTGTATTCAATAAACTATACTAATTGACTTCAATAAATATCTTTCTGTATTTCATTAAAGAATAAAAAATAATATATTAATTTTCCACTATCATTTAATAAAAAATTATTATTTAATTATATTATATAATTTATTTAAAAATAATATTAAATTTATATTTAATATAATTATGATTGATTGACAATATAAAATTATTTTATAGTATTAATATTTTTTTTCTCTTCATAAGAATATATTAATAAACTAATAGAGAGAAGACTCTTTTCATTAAAGAAAGGTGCAAAACTTTTTATATTACTTCTTAAAGAAAATTAAGGAAATTAAGAAAATCGGTTATAATATTAATTTTGTTATTATTTATGTACTTTTGCAATTTTATTTTTAAAGGAGAGTGATTTAATATTTGTGTAAAAATATTTATTATTAATTATAAATAAATATGTTATATAATTAATGATATCAAATTAAAAATATATTTTTTTATAAAAATCAATTATTTTAATTTTCAATACATTAATATATATTTTCAAAAAATCTTACTGCACTTAAATATATTTTCAAAAAATATTATTACTTTAAGTAATTAAAGAGTATTTCTAGAACACTCATTAGTATTTTCCTAGAATTAAAGGTAGAGTAGGTGTAAAGAAATTATTATTGCACCTTGGAATTTGAAGATAATCATATTATAAAAGAGAGAAAAAGGGTGTTATAATTGCGGAGATGTTCTCTTTAGGGTGGGGTGGATGGAGAGGTTTGAAGTTGGTGTTGGGGTTGTTTGTGTGGGAGGAGGAGTTGGTTGAGGAATCTATTTGGTTGTTGGATTCTTTTATTTTGCAGAACTTAGTTGATGATTCATGGGTGTGGCGTCTTTATTCTTCAAAGTGGTATAATGTGTGTAGTGCTTATCAGTTTTTGATGAAGTTGGCGAATCCTCAATATTTCAAACACTCTCTATTTGATGGTCTAAAGCGGTGTCGTTAAAGGTTAATCTTTTTGTTTGGCGGTTATATCGTAATAGATTATCTACGAAGAATAATTTTGTTAGGCGTCATATTATTAGTGATGAGGAGCAAAATTGTATAGTAGAGTGTGATAAGTATGAGGACAGAGACCATATTTTTGTTCGATGTGGTTTTTATGGTAAGATTTGGCCGATGATGTCGGGTTGGTTAGGGTTTTCTTTGGTTTCTCATGGCCCTCTTCGAGAATATTATGATCACTTTGTGGCTTTGGGAGGATGGTCAAAATTTGTCTGTAACGCCTTTCACATAATTTGTGTAGCAATTGCGTGGAGCATTTAGAAAGTGCGGAACCAACATATTTTTCTGAATATTAGACAAGCGTTGATTTCTATTTGTGAAAAGGTTAAACTTCTATCTTTCTGGTGGATGAAAGCTTATTTTCATTTATTCACATTCGATTATCAAAGTTAGAGGTTAAACCTTATGCAGTGTATGTTAGATTGTGCCTTATAATTTTGGGTTTTGTTTGTCGGTGTTGCGTTTTGGTCTTGTTATTGTTGTAACTATATTTTGGTTTTCTTCTAGTACTCCTTGTGTTGAAAAGGTTTTTTGGTGGTTAATATATCTTTTTAGTTTTTCAAAAAATAAAAGAGAGAGAGAAAAAAATGCCCAAGAGAATCTTATATTTATTAACAAAAATAATGCTAGTATTTATCTATTAGTTAGACTAATGATTAATGAATTTTTCTTAATAGGTGAGCGTGTAATAGAGAAGTTGATTTCATTACAAACTTAATCTTGTTCATTTAGGGGAGTAAAATGAATCGTTCGGAAAGATTTAGATTTGAATTATAATAAATTATTAAAATAATTTATTCAAATTTAAAAAAAAAATCTTTTGTTAGATTTTCAATAAGTTATTAAAATTAAGTAATTCAAAATTTGAATTATAACAAATTATTAAAAATAATTTATTAGGTCAAAACAAATGTTGGATGAATAAAAAAGAAATACTTTAATTCTAATTTATAAGAATAATCAGATATATAAAATTATACAAGTTATAAGATGATTAAATGTGTGAGTCATACCATAAAGTTATGAAAAAGAGTGACTGAATGGAGACTAAGAAAATAGACTCAAGCCAATGAAGATCAATTTGGTTTATGTCTAGGAGGTTGACCATGGAAGCAATATAACCACAATGATGTGTGATGGAGCAGTATAAGGTGAACCAACAAGACTTGAATTTAATTTTCGTTGACTTGGAGAAATCGTATGATTGAGTGACTAGAGAGATCTTGTGAAAAGTTCTAGAAAATAAATAGGTTAGGATTGCATATATTTAAGCAAATATGAAGATATTGTGTTGGATGTATGATAAGACTATACATGATAAGATTAGAAATGATAATATTATAGAGAGTATTTGGGTAACACTTATAATAGAAAAGACGGTGAAAATATTGGGCTTAGTCTCCCTTCTTACGTGGAGAAAGGCCCAAATATGTATAGCTCATTTGTCTCACTTATTTAAGTGGGGAGAGTCAATTTAGGATCGAGAGAGATAGAGAGAGAAAATAAGGATTAAAAAGAGAGAAAAGATGGGAGAAACCTATTCTCATTATTCTGCAACCATTCTCACTAAATTGATGATCCCGGGTTCGTTAGCCGTCAGATCGAGCTCAATTTTGGAGGGCATTTTTGCAACACACACACACACACACACACACACACATATATATATATATATAAATTTTGAGAGTTTGGATCTTCAAACAAGGTCTAAGTTGAGAGATATCTGCTTCACACTATAGCTGCAAATTTGGATAATTTTTCAGCTTTTTGATTCTTATTTGTAAGCTAATTTACTTTGTGATTTATGGGTGTTAACACTAGTTTGTGAATCACTTTAAAACTCTCTTGTACTATTATTTGGTTATAGTGGAGCTATTTCTTTGATCTGGACGACTCGTGGTTTTTACTCTCGTATTTAGGGGTTTTCCACGTTAAAATATTAGTGTTCTTTTGTATCTTTATTTGTTCGATTTGTCGTGTTATATTTGTTGTTGATGCTCAAGGTTCCTACAAGTATGGAGAATTTTATATCTGCTGCATATTAGTCTGTTATTGTGTCTTAGTTTTTCATTAGAGTGGTATCGGAGCTCTTGCTTAAGGGTTATTTTACTTGTTTGAATGATGGAGTAAAATACAAAGATGAATATGGTATTGTTGAATGGTTCTAATCTCCATTTATGAAAGGGTAAAATGAAAGACTTACTATTTGTGAAGAAAATGCATTTACCGGTTTTTAGTTTCGTAAAGCCTGATTTTGTGTCTGATGAAGAATAGGAGTTTGAACATCAATGTGTGTATGGTTTTATTCGATAATATGTAGAGTATAATATTTATAATCATATTGCCAATGAGACACATACAAAAACTTTATGGGAGAAGATATAGTCCTTGTATGCCTCTAAGTCAGGGAATAATAAATTATTCTTATTGAATAGATTCATAAGTTTGAAGTATAAGGAGGGGACTTATATTTCAGGTCACTTTAGTGAATTTCAAAGGCTCCTTGATGTCAGGAATGAGTATCAAATTTAATGGTGAAGTTTTGGGGATATTTCTATTGTTATCTTTATCAGAGTCTTGGGAGACGCTTCAGGTTTCTACCACAAACTCTGCTCTTAGAGGTGGTGTTTCTTTTGAAGCGACTAAGGGTGGTATTCTTAATAAGGATATGAGAAGGAAGGCAATGGGTTCTTCGTCTCAATTTGAGGTACTTGTCACTAAAAATAGGGGAAAAGTCATAAAAATGAACCGAAGGGTGGTAGAGAGAATAACAGCAGGAAGTCTAAGCCACGGTACAAGAATCTGAAGTGTCATTATTGTCACAAAACATGACATACAGAAGTACTGTTATTAGTGTAAAAGTGATAACAACGTGTCATACCCCAAATTTGACCCTTCAGATAATCGTTCTATGTTACTATTTTTCAAATCCTTAAATCATATGGTTCAAATTGTTTGTTTTGAATATTATAAATAAAGGGGAGGGTTTAAATATTAATAAGATGGGTGTCTATTTTAAAATGGACCATCAAAATCTGATGACCCATTAAGAGTTTTTAAAATTCATTCTTTACATTGGAAATAAGGGAATATGGTTAGTTCATTTGGCAGACTGGGCCAATAAGTCTTTGCGGCCCATTAATTTACTCAAAGCCTTGTTATCCGATTCATAACAAAAAGAAGGTGTATGTTTTAAGTGGGCCATCAAAATCTGATGGTCCATTAAGGTTGTTATTACTTTTTGTATATATATAACATAGTAAAGGATGAGTGTTTAGAAAATCAAGAAGACCTATTGATCTGACCTGATCAGAAGGTTTGGACCGTCACGGCAGCTCCGAGCTGAAGGCTTTTTGAACGAGGAGGGGGGGGTACCTGCAAGGCACTCCGATGCTTAAGTCATTGGGAGTACTAGCAGATAATAGAGTTGAAGTGAGAATGATCAATACCTGACCCTCTGGAAACAGAGGGTATTTATAGCCCCCAGCGCTGAGCCAAGGTTCCTTCGTTGGGCCGGGCGGATTTGGCCCAATGGAGGAACTGCCAGGTTCTACGTGGGTAGTGGGGATCAGTACGTGGTCCCCTTCCTGGATGTGCTGCGTGAAGTGCGGGCGGACGGAGACGCGGTATTTGCGGAGTATCGTTGGGGCAACGGAGGACTAAGTCTGCCCTAGCAAGGTAGCTCGAGTCCATGTCGAGCTGCGCAGCGCGGTGCCCAGCCCGACGCCAAGACCTCGAGCTGGACAGCGAGTGTCGAGCTGGACGCCAGGATACGGAGCTGATGACCGTCTGTCGAGCATGACTTCGTCGCGTGGGACTAGACACAGAGATGTCGAGGTGGACATCAGGGTGTCGGGCATGAATGTGACCCCCTTTGCCCAGCGTGGTCCTTAGTGAGTCCCTTTGGACTGGGCCTTAGTAATGCTTTTGGGCCTGTCGGGCCCAGTCCAGAACAGGAGCCCCCCAAGTCGTGGTTCCTTAGCGAGGAGCCATGACTTGAAACCAAATTGTTCCGTTGCTGAGGTCTCGTGCCCGGAATGAAGGCGTGGGCCCTCGAGGGGCCTCCTCGTGTCGTGCTCGGGAGCGTCCTCGGTGGTGGATGCGTGGAGGATCCTTACCGGGCGCGTTGGTCGAGCACGCGAGGCATCTTTTGGGAGCTGTGCCGCCACCCTAGAGGGGTAGGGCCATCATTGCGTTGGGAGCAGCGCGTCGAGGAGATGGAGTTCGTGGTTGAACGAGGTGACGTTTGGTATTCCACGTCATCACTATAAATAGGGTCCTTGGGCCCCATAATACGTTTTCCGTTCTTCGTGCTCTCTTTGTTGCAACTCTCAACACTCTCTCCAACCGTGACTCCCCGTCTCAGATTCTTCATTTCTTAGCCAAATCCCAACTTTGATCCAAGTAAGTGATCCATTTTCTTTATTTTCCTGTTTTAGAATGCATGATTCTCGATGTTTAGGACCGTTAATGTGGGATTAGCCCGGTAAATTCGTGTTTTGCCCGACAGATTCATGTCTAGGACCGGCAAACGCATACTTGTGGCCGACACATTCGTAGTTTTAGGTGAAAAACTTCGGAGCTGCCCGGGGTCTTCATGATCCTGGGCGCCTGACTCATGTCGGTGCCCGGTATGTTTATGGTCGTGGCCGTGGGCTTCATAATGCGGCTCGCCATGTTCATACCTCGGATCGATATGCTTGAAGAGTGGCCGCGCAGTTGGTTTGTGGAAGAACACTGGATTCAGGAGAGTCGGGGAGGCATCCACTTGTGAAAATGGACCTGTGGTAGTGTATGGACGACATGATTATGTCGAGCATAGGACTTCATGCTCAATCTGATTGGTTTCCCGTGCTCTGCAGGTAACCATGGCGGATGAGCCGAGCTCCTCCGGTCGTCGTGACAGCGAAGAACAGAGTGCCGACGAGTCGGCCAACCTTATAGACACCATGACCGACCCATCGCTGGAATGGGTGGGCGCCGAGCCTCGGGGGACGGCGTCGATATACAGTCGGGATGACCGACATCCGTTCATCGCTATCGAAGAGGGGCAGGACCAGCCCGACTTTCAACCGAATTTCGAGGTCATGCTGCCGTCGACCAACGCCAGAATTTGTTCGATGTACCCGGACTACAGCTTTGCGATGTACGAGATCGCGTTTAAAGACTTGGGTTTGCGGCTGCCTTTCACAGACTTTGAGACCGGGGTTTTTACGCATTTGGAGCTGGCCCCGTCCCAGCTACACCCTAACTCTCTCGCCTTCATCCGGGCGTTTGAGCTGACGTGTCGCTACTTAAGGATAGGGGCGACCATCCCTCTCTTTTTTAGGGTCTTCCACCTACAGCGTCAGTCCCGAGGAGGGAAACACAGCTGGGTGTCCCTGAAGCAGTCGAGGAGACTGTTTAGGATGTACATGGACTCTGTGAGGGGGTTCAAGGATAAGTGGTATGTGGTACACCCTACTACCGACTCTGCTGTAGATTCCCTCTTCGAGGAGGAAGGGCCGGTCAACGATGATGACGGGGAAGCAATGTTGACCGATGACGGGAGCCCCGTGCTAGGACGTCGGGCTAAGTTCCCGGTGTACTGGATGTCCCGACACTTCCAGCATGGAACAGGTTATTTTCATACCGCGGTCGGGGATATGTGCACGGAGGATCAGCGGGCGTATACGGCTCTCTGCAACTTCGTCGACAGTTTTCATCCTGCCCAGTGGGTTACACGGGAAGGGAATGACATCCTCGACAAGGACGGTTACCCGACGTTCGAGGCTCGCCCGATCGACACCAAGGCGTTGGTGGAATGTTCGACCTATAGGCAGGCAGCCCGCCTGTTAGGTTGTTTGTTTGAAATTCTTTACTCGTCATTTATTTACGCGTTTTGCTCGATACTGACTTTTCTTTTACTTCGTGCAGGTACGATGGCCAGCCGACATGAGAGGCTCCTGAAATTGTCAACTGGGCAGAGGCGAGGCAAGAAGGTCGTGCCGGCCCCTCAGGCGACGAGAATGGGTCCACCAACAAATCTGAACGCTCCTCAGCCTGTGAGGGTGGATTCGACGTCGAGCTCGGGGGCGGCGTCAGATCCAGATGTCGAGGTCATTGACGCCGACGCCGTTCTGACACAGAGAAAGAGGACCCGCGTGGAAGGCGGTTCAACTGTCGGGGAAGATACCGGTCCCGTTCAATCCTTTGCCTTTCCCCCTTGCATCGAGGAGGAGGGTTTTTTCGAGCGGTTTCCTCCGACCGTGGTCGCGCATGAAGCCGAGGCCATAAAGAGGATGACTAAAGAGGAGAGGAAGTCGCGGCTGGTCGCTAGTGTGGACGGGCTGATTAAGATGGCCGAAATGGCTCTGGTATTGTCTGAAGACGCAGGGGATGCTGCTCGTGTTGAAGAGCTCGAGCGGGAGAAGGCGGCCTTGACTGCGAGCTCAAGGAAGTTGAAGGTCGCTCTGGAACGCTCCGAGGGGATGTTCCAAGAGCAGACCGCGATACTTGACGCCGAGAGGGAGATGCTGACCTTGGAAAAGGAGAAGTCGGGGCGGTTGACCGAGGAAGGGGAGTTGCTCCGGACCGACAGGGATCGTTTGGCTGCTGAAGTCGAACGCCTGGGCAAGCAGGTTGAGGAACTGAATGCTGTTCAGCAACCCGCCGAAGATGAGCCCGAGGACCTAATGGCTTTGAAGAGTCGGGCTGAGCTTATTGCCCATATCCGGAACCTCGAGGAGGACGCAGTCGGTGCCCTGGAAGACGGGTTCAATTCTGCAGTCGACCAGCTCTCATTGCTAAATCCCGGCCTGGTCACCGAGGGCATCGGGCACACCCATCGGGTTGTCGGTGGCGCGATCATTCCCCCGTCCGACTCTCCCGGCGTCGACAGTGGTGATAATGTGGAAGTTTGATTTGTATTCTTTGGATAGCGGGCCTGCGTGCCTTTGATATTTGAATTTGTATTCTTTGGGCCTGCGTGCCCGTTTATTGCATGTATGAACATCGCCGGCCTTCTTGGTCGGTTTAATATTACTTTGTTGCCTTCGGGCGTTTATACCTTGTTTATTTTGGATTTTCTGCCCTTGTATGAACTCACATGCTTGTATGAATTTAGCTCGTCCCGGGCCCGAGGAGTGCCCGTAGGTGGCTTTGATTTGGCGAGCGACTATGCTCGACTCCGTTTGTGTGCAACCTCGGCCCAATTTCGGTTGGCCGGGGTTGCTTGAGTGTTTCGCTCGAGGGGAGAGGTTTTGTTTTGACCCTTGTAGATGTCCCGTTATTCTTGATGGAATGTCGGGTATTTCGGAGCGAGGTTGCTCAGTCGGGCGTGGAGCCCGTAGGGACGATTCGCCCTTGGCGTGAACTGCCCATCGCGAGCTGGGTGTTCTGCCTTATGGGTACGACGACGGTGGTGCTCGGTATAGCTGTCCACGTCGGGCACTATAGATCGTCAACGTCTACCGCGCGATGCCGTGCCATTTTGGTCGTGTGTCGGCCTGTACCTTAGCCTTAAACGAAGTTGGACGTTTTTCCTCGTTGCCCGAGCATGGTTGCTTTTGGTCGAGGGTCCTAGGTGTTTGACAGTTTTTAACTGTAGTACTGCTTCAACTTAGCAGCATTCCAGGGTCTTGGTAATGGCTCTCCGTCTAACTGCTCGAGGTAGTACGCCCCGGTACCCGTGGTGCCGTGGACGCGGTAAGGTCCTTCCCAGTTCGCGGCCAACTTCCCTTCGCGGGAGTCTTTCTGGTTTCTGCGCAGTACCAGGCTGCCTATTTCGAACTCGCGCTTGATGACCTTGTCGTTGTGGCGTAGAGCCACTCGCTGTTTTAGGGTTGCTTCGCGCAGGGCAGCCCCCGATCGGATTTCCTCGACTAGGTCGAGTTCATCCCTTAGTGCTTCGTCATTCATTTCTTCGTCGAGGGGTTCCTCCGTTCGTCGGGATGGTTCCATGATTTCGACTGGGATGACAGCTTCGGTGCCGTACGTTAGTCGGAATGGTGTTTCACCCGTCGTTGAATGGGGTGTGGTGCGGTATGCCCACAGGACGCTGTGGAGCTCCTCGACCCATCCTCTTTTGGCTTCGCCGAGTCGACGTTTGAGCCCTCGGAGGATGACTCTGTTTGCAGCTTCGGCTTGCCCGTTGGTCTGAGGGTGCTCGACCGATGTGAAGTGATGTTTGGTCCCCAGTTTGGTGACGAAGTCTCGGAATCCGTGGTCGGTGAACTGGGTGCCGTTGTCGGTCACCAGTGCCTGCGGAATTCCGAACCTGGCGAGCACGTTTCTTTTGTAGAAACGAAGGATGTTATGTGAGGTGATTTTCGCGAGGGCCTCGGCCTCGATCCATTTTGTGAAGTAATCCACTGCGACGATTAGGAACTTGTTCTGATAGGTCCCTTGCACGAAGGGCCCGAGGATGTCCATGCCCCACCAGGCGAACGGCCATGGGGATGACAATGTGCTCAGCTCGTGTGGGGGAGCGAGGTGCATATCCCCGTGCTTCTGGCACTTGTCACATTTTTTCACGTGTTCCTTGGCGTCCTGTTGCATCGTCGGCCAGTAGTATCCTGCTCGGAGGGCCTTCCTTGCCAAGGATTTACCGCCCATGTGCTGGGCGTTGATACCTTCGTGTATCTCCCGCAGTACGTCGGGGATGGAGGACTCGTCAATGCATTTCAGGAGGGGAATGGAGAATCCCCTTCTGTACAGTTTCTGTTCGAGAACAACGTAAGAACATGCTCGCCGCTTTATTGTGGCTGCGTCGGCCTGGTTCGTCGGGAGTTCTCCCTTTGTAAGGAAATTATAGACCGGGGTCATCCAAGACGTGGTGTCCCCGATAGCATGAACCTCGACCGTAGTCGAGGGTGATTCGATGCTCGGCCGTGCCAGAGATTCCTGGATGACGGATTTATTCCCGCCTTTCTTTCGTGTGCTCGCGAGTTTGGACAATATGTCCGCCCTCGTGTTCTGCTCGCGGGGAACATGAGATATTTCTGCTCGTACGAACTTTGCCATGTGTTTTTTGACTAGGTTCAAGTACTCAATGAGGTTGTCATTCTTGGCCTGGTAGCTTCCTTGTACTTGGGAAGCGACGAGCTGGGAGTCGGTGTAAATTTGAACTTCGCGGGCTCCTAGGTCCTCGGCCAATCTTAGTCCCGCGAGCAGGGCTTCGTATTCTGCCTGGTTATTTGATGTCGGGAAGGAGAGAACCAAGGAGTGCTCGATTACCACCCCTTCTTCGTTTTCCAGGAGGATCCCTGCGCCGCTTCCGGACGAGCTGGAGGCTCCGTCGACGAAGATGGTCCACTTGTGTTCCTTTCCCGGGGGAATGTCGTTAGAGGTCATCTCGGCGACGAAGTCGGCCAGGGCTTGTGCTTTCAGGGCTTTCCTGCTCTCGTATTGAATGTCGAATTCAGAGAGTTCTAGGGACCACTTCAGCATTCTGCCCGCCATATCTGGCCGACCCAAGAGTTGTCTCACCGGTTGATCAGTTCGCACGATGATGGTGTGTGCCAGAAAGTAGTGTCTGAGCCTCCTCGCAGCATTGACGAGGGCCAGTGCAACCTTTTCTATCTGTTGATATCTGCTCTCGGGGCCTTGTAAGGCTTTGCTTGTGAAGTAGACAGGTTTCTGCCCGTCGGGAGTCTCGCGGACAAGAGCTGCGCTGATGGCTTCGTTTGAAACAGCCAAGTATAGGTAAAGTGGCTCGTTGTCATCAGGTCGAGACAGCACGGGCGGTTGAGACAGGCTCTGTTTCAGATGGCGAAGTGCGTGTTCGCATTCCTCGGTCCATTCGAAGGCTGCTTCCTTTCGAAGGAGTTTGAAAAAGGGAAGGGCGTGTTGAGCGGACTTCGCGACGAAGCGCGAAAGTGATGTCAACATGCCGTTCATTATCTGTATCGACTTCTTCGACGTTGGAGTCGGGAGGTCGGCGAACGCTCGGCACTTGTCGGGGTTGGCTTCGATGCCTCGTTCTGTTAGATAGAATCCGAGGAACTTTCCTGCCTTAACCCCAAATGTGCACTTCTCGGGGTTGAACCTCATTTTGCATTGTCTTGCTTGGGCGAAGACAGTCTTGAGATGAGCTGCGTGATCGGTGTCTGCTCGAGATTTGACGATCATGTCGTCCATGTATACCTCGAGCATGTCGCCGATCTGTTTGTTGAACACCTTGTTCATCATGCGTTGGTACGTCGCGCCGGCATTCTTTAGTCCGAAGGGCATTACGTTGTAGTAATAGTTGCCCGAGCTGGTCATGAATGCCGTGCAGCGTTTGTCGCCCGGAGCCATTGGGATTTGATTGTATCCCGAATAAGCGTCCATGAACGACAAAGTTTTGTAGCCGGCCGAGTTGTCGACCAGCATATCAATGTTTGGTAGAGGAAAAGCATCCTTCGGGCAAGCCCGATTGAGATCGGTATAATCAACACACATTCGCCATTTTCCATTATTCTTTTTGACAAGTACAACATTTGACAGCCAGGTGGAATACCGGGCTTCAGAAATAAAATTTGCCTCTAAGAGGTCTTTTACAGCTTTTTCAGCAGCCTCCGTTTTTTCTGGAGACTGCCTACGCCTACGTTGTACTACTGCCTTGGCGGCTGGATCAATGGCGAGGTGATGACAGGCGACCTCAGGGTCGAGCCCGGGCATCTCTGCAGCGCTCCAGGCGAAGAGATCAGCATTCTCGCGCAGACAGGCCTTGATTTGCTTCCTGGCCAAGTCGGGGAGGTCCTTGCCGATCTTCACTCCCTTGGTCGGGTCTGCTCCGAGGGGAACGAGTTCGAAATCACCGTCCGGAATAGGTCGGAGGGGGATTTGCTCGCTGCTGGCCGGTTCATCTTGGTCAAAACGGGCGTCGAGCGCAATGGAGTCGACCTTTGGTGGAGCCTTCTGAACTTCTACCTCAGGAGATGCTGTGTCGGGCTCTTGCTTTGTCTTCTTGATGGGCCTAGTGCTGGGACCCACGTCGACAGTATCCCGACCCCTTGAAGCGGCGTTGAAGCACCGGCGGGCAGCAGCGAGGTCGCCCTGGATGGTGGCTACCCTCCCCCTCTTGGTATAGAACTTCATCTTTAGGTGGACAGTTGAGGGGACCGCTGTCAGTTCCGCCAATGTCGGCCTCCCCAGGATGCAATTCTACAGGGATGGGCAGTCAATGACGAGGAAGCGGACCTTCACCTGTCTTGTAGCAGTTCCTTCCCCGAATGTCACGAGGAGCTCGACATATCCCCAAGGTTTGGACGTCGAGCCGTTGAAGCCTTGAAGGTCCGAACCTATATATGGAGACAGATGGGAGTCGTCCAGTTGTAAGGTCCGGAACAGCTGGGTGTACATCACGTCGACGGAACTCCCTTCGTCGACCAGGATGCGATGCACGTCAAAATTGGCCATCTTTGCCCTTATCAGCAAGGGGATGACTGCGTTCGGTGCTCCGCCGGGGAGCTCTTCCAAGTAGAATGTGATAGGCTCTGATCTGCCCCTCACCATTTCAAAAGTCACAGTTTGAGGAGGAGCTTTGTCGACCAGTTCGTCCAACTTCCTCTTGGCTGAGTTGATGGTGAGGTCGCTGAACCCGCCCCCGTTGATGACCATGGCGGAGGGGAAGTATTCCCACCTGCTGTGTGTAGTCAGGGGCTCCTGCAGGAGCTCGGGAAGTTCGAAATCCTCGGGCCTGGTTATCGAGAAGGCGGTCTGGATTGGCACCGACTCGTCAGATGGTCGGGCATCTTCTTCGGGCTCCTTTTCCTCGCGGGCTTCACGACGGGGAGCGTCGTTTCTTCTGTACTGTGCAAGTCTCCCTCCTTTGATGAGGGTTTCAATGGCGTCCTTCAGGTGGACGCAGTCCTCTGTCAAGTGACCATGACTCCTATGGTACTGACAGTATTTGTTTTTATCGACTCCTGGCTTGGCAGGAGCTGGTCGGGGACGCTTAACGCCACCGTCTTTAAAATCTGTGCTTGCACACTCCGCCAGAATACGCTCGCGGGAAGCTGTGAGCGGAGTGTACTCAGTAAACCTGCCCGAGGGGCCCCTTTGTTCCCGGACCTCCCGGGGTCTGTCTTCCTTCCTCTTCTCTCCGGTGCGTCGGGGAGGAGGGTCTTGTCTCGAGCTGCTTCCATGGTTGCGGGCCCTGGAGTCCCGTGCCCTGTTGGCAGCTTCTCTCTCCTCGTAATCCATATATGCTCGAGCTTTGTCGAGGAGAGCGTCAAAAGTTGCAGGTGGCTCAATGCCCACAGCTTTCCTGAATTCTGTGCCGGGGAGGAGGCCCCTCTCCAGCAAATACCTCTTCATATGGTCCGCGCAGGGGACCTGTATTGCTTCCCGATTGAAGCGGTTGATGAATTCCCTCAAGGTCTCATCATGTCTTTGGATGATGGCCTCGAGGGCTGCCTCGGTCTTTGGGTGGCGACGAGAGGCTGTAAAGGAACTGATGAACTGGTTCTTCAAGTTCCGCCACGAGGTGATGGAGCCCGGGGCAAGTCCTTTGTACCAGTCCATGGCCGCCTTCCTGAGAGTTGTTGGGAAGAGACGGCACTTGATGGGCCCCCCGACATTGTGATAGTGGAGCATGGCTTCAAACCCGTCAATATGGTCGACTGGGTCTGCCACCCCATCATACTCCTTTAGGTGTGGGGGCTTCTCCATGCCCGGGGGGATAGGTGCGTCCATGATTGCCTGCGACAGGGGACCGCGGGGGTCGTCCTCGTCGCTCCTTTCTGGAGAAAGAGAAAGGGTCCTGTAGTTGTGTCGGGCACGTTGCTCGTGCTGGGATTCCCTTGAACGTGATGTTCGGTGGTCGAAGGTCACACGCCCGTCTCTGTTGTGCCTCCGGTCGTGCCTTGATGGGTCGCGAACGGGCTCTTCGGCAGGAATGACGGGCTGTCTTTCATACTGGGGCCGCCTCTGCCTTGGTGCGGGAGAGGGGCTCCTAGAGTTTTCCCTGTAATGTCTCCGCGGGGGAGTAGGGTGTCGAACTTCTTCGACCCGAGGAAGTGGAGATGGTGGCCTTTGATGTCTCCTCGGGGGGCGTCGATCATTTTCCAGTGCCCTAAGTCTTTCTCCTTGCGCGAACAGGAGATAGTTCGTCTGGTTGATGGCCGCGAACAGTGCCTGAGCCGTGGCATCTGCCCCGGCAGGGGCTTGGACTTCATAGAACTGGGCAGCCTGGCGATAGGCGAGAGCCTCCGGATCGTCTTCGAGTCCTGGAGGAGTTGTCGAGGAGGACGCAGTGTTCCCGTCCCTGCGGGTGGAAGGTCCAGGGGCGGTTGTCAGGGGGACAGTATTGTGGCCGGCACCACTGGGATTGTCCAGGTGCCCATTCTTGTCCGCGGGACCGTTGTTGGCGTCGAGGACGCGAGTGTGTTGTTCTTCACGAGTTGGAGAGGCCATGACAGTGAATGGATTGAGCTTTGGTCTTTGAAACTGTTCGTTAGACGGGGAAGCTGTTTCCCACAGACGGCGCCACTGATCTGACCTGATCAGAAGGTTTGGACCGTCACGGCAGCTCCGAGCTGAAGGCTTTTTGAACGAGGAGGGGGGGTACCTGCAAGGCACTCCGATGCTTAAGTCAGTGGGAGTACTAGCAGATAATAGAGTTGAAGTGAGAATGATCAATACCTGACCCTCTGGAAACAGAGGGTATTTATAGCCCCCAGCGCTGGGCCAAGGTTCCTTCGTTGGGCCGGGCGGATTTGGCCCAATGGAGGAACTGCCAGGTTCTACGTGGGTAGTGGGGATCAGCACGTGGTCCCCTTCCTGGATGTGCTGCGTGAAGTGCGGGCGGACGGAGACGCGGTATTTGCGGAGTATCGTTGGGGCAACGGAGGACTAAGTCTGCCCTAGCAAGGTAGCTCGAGTCCATGTCGAGCTGCGCAGCGCGGTGCCCAGCCCGACGCCAAGACCTCGAGCTGGACAGCGAGTGTCGAGCTGGACGCCAGGATACGGAGCTGATGACCGTCTGTCGAGCATGACTTCGTCGCGTGGGACTAGACACAGAGATGTCGAGGTGGACATCAGGGTGTCAGGCATGAATGTGACCCCCTTTGCCCAGCGTGGTCCTTAGTGAGTCCCTTTGGACTGGGCCTTAGTAATGCTTTTGGGCCTGTCGGGCCCAGTCCAGAACACCTATTATGTTTTATTTGAAGCCTGTTTAAAATTTTAGAGGGATCTATTTTTTAGGCCTATTCGGTTTTAAGGCCCATGGAGAGGGTGTTGTTGGTTTCATTGACCAAAGTCAATCTTTGAATCTCTATTTCTTATTTAGCCTTTTACTATCATAATTACTGTTATATATATATATATATATATATATATATATATATATATATATATATATATATATATATATATATATATATATATATATATATATATATATATATATATATATATATATATATATATATATATATATATATATATATATATATATATATATATATATATATATATATATATATATATATATATATATATATATATATATATATATATATATATATATATATATATATATATATAATCAAACTATTATTAGTATTATTAATATTATTATAATTATTAATAGTATTATTAGTATTATATTATTATTATCGTTTATTATTATTTATCTTTTTAAGTATGTTGACCGAGGTTAACTAGGGTTTTAACTCCTAATGTTCATCCAGTGGCGGCGTGTATCTTTCTTCTTCGCAAATCTCAGATAATGGTTACTATGGAAATCAAATTTTCGCTAAGCAACCCAAAAAAACGTACGAATCATATAAAAAAATCAATACAAACTAAATCAAATCTGGAAACTAAACAAGATTGTATCAAATTATTTACAATCAATCTGAGAATCAGTAACAAATTACAATGAAATCTTTCCCTAATTGTAAAAAACAAATCAATCAAAAACTAATTCTAAACCTAAATCTTCTAATTTCTAAACATAATCTCTAACGAAATCAAACAAATTCCTAATTCGACTAACACTAAAACCTATAAATACCCTAGAAGTTCTAAAGAACAGGGGAGGAAAACTGAAGAAGAGAAGTAGAGACGAGGGTTGTTTTCACTGTTGGAGCCTTCAATTCACGCAAATCTAGGGTTTCAATTTCTGAAACCCTAAGATCCCTTTTCAAGCCCCTGCACCTTCATCCTCACCATCATCACTACCTTTGTCATACCGCTGTCGTACCTGCAAAGCAAGAAGAAGAAAGAGATCAGAGAGAGGGTTAGACGGAAGAGATTCAAAGAGCAGTCGCGAAGAGGTAACTCGACTTTTACGTATTTTTATTGTTTTTCCATCACGATTGGGGTTTGTTGGGTTAAATTAAGGGTGGTTAGGGTTTTGATCTGGGGTAAAAGGGGTGATCATTTCCGATTAGGGTTTGAGGGAGCGGCGACGTTGCTTGTTGTTCTGTGGAGAAGAGAGAAGGAAAACAAAGAGAGAAAGAGAAAGCTTGGAATAAAATGAAATGAAAAAAAATATAAACCCTCATAACCCCGTGTGTCGCAGCTTACCGTGTGCCCATCGTAAGCAGGTGCACTCGCCCGCATACAATCCAAGTGGACTTCCCAGACATTCGCGGTTTTAGGTCGGGCCCATTGCTAACCATACTTTCCCTGTTTTTTATTTTTGCTATCACGTACAGAACCACACCCCCTGCATTTGGGCCCAGTTCAACATCTGAACTTGGGCCCCTCAATTCTTAAACCCCCATGTTTTTCTACGTAGTTCAAATCTATACCCCCTGTGATTTTGGGCCTGAATTCAATATTTGAATTCAGGACCCTACTTTTCACACTCCCTCTTTTGCTAGCCCAACATAATATACACCCTGTAATGCGGTGGGAGAACTGACTAGGGTGTTTTGCGTTTGATTGCAATTTTTGCGGATAGCAAGAGTCGCCACTGACTTTTCTTTTATCCAATAAGGAAAGGCTGAAAAGAACAGGAAAGACCTTTCGAGATTATTTCTTGAGTTCGGGGGGTAGATTATGAAAAGGGAAGGTGTTATCACCATTTTCATCAGTAGTTATCTACAGGCTCTTAGTTGCTTGCTAGATCACTTGCTTTTGTTTGAAAATGTGCTTCTGGTGTGGGTTTTGAAAGTATTAAAAAGTGTTCTTTGTAATGACTCTCGTTTCTATAAGAATGCATACAAAGTGTTATTTTGAAAATAGTTCAAAGAGGTGTTTTTGGAATGTGTTTTTGAAAGTGATTTTGAAAAGGTGTCTTTGTAATGGCTCTCATTTCTATAAGAACGCGTACAAAGTGTTGTCTTTTGAAAATGTTTCAAAATGAGAGTGTTGGTGTATAAAATATTTTTGTTGTGAGCAAGCGAGCAACTAGGAGCAACCTACCTACTCAAAAGGTCTTAAATGTTCTTTTCCTCTTCCTTTAAATGTTGCTATCTTACTATATATTTGATAAGAAGCCCCACCATTGGATGTGAAGGGACATGCGTGAGACGTTTGTATAGTTATAGAAGGTAACCTATGAGACGTTTGAGCAATGTCTTTTGGGGACTAGATCGTTTACCGAAGACAACATTGAGGGTCATCGAGGGACTATGATCTTTTATCGAGGGTCTTTGCTAAAACGCTCATATTCGAGGGACATGAATATTTTTCCGAGACAACAAATGAGATTACCCTAAGGGTGCATGTGTGAATAATGTGTATGATTTACATGCATTTAATCTTTGATTAGGGGTTATCTACTTGTTGTTTTTATCTTGCCATACATACCCTATCTTACTAGCAATCATTCAAAAGTAATAAAATGCAGAAAGGTAAAATCCTACACTATTACAACCATATTGAATTGCATGAAAATATAAAGGCAAAAATAAAATAAAATCAAGAAAAAGGGTCTTTCGATTTAGGGCAGAAAACCCTTCATTTCTGCACTTTCTGGCTCTCTTCGATTTGGCCTGAAAGGGGTGAAGGCGAGACTTTCGACTGAGGCATGGGGTCAGCATAATGTGCATTTTGACTAGGCCTGGAATCAGTGCAAGATGCAGTCTGCCCTTCTGCCTCCTTCGATTGGGGGTTGAAAGCAGTGAGGGAGTGCCTTTCGTCTGGGCCTGGAAGTCAGCATGGTGTGTCTTCTGGCTGCCACTTTCGTTTGATCTGGAGGTTAATATGGAAGCCAAAGGCTTTATTTCTAACTTCATTTTTCCTGTTTCTTTCGTTTGAACTCTTGAATAGCAATGTGGCCTAAGGCCAGGATAGCATTACCTTACAGTCAGGTTAGTACTTAATGCATGTTTAGGTAAACAAGAAGCAAAGTGAAAGGATCAGCTCTGAAAACATATTAAAAATGTGGAAACAAAAAGAAGAACAATGGTATGTGCATGTTTGAAACGAAAAGAAAGTTTATTTACATGTTATACAAGAAACGAAAAGTTCAAGATTTGGAAAAACTTACCTTGCTGGAGGCTGGAGGGTGTGTTGGACCTTGAAGTGATTACCTTGAATGCTTATGGATTCGAAGGGAGGGACCAGAGGTTATGCCTTTGATATTGGATTCGAAAGAGAAGAGCCAATGCGAGGTTCTTCCTGCTAGATTCGAAGGGTAACAAGGTACAAGGATGATTCAAATTCGAAGGGGACAAGTGTTTGGATTCTGGGTTTGTGTTTTCATAAGTGTTTAAGTGTTTGAGAGATTTATAATGTTTGAGAAATTTGAAGATTCGTTCCTCTGGCCAAAAAGTCCTCCTCAAACATGTGTTGGAGCCTCTTATTTATAGGCAAGGTTGCCTGAAGCTTTTGGAGGGAAAACAAAAGGTTTGAACAAATTGAGCAACCTACTCCTTGTAGCTTTCGAGAGGCAGTGTCTTGTATGCTATTTTGGTGCAAGAATGGGGTAGTGTTTCAGGACTGTTGTGCAGCAGTTTTGGCCAGTGTACCAGGCCTGAACTTGGCAACAAGCATCTTTGAATATTTCACCCTTTCATTTTGACCCTTCTTCGACCAGACTCTTCTCCCAACAATATTATTTGATTTTCCTCTAACAAATGCCTTTTGAATGAGTCACTTTTGTGCATCCTTCGGAGGAGCCAAAAGTGTGACCCTTGGATGGGTCACCAAAACATGCCTTAAAGTGGGCTTGTAAATCCTTCGAATGGATCATCAAGCATGTCCTTTGAATGAGATACCCAGAGTTGGATTCGAAAGATGCTGATTCGAAGGGGACACAATTACAAATGATACCTTGTGAATATGGTTTTGTCCAGTCAAAGGCTTGCCTGCCCAAAGGTCCATGTGGCCAAACGAAGGAGTGTACATAGGGGGTCCCTGATTTGTGACTTCATGCAAACATGAAAAAGATCTATGTTCAAACGAAGCTTGCATGAAGGGAACTAACATGCCCAAACGAAAGGTGTGACCAGTAGCTTGTACTGAAGGATTCATGTGCCCAAATGAAGAAAGCATGAAGGGAGTCAAATGCCCAAATGAAAGGTTTAACCAAAACCTTGTACTGAAGGATTCATGTGCCCAAACGAAGCAAGCATGAAGGGATTTAAATTCCCAAACGAAGCTTACAACAAAGGAACCACATGCCCAAACGAAAGGTGCATCCAGGAGGCCAAAATATCAAGATTCGAAAGAGGCATATAAGAGGCAAAAAGTGCAAATCGAAGGATGCCAAAAGGGAGCCTTTTGCCTTAGAATCGAAGGAGGCTACAAGAGGCTTTTTGCCTTGTGAATCTAAGTCAACGTGCCAGAGGCCCGCGCCCAGTCGAAGGATGCAAGCCAAGCTTGCATTGAAAGAGGTCAAAAGGCCAATCGAAGGAGCTGAATCGAAAAACACTTGTTTTTCTCCAAATTTGTCAAAATATTAATTTTATCTGTTTTCCCCCTTTTTGACAGTTTCCTTTTAATCTTGGTACTGGAAAATCCCAATGTACTTGTGCAAGCTTGAACCTTGAGAATCCTTGTGAGAAATGCCTTGAAAAATGAGAGGGAAAATTTTGGGGTACAACAGTTGCCCTTGTTCAATCTTCTTAAACCTGAAGAGTTAGATTGGCGAGTCTGCCATTCGTGACTTGAAGGTGGAAGATGATTGAACACTAGAGTGCCCAGAAATTTGCACTCGATGATACGGTGGTTGATTGTGCAGAGAATGGGCTTAAAGATGCCATTTGGAGAGATGATGGAGAGTTGTCGGAGCTGGGCTTACAGATGCCATCCAAAAGTGATTGGTGGCAAAAATTTGAAGAAGTATCAGAATAAATCTCTGGTTAATTTATACTGAAATAGCAGATGTAGTGGGATGAGTATCAGAATAATATCCATAAATGGATTGTATCTGACTTGTATCTGAAAGATATTCTAAATGAGCGTCAGAATGACATCCGTATCTGGATCGTATCTGGATTGTATTTGAGAAATATGCTGAATGAGTGTCAGAATGACATCTATATCTGGATCGTATCTGGACTGTATTTGAAAGGTATGTTGAATGAGTGTCAGAATGACATCCGTATCTGGATCGTATCTGGACTGTATTTGAAATGTATGTTGAATGAGTGTCATAATGACATCTATATCTGGATCGTATCTGGAATGTATTTGAAAGGTATGTTGAATGAGTGGCAGAATGACATTCGTATTTGGATCGTATCTGGACTGTATTTGAAAGGTATGCTGAATGAGTGGCAGAATGACATCCGTATCTGGATCGTATCTGGACTGTATTTGAAAGGTATGCTGAATGAGTGGCAGAATGACATCCGTATCTGGATTGTATCTGGACTATATTTGAAAGGTATGCTGAATAAGTGGTAGAATGACATCCGTATCTGGATTGTATCTGGACTACATTTGAAAGGTACGCTGAATAAGTGGCAGAATGAGACCTGTATCTAGATCGTATCTGGATTGTATTTGAGAAATATGATGAATGAGTGGCAGAATGGCATCCGTATCTGGATCGTATTTGGACTGCATTTGAAAGGTATGCTGAATTAGTGGCAGAATGACATCCGTATCTGGATCGTATCTGTACTGTATTTGAAAGGTATGTTGGTGAGTTTCAGAATGACATCTGTATCTGGATCGTATCTAGACTGTATTTGAGAAATATGCTGAATGAGTGTCAGAATGACATCCGTATCTGGATCGTATCTGGGCTGTATTTGAAAGGTATGCTGAATGAGTGGCAAAATGACATTTGTATTTGGATTGTATCTGGAGTGTATTTGAAAGGTGTGTTGAATGAGTGTCAGAATAACATCCGTATTTGGATCGTATCTGGACTGTATTTGAGAAATATGCTGAATGAGTGGCAGAATGACATCCGTATCTGGATCGTATATGGACTGTATTTGAGAGATAATCTGGAATAAGTATTAGAATGTCAACCGTATCTAGATCGCATCTGAACTGTTTCTAGAAGAGAATCTGGAATATGTATCAGAATGTCAGCCGTATCTGGATCGCATCTGAACTGTTTCTAGAAGAGAATCTGGAATAGGTATCAGAATGTCAGCCGTATCTGGATCGCATCTGAACTATTTCTAGAAGAGAATCTGGAATAGGTATCAGAATTTCAGTCGTATCTGGATCGCATCTGAACTGTTTCTAGAAGGGAATCTGAGAAGGAGCCCATGTAGGATTACTTCAGTTGGTCGTATAGATAATTGTCTTGACTTGTTTCAGGAATTAATCTATAAATAGTCGTTCCCGGATAGTTTTCCTGTCTGGTTTCAAGTGTTAATTTGAAACTTGTTTTTGTCGGTCATTGAGATAGTTGTCCTGTCTGGTTTCAGGTATTAATCTCAGACCTTTTTTTGTTGAAAATTGTTGATGATGGCCATCTGTTGACTGATCTTTCCTGAAGAGGTAAAGAGTTAGCTGCATGCAATGCCATGATGTATGAAGTGCATGGTGTAATTATGTTCTCAAAATAAATGAGATTATGCTGTATGCATTTATCATGTATGTAAATATGATGCATGAAATATTGTCGGAATGTAATTTTGTCTTGGAAAATAAATCCTTGACAAGTGCTGGGGAGTTTAGGGAAGCTGAATCTCGGACCGCCGTTGGGGATGAAGTGCATGCACATCTTCAAACTTTTCTTAGAATGTTTCCGCTGGGGAATCATGTTTTTTTGTTTGAGGAGAACTCTGTTGGGGAGTGTTGATTTTGCTTGAGAAGAAAACTTTGTGGAGAGTGTTGATTCCTACTTGGGGAGAGAAGATCAGGAGTCTTCGTTGTTCGTTGCTCTACTGGAGAGCTATTGGGGATTGTAGGAAAGTCTACTAGGGAAGAGGAGTCATGGTCCCTTGAGATGTGATAGTCTGTGTAAGTGTTTAGTTATTGGCATGTATTTTTGGTAAAACCAGGTGTGTGAATGTCATGACTGATGTCATAACATTCTGGGTTATTAGGTACTTTATGCAGAAAAAGAATGGCATACAGTAGCTGCTCTTTATGAGTGTGTATCTGAGCATTTTGCAATGATCACATTTATTACTTTCTACCAAAATCAGTAAACATGATTCTTGTTGTCATAACCAATGTTAAGACATCCTGTACTGATCTAACAGTTATGCAGTTTGGTTAATTCTGAGATTTTTCAGGAATTTAGTTCATACATTCCAGAACAGAATCTCACGTGGTCTTTAGGTTAACCTAGCTCAACCCTAATCTGGTTGATAAAGTCTTGTGACCAAGTCTTGAGGTTAACCCTAATTAACCCTAGCTTTTCGTGGAAGCCCTAACTGAAGAAACAACTACATATATATTCAACAGGAAGGTTGTTTGGAAAAGCAACTCTGTGACAGAAGATCAACTAGGGGCTGTATAGTTTTAACTACTGTAATCCAAGCAAGTATCATTGTGATAAGTGACTTGGAGTAGGTTTTGATTGTAAGGGTTGTGTATCACTCAAAGCTTTGAAGCAAGAGTGTTTGTGTCACTTGATTAAAGCTTTGAAGCAAGGTCAAGTTAGGTTTATGTATCACTCAAAGCTTTGAAGCACGAGTGTTTGTGTTACTTGATTAAAAGCTGTGAAGCATAATCAAGTGTATGTTCTGAAGAGTGTCTTCATTATTTCATTAGTCAATTGTTTAATATCACTGCTGTGATTGAGGGGGAGTGAGTAGGAACTCAGGTTTAAGTTGGACTTAGATTGAAGTTGCATTGGGTAGGTCTTAAGTGAAGGAGATAAACTGGTTGGTTTATTCCTGAATTAATATCTCTTATAGTGAATTTCCTCCCTGGCTTGGTAGCCCCCAGAGTAGGTGTTGTTTCACACTGAACTGGGTAAACAATTGACTGTGTTCTTTACTGCTTTTTGATTTACTGTCTTATAGAAAGTCAGATACGGTGTCATAACATTCACTGTGACATTGAGTATCTGCTGCCAGAATTTCAATTGGCATCAGAGCAGGCACCCTGCCTGTCTTACTGGGTGAGATCTAGGGATATCACTTTCTGGCGCTATGGACAAAGAAGGAGTTTTTGGAAACAGACCACCCATTCTGAATGGATCAAATTATGACTACTGGAAACCTCGTATGGTTGCCTTCTTAAAATCACTGGACAAAAAGGCTTGGAGAGCTGCTGACAAAGGATGGAACCATCCCACCATAACTGAGAAAGATGGGACAATCAGTCTGAAACCTGAGGAAGAATGGAGAAAAGAAGAAGATGAGTTAGCCCTGGGTAATTCCAAAGCATTAAATGCCTTGTTCAATGGAATTGATAGAAACATATTCAGACTAGTACATCAATGTGAACTGGCCAAGGAAGTTTGGGACACTCTCAAAACTACCCATGAGGGCACATCCAAAGTAAAAATGTCAAGGCTTCAAATGCTGACTACCAAATTTGAGAACCTAAGGATGATGGAAGATGAAACCATTCATGAGTTTCACATGAACATCTTGGAGATTGCCAACACCTCAGGAGCATTGGGAGAAAAGATGTCAGAAGAAAAACTTGTGAGAAAGATTCTCAGATCCTTGCCTAAAAGATTTGCAATGAAGGTAACTGCTATAGAGGAAGCCCAGGATATCAGCAATTTGAAGGTGGATGAACTCATTGGGTCTCTTCAGACCTTTGAGATGGGGATCAGTGACAATGTCGACAAGAAAAACAAGAGCATAGCACTTGTATCTAACACTGAAGATGAAAACAAGGAGGATGAAGAAGAAAATATTTCAGAAGCTATAGCCATGCTTGGAAGACAATTCAACAAACTCATCAAGAGAATGGATCCAAAGTCAAGGTCAAATGTCAAGAACATTCCTTCTGACATTAACAGATCTTATGACTCCAGCAGAAGACCAAAGTCTGAAGAGAAGGGAAATCAAAGCAGAGGAATTCAATGCCATGGATGTGAAGGATATGGGCACATTCGAGCTGAATGTCCTACCTTTCTTAAGAAACAAAAGAAAGGAATGTCTGTTACTTGGTCTGACTGTGATTCAGAAAGTAATTCTGAAGAAGAATCTGCCAAACTAGTTACTGCACTAACTGGTATCTGTAACTCTGATAGTGATTCTAGTGATGAGGAAGTGACATTTGAAGAACTGGCTGATTCCTACAAGAAATTATGTATCAGAAGTGCTGAAGTCTGCCAGCAAAATGAGAGACAAATAAAACTCATAAAAAAGTTGGAAGCTGAGAAAAGGGCAGACATTGATACTATAAGTCATCTAGAAGGGGAGGTTCAAATGCTAAACTCAAAACTAAACCAGATGACCAAATCTGTCAAGATGTTGACAAATGGAACTGACAAATTGGAAGAAATCCTTCAGGTTGGACAAAATGTGGGAAACAAGTCTGGTCTAGGATTTGTGGCAGCAAAGAAATCTGGTATAGACAAGAAGATCAGGCCTGATAAACAAATGTCAAAGTAGATGTCACAACATAGCTCTCAACATCGTGAACAGAGAAATATGAAGAAAAAGTATCAAAGATGGAGATGTCATCATTGTGGGAGGTTTGGTCACATAAAGCCATTCTGCTTCAGATTATATGGATATCCTAATCAGAACCCAAGTGTAAAACCTAAGTCTAACAAGGTACCATATACTCCACAGTGGAAGAAAAAGGCTACTGCCCTGATAGCTCACACTTCCCTTAGAGTCTCTGCAAAGGAAGACTGATACTTTGACAGTGGATGTTCTAAGCACATGACTGGAATCAAGAACCTTCTCAATAATGTTAAACCTCACACCACTAGTTATGTGACCTTTGGAGATGGTGCTAAAAGAGAAATCAAAGGAGTTGGAAACTTGGACTGCCCTGGAGTTCCAAATCTAAATGAAGTATTGCTGGTAAAAGGCTTGACTGCTAATCTCATAAGTATCAGCCAATTATGCGATCTAGGATTCAAGGTCAACTTCTCAAAATCTGAATGTCTTGTAACTAATGAGAAACAAGAAGTTGTAATGAAAGGAATCAGATCTAAAGACAACTGCTACTTGTGGGAGCCTGAGAACACTAATTACTCTACTGTGTGTTCTATTGCCAAATAAGAAAAAGAAGTGAAACTGTGGCACCAAAAACTTGGCCATCTACATCTAAGAGGAATGAAAAGGATTATATCCATGGAGGCAGTCAGAGGGATTCCAAGACTGCAAATTGATGAAGGGAGAGTATATGGTGAATGTCAGGTTGGTAAACAGACTAGGATGTCACATCCAAAGTCAAGACATCTGACCACCTCTAAGGTTCTAGAGCTTCTACATATGGATCTGATGGGACCAATGCAGGTGGAAAGTCTTGGTGGAAAAATATATGCCTATGTTGTTGTGGATGATTTTTCCAGATTCACCTGGATTAACTTCATTAGGGAAAAATCTGATGTATTTGAAGTTTTTAAAGAACTGTGCAAAAGAATTCAAAGAGAAAAAGAAGGATGCATTGTCAGAATCAGAAGTGATCATGGCAAGGAATTTGAAAACAGTAAGTTTAAAGAGTTCTGTTCCTCAGAAGGAATTAATCATGAATTCTCTTCTCCTATAACTCCTCAACAAAATGGAGTTGTAGAAAGGAAAAACAGGACCATACAGGAATCTGCCAGAGCAAATGATACATGCCAAAAGACTTCCTATTCATTTTTGGGCTGAAGCTATGAATACAACCTGTTATGTCCATAACAGGGTCACCTTGAGAAAGGGAACCTCATCCACCATTTATGAACTCTGGAAAGGAAGAAAGCCAACAGTGAAGTACTTCCATGTATTTGGTAGCAAATGCTATATTCTGGCAGATCGTGATCAAAGGAGAAAGCTGGACCCTAAAAGTGATGAAGGAATATTTCTAGGATACTCCACCAACAGAAGAGCTTATAGGGTATTCAATTCCAGGACCAAAGTCATGATGGAATCAATAAATGTCATAGTTGATGATTATCATGAGGAAACAGATGTCCCTTGTAATGTTGAGACATTCTTTGAGACTTCAACTCAACAGAATGACCTACCTAACACCACTGCAGCAGACTCTGAATCCAAGGAAGCTAGCAAAATCCCTTCCATCAGAATTCAGAAAGATCATCCTAAAGAACTCATCATAGGAGATCCTAACAGTGGAGTCATTACAAGATCTAGAGAAATCATCTCAAACTCTTGCTTTGTGTCTAAAATTGAACCAAGAAATGTTAAGGAGGCTTTAACTGATGAATACTGGATTGGTGCAATGCAAGATGAATTGAACCAATTCAAGCAACATGAAGTATGGGAGTTAGTTCCTAGACCAGAAGGAACAAACATCATTGGGACAAAATGGATATACAAGAACAAATCAGATGCTGAAGGAGTTGTCACCAGGAATAAGGCAAGACTTGTTGCTCAAGGATACACTCAAGTGGAAGGGGTTGATTTTGATGAGACCTTTGCTCCTGTAGCCAGACTGGAATCTATCAGACTCCTACTGGGAATTGCTTGTCTCCTGAAGTTCAAGTTATTTCAGATGGATGTAAAAAGTGCCTTCCTAAATGGGTACTTAAATGAGGAAGTTTATGTGGAACAGCCTAAAGGTTTTATGGATCCAAACTACCCTGATCATGTCTACAAATTGAGGAAAGCTTTATATGGCCTGAAACAAGCTCCTAGAGCATGGTATGACAGGTTGACAAAATTTCTCTCTGACAAAGGATACAGAAAAGGAGGCTTGGATAAAACCCTCTTTGTCAAAAATAAAGGAGGAAAGATAATGGTAGCTCAAATCTATGTTGATGACATAGTGTTTGGGGGAATGTCAGATAAAATGGTTAAACATTTTGCTGACCAAATGCAGGCTGAATTCGAAATGAGCCTCATGGGAGAATTGACCTACTTTCTTGGACTGCAAGTCACACAGATGGAAGACTCAATTTTTCTGTCTCAAAGCAAGTATGCAAAGAACATTATCAAGAAGTTTGGTATGGAGAATGCCAGTCACAAAAGGACTCCTGCACCTACTCATTTAAAGCTATCCAAAGATTCAAGTGGGGTTAAGGTGGACCAAAGCCTGTACAGAAGCATGATAGGAAGTCTGCTATACTTAACAGCCAGCAGACCTGACATTGCTTTTGTAGTTGGAGTATGTGCAAGATACCAAGCTGATCCCAAAGTCAGTCATATCAACCAAGTGAAGAGAATTTTGAAGTATGTAAGTGGAACTTACAACTATGGCTTACTGTACTCTCATGGTTGTGAACCAACTCTGACTGGTTACTGTGATGCTGATTGGGCTGGAAGTGCTGATGATAGAAAAAGCACCTCTGGAGGATGTTTCTTCTTAGGAAATAATTTGGTCTCCTGGTTCAGCAAGAAACAGAACTGTGTGTCTCTCTCTACTGATGAAGCTGAATACATTGCAGCTGGTAGTAGCTGTTCTCAAATGATCTGGATGAAACAGATGCTTACTGAGTATAATGTCACACAAGATGTTATGACATTGTACTGTGACAATCTGAGTACAATCAACATTTCCAAGAATCCTATTCAGCATAGCAGGACCAAGCATATTGATATTAGACATCATTTTATCAGAGATCTTGTAGAGGAGAAGACGATTAAACTGGAACATGTTGCCACTGAACTACAGTTGGCTGACATTTTTACCAAAGCACTTGATGCAAATCAATTTGAAAATTTGAGGGGCAAGTTGGGTATTTGCCAACATGAGGAAATGTAGCAATTAATTTTGCTTAAAACAAGGGATGAAGGAGTTTTTTGTGTTAAGTCTATTTTGATTGGGTTAATCATATGTTTTCCTATTTCTTTCAAAATTGTTAAGAAGTTGAATAGACACTCATTTACCTCCTTCCTCTCTCGGCTCTGCAACAATCCCCATTCTCTCAATCAAAGATTTCTCTCTCGTTGTTACTGGTTTTTTAAGACTATCAAAATGTCTCAACTATCCATGACATCATCCTCTTCCAAGACGACTGTTTCATCCGCATCCTCTGATCGAGAACCTAGGGCAATCACAACATGCATGGATTCTGAAGTCCTGGAGATTACTCCTCTTAGAGAACTGGCAGCTAACCCCTCTAAGGTTAAAAAGCTGAGAACAAGGCATGCAGGAAGGTCTCAAGCTACTTCATCCGGTAATCCCTCTCAACCATCATCTTCTGTTCCAAATAGGGAAGGCTCAGCTTATGTTCATCAAGCAATATCTAGACTTGTTACAAGAATTCTGAATGAGAACCACTCTGTACCTGGCATTTCTGTTCCTTTAAATCAAGAATCTGCTAGTCCAAATGTTGAAACAAATCCAGATGTCTCTAAGAATGTTGAGACACCGGATGACAACATTCAGAAATCATCTGAAAATCTTGATGATCTCCAGAACCCTTCAGAGAAGGATGTTGAACCCCCGGTTATTGATGTGGATGAAGAATACTCTGACAATGACCTAATTGCAAATATCAACCCTAGAATAGCTAGGAGGATGATGAACAGAAAAGGTAAGCAGGATGCTGCAAAATGTCTGACCAAAGAAAAGACTGCTGATGTTGCTCATAAGAAAACCAGGTCTGAAGGCAAGACTGGTGTAGAAACTGTGAAGACTGGATTGTCTAAAGGGAAGGTGAAAACCCGAGTACATGCTGGTAGTCTCTCAAAGCCTGTGAGACAACCAATAGCAAAGAAAAGGAAAGATCCTGAACCTTCTGATTTTGACGAGGAATCAGAATTTGAAGTTGATGCTGAAGACATTCCTCTCAGAAGGAAACTCCCTTCAAGCAAAATGGCTAAAGTTCCTGAAGTCCCCACTGACAACATTTCTTTTCACCACCCTGAAAATGCCAACAGATGGAAGTATGTTTGTTTGAAAAGAATAGCCTTGGAAAGAGAACTGAACAATGGTGCCATGGAATGTAAAGAGATCATGGACCTAATCAAAACTGCTGGACTAATGAATACTGTGGTAAAATTTACCAACTGCTATGAAAATCTTGTCAAAGAATTCATAGTGAATTTATCTGATGGATGTGCTGATGGAAGGTCAGCTGACTTCAAACGTGTCTATGTAAGAGGAAGAAAGGTTAATTTCTCTCCCTCTGAAATAAACAAATTCCTAGGAAGACCAGATGAGGCTTGCCCTGAACTAGAGGTTACTGACAACCAAGTATGCCAAACCATCACTACAATTCAAGTCAAGAGCTGGCCCTTAAAAGGCAAGCTGAATGCAAGCAAGATAAGCATGAAATTTGCCATCCTGCACAAGATTGGTGCAGCCAACTGGGTTCCCACCAACCATAAATCAACCATCTCCACAGGATTGGGAAGATTCATTTATGCTATTAGAACCAGGACATAATTTTACTATGGCAGGTATATCTTTGATCAAACTTTAAAACATGCTGGAAGCTATGCTGTTAAAGGCCCTACTGCCTTCCCCTCCCTCCTATGTGGTATTGTCCTTGCTCAGTATCCTGACATTCTAGTGGAAAGAGATACTGTATGCAAAAGAGCCCCTACTCTTGGGTTGCACTATAAGCTATTTCAGGGAACTCATGTTCCTTACATTGTCATGACATCAGCTGAGGCATCAACTGTCAAAACTCAGTCCAAGAAATCTGATGCTATAGCTGTGCTGAAGGAAACCTGCAAAGAGCTGGAGACAAGAAAAAGGAATCTTGAGAACCTAATTGCTAGACTAGAACAGGAGGAGACTGAAGAACAAAGAAGGGAAGAGGATGCTGCTGAAGATCAGCTTAATGCTGAAGAAAGTGCCTCCTCTGAAGATAACAGTGCATGAAGATCAGTGGAGTTGTCAAGCTTGCTGCTGGTACCTGTTACTGCAAGTGATTTCAGTTTTTTTGTTGTTTTTATTACTCATTTTGGATGACTGTATAACCTATAAGTACATGTATCTTTGGCCTATTTGTGGCTAAAGAGGGGGAGAAGATTTTGTGTTAATTACTTGGTAGACATTTTTTTCTGCAGACATATTATTTCTGCTGCTCTCTATTCTCTGATTGTTTAGGGGTTTTAGCCAAAAATTTGCCAAAGGGGGGAGTTTGTAAGTGTTTAGTTATTGGCATGTATTTTTGGTAAAACCAGGTGTGTGAATGTCATGACTGATGTCATAACATTCTGGGTTATTAGGTACTTTATGCAGAAAAAGAATGGCATACAGTAGCTGCTCTTTATGAGTGTGTGTCTGAGCATTTTGCAATGATCACATTTATTACTTTCTACCAAAATCAGTAAACAGGATTCCTGTTGTCATAACCAATGTTAGGACATCCTGTTCTGATCTAACAGTTATGCAGTTTAGTTAATTATGAGATTTTTCAGGAATTTAGTTCATACATTTCAGAACAGAATCTCACGTGGTCTTTAGGTTAACCTAGCTCAACCCTAATCTGGTTGATAAAGTCTTGTGACCAAGTCTTGAGGTTAACCCTAATTAACCCTAGCTTTTCGTGGAAGCCCTAACTGAAGAAACAACTGCATATATATTCAACAGGAAGGCTGTTTGGAAAAGCAACTCTGTGACAGAAGATCAACTAGGGGCTGTATAGTTTTAACTACTGTAATCCAAGAAAGTATCATTGTGATAAGTGACTTGGAGTAGGTTTTGATTGTAAGGGTTGTGTATCACTCAAATATTTGAAGCAAGAGTGTTTGTGTCACTTGATTAAAGCTTTGAAGCAAGGTCAAGTTAGATTTATGTATCACTCAAAGCTTTGAAGCACGAGTGTTTGTGTTACTTGATTAAAAGCTGTGAAGCATAATCAAGTGTATGTTCTGAAGAGTGTCTTCATTATTTCATTAGTCAATTGTTTAGTATCACTGCTGTGATTGAGGGGGAGTGAGTAGGAACTCAGGTTTAAGTTGGACTTAGATTGAAGTTGCATTGGGTAGGTCTTAAGTGAAGGAGATAAACTGGTTGGTTTATTCCTGAATTAATATCTCTTATAGTGAATTTCCTCCCTGACTTGGTAGCCCCCAGAGTAGGTGTTGTTTCACACTGAACTGGGTAAACAATTGACTGTGTTCTTTACTGCTTTTTGATTTACTGTCTTATAGAAAGTCAGATACGGTGTCATAACATTCACTGTGACATTGAGTATCTGCTGCCAGAATTTCAGTCTGAGAGGCAACTTCGAACTGGGGTATTTTTCCATTTGTTGGGGAAATAAACCCTGTCGCCAGCTTGCCGGAGAGGCGTTTCCTTTTGGTAGAACTCCTCGAAGATTATTGAGATCAAACCCAGTTGGGGAGAAGTTTTCAGAGGTTGAAACTCTGGCTCGGGATCACCCTATGAAAAGGACTTTGTGGGATATTTGTCACTACCCCTAGTAACAAGTGTTTGTAGTATTACTAGGAAATGTTTTCTTGATTGTATAAAAACCTTTTTCGGAGTTCATATTCAATGCCCTAAGTGACTCGGATGTAAATCTGCCCCTGGTTATTCAACACTTCTTGAGAGATTTCTCGGAATCTTGACTTGACTGCCCCAGACGAGTTGGACAGTGACATGTCATGCCCCTTTGCTTACAGGAGATCTATCATTGGAAGTGTCATCCCATTTGAAGGGATTTTGTTCACTGAGAGAGCTTTCGTTTGCTGGACATTCGTCGTGTGAATTTCTCTGTTGTCAAACAATTAGCCATATGCAAATAGTGATATTCAAAATAATGCAAACTTTATGTTTTTCTTGAAGTTTTGAAAATGCATTTTAGCAGATAAAAGAATTTTGCAAGTATGTGAATTCAAATCAGGATTTAGAGTAAGCCTTACAGGAGTCAGGATACCTTTTGTAACAATATGCTTTTGAACTAATTGATGCTTCAATTAGGAATTTTGAATGGTTGTAACATGGCTTGGTTCACGGTTTAAGAACAAAGGATAAGGCTCAAAGTGTATTCGTACCCGCCCGTTCTTCGTGATGTCTTCCAGTCCTAAACTCAGTTAATTGTGTGTTTGAACTCCAATTGAGTCTGGAATGGCGTTTTGGTGATGGTTCAGACAAGTTAAGTTTGTTGGAAGGCAGTCATTTTTGCCATATTTTCCATGTTGTTGAGGATTTATAGTGACCTCTTTTTGATTTATTATCCCTGATTTTTCCTGACTGTTCTTGTTTTTGAGATTACAGTCAGAGGGATGCCCCAGTTTTTCTTAAGTCTCTTTCGTAGGTTTTGACTTAGTGGGCTTTTCTCTTGAGAGATAATGACTACATATTTGGTAGGGAACCATCACCATCTTTTTATTCCAGGGGAATGTTTTTGATGTCATTCGTTGTATACGAAGTGAAGGTTTACGACTGAACGCGCGTTTGAATTAACTGAGAGACTACCCTGCCCCAAATTTTGATTAAAGGTTTCAATTTGAGTAAAAAAGGAAACATCTACTTCTTTGGCTCGAAGGGGTTGACTAGGGATTATCCTCCTTATAACTCCAGTGTTTAGGAATTGAAAGAACGCTTGTACATCGTCAGCAAGGTCTGTCCAAAATCATATTGTATGAGATTATGGCATTGTTTTCGTCATCCTCCCTCTAAAGGCTTGTAACTTTTAGCAAGAGTTGAATGTCACAAAGAGAGTAAAAATCATAGTTTAAATAGAATGAAAATGAATGGATTAATTCAAGACAAACATATTTAATGCATTAAAGAAAGTGACCAAAGTATGACATATAGATAAGTGTTTAAGTAAACAAAGAAATTACAACTGAAAATTCGAATAAACAGAAATTTTCCTCGCCCAGATCATCACTTCATATGGATGCCCTTGAGGGGTGATAGAAAAGCTCCAGTTGACCGTCTTGTATGAATTCCAACGCTCCTTTTTCAATCAGGTCTTGAATCTTGTTTTTCAACGTCCAACAACTATCAGTATCATGCCCCGGACTGTTGGAATGATATGCACACCTTTCTCCATGATTGTAACGGGGAGAAGTAGTATTTGGATTCTGAGGAGGATCCCTTAATGTAACCAAATTCATCTTCAGCATGTGTCGTAAGACTTGAGATATTGGCATGTCGAGTTTGGTAAACTGCCTATCAGATGGGACCCGTTTATGCTGATTACCCTGTTATTGTTGTCGAGGTTGTTGTTGGGCTCGTGATGTAGCAGCAATTTGGGAAGGTCTGCTCTCCCTCAAACCGGTTTCTTGTCTCATGGGAGGCTGAATAATGACTTGATCCCCAATCTCGATGGTTTGTTTCATATGGTTGCAACTGTCTTGATGAAGTTTGTTGACGAGGGTCCTTAGCTCTTCTTGTCCCCGAGCTAAGTTTTGGATAAGAGCCATCTGGCCCACCAGTTGTCCCATCATCTGGACTTTCATTATTGCTATTTCAGTTAGTAGACGTTCCAACTGGTCATCCTTGTTGTCCTAAGGATTTCCCATGATCATGCCCCTAGTGAGGAGCGATTTCACCTCTTCTTGTCCCTCAGATAGGTTCAATAACATCTCTTGAAGTTGAGCATTTTGAGTCTGAATATCCTTGATAGTCTGTTCTAGAGCCATCTCTACTGAAATAAACAATAAGCGGATGAGAGACCTGTGTGGGAAAAGCCTGTCATTATGTGATGCATGGTATGTGGATGCATGTTTTCAAGGATCTCGCAGGGTAAACACAAGAAGATGTTAGAAGTTACTTACAACTTTGATTGGATAACTTCGTATCGGTGGATGTCCTTCCACGAGAATTAAGCTCACCATGTCAAGTGGGTTGTAGCCCTTGACTCAAGTTACTGTGCTTTGGTCTTGACGAAATTTGGTTAGAGGAAAATAAATCCTCTTGCCCCTTGATAGACGTGTGGTTCAACGTGACCCTGCATCAAAGGCCCTCGAGATCCTTGAAATGGTTATTGAAAATGCTATGGTATGATGTCATGATGTTATTTACTAGTATACAAAGTAAGCAAGTTGTTATGTACAAATAGTCATATACACACAAAGCAGACAAGTCCTTAGGTTTAGGCTCGCATGGAGTTTGTAGGTAAGTACCCTCTTAAGTTTAGTTGCTTCAACTTGTTCTATTAAAAGTAATGGGGTTCTAAGGAGTCTCATATCACTGACCTTTCTTTTAGGTATTATTCTAGCTCAAGCACTAAAGTATTGCAGCCAGAATATCCCAAAAGTCCAATCTCAATGAGCGTAGCATCGAGTATCAACCAATCTTCAGTCAGAACCAAATTCGGCTATCTCACTACTTCCTAATGGCCAAGTATGAGTCAATTAAAGGTTCTAAGGTCAGTTAGCACTTAATGATACTATAAGGAAGCCTAATGTTATCCTTAAATGACTCAAGGAACATTAGTAAAAACTAGAGTATCACGCTAACATAGCTATCACTTCGTCCATATCGATCTACGCCATAAAGCTTCCATAATTTATTGCTACTTACCTAAAAAGGTGTCCCAGATCCGGGTGTAGGGTCTTTAACAATAACCCAAACAAGGACCCAAAATGTAAAGCAAGCAAGTAAAACCATGAAAAGCAAGTAAAGGTGATCTAACCCTAAGGTAACCCCAATTTTAAGTAAATTCCCCAGCAGAGTCGCCAGTTCTATAATGCGGTGGAAGAACTGACTAAGGTGTTTTGCATTTGATCGCAATTGTTGCAGATAGCAAGAGTCGCCACCGACTTTTCTTTTATCCAATAAGGAAAGGCTGAAAAGAACAGGAAAGACCTTTCGAGATTATTTCTTGAGTTCGGGGGGTAGGTTATGAAAAGGGAAGGTGTTAGAACCATTTTCATCTGTAGTTATCTACGGGATCTTAGTTTCTTGATTGATTACTTACTTTTGTTTGAAAATGTGCTTGTGGTGTGGGTTTCGAAAGTATTTGAAAAGCGTTCTTTGTAATGGCTCTTGTTTCTATAAGAACGCGTACAAAGTGTCATTTTGAAAATAGTTCAAAGAGGTGTTTGTGGAATGTGTTTTTGAAAGTGATTTTGAAAAGGTGTCTTTGTAATGTCTCTCATTTTTATAAGAACGCGTACAAAGTGTTGACTTTTGAAAAATTTTCAAAATGAGAGTGTTGGTGTATAAAATGTTTTTGTTGTGAGCAAGCGAGCAACTAGGAGCAACCTACCTACTCAAAAGGTCTTAAATGTTCTTTTTCTCCTCCTTTAGATATTGCTATCTTACCATTGATTTGATAAGAAGCCCCATCGTTGGATGTGAAAGGACGAGTGTGAGACGTTTGTATAGTCATAGAAGGAAACTTATGGGACATTTTAGCAATGTTGTTTAGGGACTAGATCGTTTACTGAAGGCAACATTGAGGGTCATCGAAGGACTATGATCTTTTATCGAGGGTCTTTGCTAAAACGCCCATATTCGAGGGACATGACTATTTTTCCGAGGCAACAAGTGAGATTACCCTAAGGGTGCATGTGTGAATAATGTGTTTGATTTGCATGCATTTAATATTTGATTAGGGGTTGTCTACTTGTTGGTTTTATCTTGCCATACATACCCTATCTTACTAGCAATCATTCAAAAGTAATAAAATGCAGAAATGTAAAATCTTACACTATTACAACCATATTTAATTGCATGAGAATATAAAGGAAAAAATAAAATAAAAGCAAGAAAAAGGGTCTTTCAATTTAGGGCAGAAAACCCTTTGATTATGCACTTTCTGGCCCTCTTCGATTTGGCCTAAAAGGGGTGAAGGCGTAACTTTTGATTGAAGCCTGGGGGTCAGCATGTTGTGCCTTTCGACTGGGCCTGGAATCAGTGCAAGATGCAGTCTTCCTTTCTGCCTCCTTTGACTGGGGGTTGAAATTAGTGAGGGAGTGGCTTTCGTCTGGGCCAGGAAGTCAGCATGGTGTGTCTTCTGGCTGCCACTTTCGTTTGACCTGGAGGCTAGTGTGGAAGCCAAAGGCTTCGTTTCTAACATCCTTTTTCCTGTTTCTTTCATTTGAACTCTTGAATAGCAACATGGCCTAAGGCCAGGCTAGCATTACCTTATGGTCAGGTTAGTACTTAATGCATGTTTAGGTAAACAAGAAGCAAAGCGAAAGGATTAGCTCTGAAAACATATTAAAAAGGAGGAAACAAAAAGAAGAACAATGGTATGTGCATGTTTGAAACGAAAAGAAAGTTTATTTACATGTTATACAAGAAAAAAAAGTTCAAGATTTGGAACAACTTACCTTGCTGGAGGGTGTGTTGGACCTTGAAGTGATTACCTTGAATGCTTCTGGATTCGAAGGGAGGGACCAGAGGTTAGGCCTTTGATACTGAATTCGAAAGAGAAGAACCAATGTGAGGTTCTTCCTGTTGGATTAGAAGGGTAACAAGGTACAAGGATGCTTCAGATTTGAAGGGGACAGGTGTTTGGATTATGGGTTTGTGTTTTCACAAATGCTTAAGTGTTTGAGAGCTTTATGGTGTGTGAGAAATTTGAAGATTCGTTCCTCTGGCCAAAAAGTCCTCCTCAAACATGTGTTGGAGCCTATTATTTATAGGCAAGGCTGCCTGGAGCTTTTGGAGGGAAAATAAAAGGTTTGAACAAATTGAGTAACCTGCTCCTTGTAGCTTTCGAAAGACAGTGTCTTGTATGCTATTTTGGTGCAAGAATAGGGCAGTGTTTCAGGACTGGTGTGCAGCAGTTTTGGCCAGTGTACCAGGCCTGAACTTGGTAGCAAGCATCTTTGAACATTTATCCCTTTCGTTTTGACCCTTCTTCGACCAGATTCTTCTCCCAATAATAGTATTTGATTTTCCTCCAACAAGTGCCTTTCGAATGAGTCACTTTTGTGCATCCTTTGAAGGAGCCAAAAGTGTGACCCTTGGACGGGTCACCAAAACATGCCTTAAAGTGGGCTTGTAAATCCTTTGAATGGACCATCAAGCATGTCCTTCGAATGGGATGCCCAGAGTTAGATTTGAAAGATGCTGACTCGAAGGGGACACAATTGCAAATGAAACCTTGTGAAGTTGGTTCTGTCCAGTCAAATGCTTGCCTGCCCAAAGGTCCATGTGGCCAAACGAAGGAGTGTACATAGGGGGTCCCTACTTTGTGACTTCATGTAAACATGCAAAAGATCTATGTTCAAACGAAGCTTTCATGAAGGGAACCAACATGCCCAAATGAAAGGTGTGACCAGTAGCTTTGATAACGAGAAATCATATCATATAATTACTACGCTTTTACTGATTTTATAATACATTGAGTCGTCTAACTCCCGATTATCCCGAGTTTTTGTGTCTTTTCACAGGTATAACATTTGTCAACTCAAACCAATGAAAAAGGACTACATGAAGGAAGCTATACAAGAAACAGAAGAGAAAAGAACCAAATCTGCAAAGTTTGGAGATTTTGAAACGGTGACGATCGTCACACCCTGTGACGACCGTAACGCCTCCCCAACTTGAAAGAACGCTCGTCACATATCATTGACGAGCGTAATGCGCTATTTAAGCGCATTACGACCGTCACCCACCTGTGACGACCGTCACATGCGTGAAGAGGAGCGTTATGAATTAGTGGAGACGTGGGCAACGTGAGGGCAGAAGTGTTCTCCTATATTCCCTCCACTCAGTAACCATGCATCCTATATTTCCTCCACTCAAGCCTTTTCCAAAGATTCTTTCAACTGCAATATTTTCTCCTATATATATGTGGTAGTGCAAAGGGATGAGGGTCGAAGAAATTCTCCCAGAACCAAATTTCTACTTTCTGCAATTATTTCTATTTCCTTGTTTTAGAGTTTTTTTCCTACATCACTATAATTTCTATTTCCAACATTAGTTTTAGGGTGTTAATTCTTCATTTAAGAATTAACACAATTTATTGATTTTGATCGAGCTGTAAGGAATATTGTAACATCCAAGATTACCATAGCAACGTTATTTCCAAGTTTTTTATTGCAATTAATATTTATTCATTATTGTATTATGCCATTTATTTTTATGAATATTATTTTAAATTACATAGCTATTAAATATATTATGTCCGACTAAATTAATTGTACCGGTATGTGACTCCCAAGTACCGAAGGAATTCAGTGATAACTTGGCTAAAAACATTTATAAAACAATTCCTGGTTTCCAATTTCCATGTTTAATTTAACTACCCTTGTCACGAGAGTGAGAGGATAATTAACACGATTTTTCCACGAGAGTGGGAAATTAATTAAGGCAAGAACCTGCATGCGAGAGCTGGGGTTCAACCCATATAGTGGTAACGAAACATTAATTTTTAAATACACGAGAGTGTTTTAATAAATTAATTAAACTCAAATTGTTTTCAAAAAGTGTTATTAAATTTAAAGTGCATCCACTAGGTTTAGTAGCATGACTTATTTCATGAACACGAGAGTGTATGTCTCAGGTTTTTAAACAATTCGTTTTTACCGAAATACTTTATATGCCAAGCGATTCACCTAATTCCCAAAGTCCGACAATTGCATACCAGTATAACTATTACTATTATTTTTAATTAAACTATTTTCCCCCTAAAATCAAATATTCATCGCTTAGTTAAATAAATTGTAGCATTAGATCGTATGCGATTGATCCTCAGTCTCCGTGGGTTCGATAATCATTTAAAACTAGAAAGACTAAACTGTATACTTGCAGTTAGTATCCCAATAGACTCATAAAGTCCCGATCAAGTTTTTGGCGCCGTTGCCAGGGACTGATTAGTCAATTAAGTACGATTCTTCTGTTGCACGTTTAGACTAGGCAACAAAAACCCTTTTTCGATTTGTATGCCAAGGACTCGCTCACAAGGCGAACCACTTGAAAAATCGACGGACGAACCTGAACGCATCCTTTCCGTAAGACGTGCAGTCAAGGATTACTGTTTAAATCACGCTATTCCTTTACCCAAACCCGAAATCAAGATTGATTCTGAAACAAATTCTAATTCTTCCTCTGAAACCGAAACTAATCCAGAATTAGACATGGCCGAAAAACAAAGGACCCGTCCACTGAAGGAGTACGCAGCTCCATCATAGCAAGAACCCCACAACAGCGTTGCTGCTCCAGCAATAAATCGAAACGATTTTGAGTTGAAACCATCATTGATATCAGCTATCCAACAACACCAATTCTCTAGAGATCCTTCCGAGGATCCAAATGAACATCTTACAAAATTCATTCAATTTGCCGACACAGTTATAGCAAATGGTGTTAGTAAAGATGCAATAAGATTACGTCTTTTCCCTTTATCGCTAAGAGATAGAGCTTGGGCTTGGTTGCAATCCTTGCCATCAAATTCCATCACTACGTGGGAAGGACTTAAGATTGTATTTTTAGCACGATACTTTCCTCCAAGAAAGACTGCTGCACTAAGAGCCCAAATCAACGGATTTAGGCAGAAGGATACTGAATCGCTATTCGATGCATGGGAACGCTACAAAGATATGATGCGAATGTGCCCACATCACAGACTAGAAAAATGGCTGATCATCCACACGTTTTATAATGGACTCTTGTACAACACAAGACTCTCTATAGATGCCGCCACAGGTGGTACACTGATGGACAAGCCTTATGACAAAGCTAACCAACTCATTGAAAATATGGCTCAAAACCACTATCCGTGGGGAGGAGAAAGAACATCTGTGGAGAAAACTCAAACCAAAGGTGGGATGTACGAGATTAGTAGCCTAGATAAAGTTAATGCTAAGGTAGATGCTCTTACCCAAAAGATAGAAAGCTTGACCTTACCTCCTGCAGCCACCGTGGCTGCAGTTACCCCAAGCTACGAAGTTTGTGGAGTCCCTGGTCATGTTGGAACCGAATGTCAAATATTAGCAGGAATATCAGTTGATCAGGTAAATTATGCTCAAGGTAATCCTTAAGCTAATACCTATAATCCTGGTTGGAAGAACCATCCTAACTTCTCGTACAAGAGCAATAACACTTTATATGCACCTGGCCAAGCACCTGCTGTACCTCCAGGTTATCAAAAACCCGCTGTTAATGTTCCTAACATTCCTAAGAAATCTAACCTTGAAATCCTAATGGAAAATTTTATCGCTAATCAATCTCCACAAAACAAAGAATTCCTCAATCAAAACGTTCACACCGGTGAACAATTGAAGCTATTAGCAAATAATGTAGATGCCCTAGCAACTCACAATAAAATGTTAGAAACCCAAATCTCCCAAGTAGCACAACACCAAGCTAGTTCTGCCGCACCTGCTGGTACATTTCCTAGACAGACACAACCCAATCCTAAAGGACACGCTAATGCTATCACATTACGAAGTGGGACAACCCTTGATGGACCGGTAGATCCTAGACTCCAAAACCCGACCATGTATCAGAAACCTGAAAAGGAAGTAGAGAAGTCGAAAGATCAATCTGAGAATGTAGAGGAAGACGCGAATGAGAACATAGAGGCTTCAGAAAAACCTTACGTGCCTCCACCGCCATATAAACCACCAATTCCATACCCTCAAAGACTTGCAAAATCCAAGAACGAGGGGCAATTCAAGAAATTTGTAGAACTTCTGAAACAATTAAACTTTACTATTCCGTTTACAGAAGCTATAACCCAAATGCCATCATATGCTAAATTCCTAAAAGAAATATTGTCTAATAAGAAAAAAATCGTTGAAAACAAAACCGTTATGCTAACTGCCGAATGTAGCGCCATAATTCAAAATAACATGCCTCCAAAGCTAAAAGATCCTGGTAGTTTCTCCATACCATGTGTAATTGGAAAATCTGTCATAGACAAAGCTCTATGCAATTTAGGAGCAAGTGTTAGTCTAATGCCCTTATCTATTTGCGAGAAACTCAAATTAGGCGACATGAGACCTACCAAGATGTCCCTACAACTAGCCGACAGATCAGTCCAATTCCCTGTTGGTATGCTAGAAAATATCCCTGTCCAAATAGGGCAATTTTACATACCGACTGACTTTATAATAATGGACATCAAGGAAGATTCAAACATTCCCATCATACTAAGAAGACCATTTTTAGCTACTGCAGGAGCCATCATTGACGTTAAGAAAGGAAAGCTTACCTTCGAGGTAGGAGAAGAAAAAGTAGAATTCATTCTTTCCCAATTCTTTAAAGCCCCTGCTATAGATGACTCATGCTGTCTCCTAGATATTATTGATGAATATGTCAAAGAACTAGAAAGCCAAGAAGACACCTATTCTGGGATGTTGAAAATTTCGACACCAACTATCCTCAAGGACGATGACTGGAAACAAGAACATCTAGATGCCAACCTAAGCGAATGTTTCGCCTTAACACCCGATCCTACCCCAACTGATAAGAAAACTGGTATAGAACTTAAAACATTACTTGAAGATCTTAGGTATGAATTTTTAGATAAAGAACTTGAACGGCCAGTTATAGTTAATGCCAATTTAGGGAAGATCGAAACCGAAAAACTTCTTAGTGTGTTAAGGAAGTATCCAACCGCATTAGGCAATAATATATTATATCTAAAAGGAATAAGCCCTTCTCTCTGTATGCACCGCATTATGTTGGAGTAGGACTGCAAGACTTCTAGAGAACATCAAAGACGAATAAATCCTATCCTAAGTGAAGTCATTAAGAAAGAAGTACAGAAACTACTAGAGGCATGCATCATATACCCAATATCAGATAGTAACTGGGTCAGTCCAGTTCACGTAGTACCTAAGAAAGGAGGTGTTACGGTTATAACAAACACGAAAGGCAAATCGGTGGCACAACATACCCAAACAGGATGGAGAATGTGTATCGATTACAGAAAACTAAACAAAGCTACGCGCAAGGACCATTTCCCATTACCATTCATTGATCAAATGCTCGAGCGCTTAGCCAAACATTCCCATTTCTGCTATCTTTACCGATACTCAGGATTCTTCCAAATTCCCATTCATCCTGATGATCAAGAGAAAACCATGTTCACATGTGCCTATGGTACCTTTGCATACCGAAGAATGCCATTTGGACTATGTAACGCACCTGCAACTTTCCAACGATGCATGATGGCGATTTTCGCAGACTTTTTAGACGGAATTATGGAAGTATTCATGGACGATTTTTCTGTCTGTGGAGAAAGTTTTGACGGATGTTTATCAAATCTTGAATTAGTACTGAAACACTGTGTCAATGTCAACCTAGTGCTCAATTGGGAAAAATGTCACTTCATGGTGAGACAAGGAATTGTGTTGGGTCACATTGTATCAAACAGAGGGATTGAAGTCGATAAAGCAAAAATCGAGATTATCAAAAACCTTCAACCACCCAAAACAGTTAGAGAAATAAGAAGTTTTCTAGGACACGCTGGTTTTTACCGACGTTTCATAAAAGATTTCTCTAAAATCACTAAGCCACTAACTGAATTATTAATGAAAGAAGCTGAGTTTATTTTCGACGATAAATGCTTAAACGCATTTAAGACGCTTAAAGAAGCCTTAATTTCAACACCTATTATGCAACCTCCTGATTGGAACCTACCATTTGAAATAATGTGCGATGCGAGCGATTATGCTGTAGGCGCAGTCCTAGGACAACGCAAGGATAAAAAGCTTCACGCTATCTACTACGCAAGTAGAACACTCGATCCCGCACAAATGAATTACACCACTACGGAGAAGGAACTCTTAGCTATTGTATTCGCATTGGATAAATTTCGTTCCTACTTAGTGGGTGCCAAAATCATTATTTACACGGATCATGCTGCGATTCGATACTTGCTAAGTAAGAAAGACGCCAAACCGCGACTACTCAGATGGATCTTACTCCTACAAGAGTTTGACTTGGAAATAAAAGACAAAAGAGGGACTGAAAACGTGGTAGCAGACCATTTATCAAGATTAGATGGAATCCAAACCGAGAGTGTTCCCATAAACGAAGATTTCCCTTATGAATGCCTTATTGCTAAACTAGAGATAGCTCCTACCGACAATTTAGATCAACACAATGAACCATTAACAACTGCGGTAGTAAAATCCATTTGTACCAACACCACATTACCATGGTACGCTGATTTCGTCAGCTATTTAGCTGCCGGTGTTTTACCACCCGATTTAACGTACCAACAGCGGAAGAAATTCTTCCATGATCTTAAACACTACTTTTGGGATGAACCTTTACTCTTTAAAAGAGGCGCCGATGGTATCTACCATCGCTGTGTTCCTAACGGTGAAATAAACGACGTCATTTCCCATTGCCATTCCGCCCCTTATGGTGGACACGCTAGTACATCGAAAACTTGTGCAAAAATACTTCAAGCTGGCTTCTTTTGGCCTACCTTATGGAAAGACGTCCACGTAGCAATTATGAACTGCGATAGATGTCAACGCACGAGAAATATATCTAGATGCGACGAGATGCCGCAAAAAGGGATTCTCGAAGTAGAAATTTTCGATGTGTGGGGAATTGATTTCATGGGACCGTTCCCCGCATATTTTTGAAATAAGTATATATTGGTAGCTGTTGACTACATATCAAAATGGATTGAAGCCATAGCTGCACCCACAAACGATACACGAGTGGTAATTAAACTATTCAAGCATGTTATCTTCCCACGATTCGGTGTACCAAGACTAGTAATCAGTGATGGAGGTTCCCATTTTATCTCTAGAATTTTCGAAAAATTACTTTCAAAATATGGCGTTAAACATCGCATAGCCACACCATACCATCCTCAAACGAGTGGACAAGTGGAAGTGTCAAATAGGGAGATAAAACAAATCCTTAAGAAAACCGTAGCCACATCCAGAAAAGATTGGTCCTCCAAACTAAATGATGCTCTTTGGGCATATCAGACAGCTTTTAAAACCCCTATCGGAACAACGTCATTTAAATTAGTTTATGGAAAATCTTGTCATTTGCTAGTAGAATTAGAACATAAAGCTTATTGGGCCATTAAAACCCTTAACTTAAATTACAAGATTGCTGGTGAAAAACGAATATTAGATATCCATGAATTAGAAGAATTGCGTTTAGACACTTATGAAAATGCTAGAATCTATAAGGAAAGAACAAAAAATGGCACGATAAGCGTATCTCGCAGAAAGAATTTAAGGAAGGAGACATCGTACTCCTATTCAACTCTAGACTGAAACTTTTCCCGGGAAAATTATGTTCCAGATGGTCAGGACCATTTGAAATTAATAAAGTTTTCCCAAGTGGTGCGATAGAAATTAAAGGAAATTCTATCGAACCATTCATAGTCAATGGCCAGCGCTTAAAGCACTACTTTAACGTCGGAAATATTAACTATTCGGCTTATCTTCAGTTAAGTGAGCCACCTACCCCTATACCTAACTGAATAGGTATTATCTGTCGAGCCGTCAACATAAAACAAAGGCGCTTCATGGGAGGCAACCCATGTTTTCTTTTAATTATTTTTATTGTTTTAATATGTTTTTAATCTTTACTTTTTCTTAATCTTTAAAACTTTCATGATGCATCTCTTACTCCTTTTTATTTTCTTTTTCTTCTATTTTTATTTTTCCTTTAAACTTTCTTTTTCTTCTTGATTTAACTTCGGCATTTTTAACCTGAAAATACTAACTTAGTTTTTCAAACATTTATTAAATATTTTCAGGGGGGTAATTCTTTTGCTTTCATATTTAGCTCCATGGCACGAGTAAACTACATGAATATCACCTTGAGAAGCAGGCACCAGAGAAGACGCTTTGAGGATCTGGCTGAGCGGGAAATGTGCCCTACAATATACGCTGATGACCATGCTATGACTGCTCTTGGCATTCGTGAGAGTGTCATGTATCTGCTACACCAGATAGGCTGGGACACTGCTCCTATTCGGAGACAGTATTGTACCTACAGGAAGCTGACCCTTGAGTTCCTGAGCACACTGAGCTACATTCTGAACCATGGGTTAGGGTTCAACCGTGGGTTGATAACTTTCAGACTGTTTGACATGGACTACCGCTATAACCTTAGGGAGTTTGCCAACCTGTTAGGCTTCCCTTTTGGCCCTGATGTTATTACTATGACCCAGGAGGACCTATTGCTTGATTCTGACCTTGATTTTTTCTGGGGTAGCATTGCTGGCAATAACCATCCAGAGCCGTCTGACCTTTATTCTGAGTGCATCCACAACCCGGCTATCAGGTACTTTCATAAGATCATCGCCCATACCCTTTTTGGTAAACAGCAGAATGTTACATTCGTGTCCCGTGATGAGATCTTCATTATGTACTGTGCCTCCCAGAGCCGTCCGGTAAACGGTGCCGCTTATATGCTAGCTAACATGGAGCGTATTATCCAGACTCTGAATGCACCAATCCTGTTGGGTGGTTTAGTCACTATGATATCAAATGCAATTGGACTCCGAAGGCCTATGCTAGGATCAGCCCCGCATTATGGAATAAAGCCGATGAACATTGAATTTTGCTTCAACACTAGCTTTATAGGGAATCTTGGGCCAGATGAATTTGAGCTGTTAATTAATCATGAGACTGTCCACCAGTTTATGCTCCCGAACCCTATCACTAGTGTGCATAATAGAGCAAACTGGCTTTTTGACCTCCACCATCCTGCTACACTGCCTTCGTCTCCTTCCACTGTTGACATTTACGAAGTACCCAACACCTCTCACGATGCTGAAGACCCTGCCACACCACCGGGATACCATCAGTTTCCCGATCCATGGGAGCAGCAGGTAGTTTCTACTGAGACCGCCACCCAGGCTCCAGAGATCCCACCACCGCCTCCACCTACTGTTACCCTGCACTCTTTGCATGAAGAAATTACTGAAATGCGGGGCGAGCTTACATCTCTCTGAGTGGACTTCATCGCTTTCATGGATTTGGTAACCGACCAGCTGGATTTCATGCACCAGCATATGTTCCCTACTCCCCGTGGCTAGAGTTGCCGTTGTTATCTTAATTTGTTCTTCTCTCACATTTGTACATACAGTGGGGTCACTGTTTAGTCTTAGTGTGGGGGAGGATTCTAGTTGTTCTAGCATTTTATCATTTTTTATTATTTAAGTTATTTCGAAACAATTTTTATGGATTAATTCAATTATTTATCAAGTACCAAGTTTTTATTATTTTATTTTCATTCATTTTTATTTTCAGTATATTTTTTTATTTCTTTTAATTTACTGTTTATATTTCACGCAAATATTATTTCATTACGTGTTAGTAAATAATATTTCAAAACTATAATTATTAGAATATTTCAAACTTAGAATATTAAGAAAATAATAAAAAATTATATAAACATTTGTAACGGTCTTGTAACGGTCTTCTCATTAATGACATTGAACGTGTTATGACCGTCACACCCTCGTGACGAGCGTAACACGCATTTTTGCCGTGTTACGACCGTCACACCCTCGTGACGACCGTCACACGTACAATATATCAGAACGGCTATTACAGAACTGTTCCAACCATTGCCTTCATAGCCACAAACCCTCCATTGCTGCAAAATCACGAAACATACCCACTCCACTCCATTTTTTCTCAAACTTCCAAATTTCTAACACTAAAAATACTATCCACCCACTACCCCATTTTCATTCCAAACCTTTTTCAATCCGTTCTACAAACACCATGGCCAACAACCAACAAGCTCCCGCTTTCAGATCTGGTGAACAAGGAGAAACCCAACGAGTCAAATTTCAGAAGTTCCAACGCCGAGGTCTCCAACCTACACGGTATGTTGATCTTGACTGTTTGAGGAGTTTGGGACTACTTGACAGTGTCCTCCAATTGTTGCAGAGTGTGGATTTATGGAACCTGTGCCGCGAACCAAGACCAATTTATGAAACTCTAACTCTTGAGTTTTTGAGTTCCTTTGTTTACATCACTCCGCCAGGTGCCACGAACCAACTGTCAGGCCTGGCCAAATTTCGCATGTTTGGCATTGAGCACGAGTTGCCCCAATCCAACATCGCGCGGCTTTTAGGCTTCTGTTCTGATGAAGGTGTCCATCTCCGGGTGCCAGATAATTTTGGTGAGGAAGCCTTCAACTTATGGCACAATATGACGAATATCCGTGCCGGATCCTACGACCACCTAAATGCCACCCACATTCATAATCCGACCATCCTCTATTTCCACCGCATCCTCAGCAACACAATCTTCGCCCGTGACAGCAACCACAAGCTCAATTCCAAGGAGCTCTTTTTTATGCACTGCACGTTCACCGGGAAAAAGATCAACGCCGCCCCATTCCTACTGGCTCATATCCACTCTATCTGTGCTAGAGGCGGAAAACCCTTTTATTTCGGAGGGCTGGTCACTTCACTTGCCATAGCTCTGAACTATGGTCCTGCTCTCGCGACTATGCCTTATATGGCACCGGCTTTGCTGACTTTGGATCACTGCAAGGCCGCACATCTCATTTACGAGCGGGAGGATGGAAGATTCCATCCTGTGATCAGGAACACTGTTTATCAGAACATCATTTTGCCTTGCAGGGACCGAATCGATCCACGAAACCAAGCTAACTGGTTGTTCGATCCTGCAGTTCCCGCGGGGCGTGCTCCCACTCATGAAGACCAGCCTAATGCCCCCGCGGACGAAATGCAAGAAGAGTTGGATAGTGCTCCCCCCGTCCATGATATTCCTGGATCTTCATCAGCACCACCTCCTATTACTCTTGAAGAGGTCCTCCGCGCCATTCATATACAAAATCAAATGAGCGCAACGCTTGAAAGAAGGCAACATGAGCAATATGAGTATCTATGCGCTCAAAATACTCATGTCTTGACTGGACAACGGAACATGAATGAGAGGTTGGATGAGGCCCTGTCAGAGCTCAATTCCTTAAGGTTGGACGTCAGCACCCTTGGTTTCCAGGATACTGACACAAAAGCCACTCCTACCAGACGCTCTCGCACCAGGAGTAGAGGACGTGGTCACCCGTAGTTTTTCTTTATTTTTTATGTAGTTTATTATTTTTTCTGTTTCATTTCCTTTCCGTTTGTTTTTGTAATTGTACTTCCCCGCCTATATACTGCAACATTGAGGACAATGTCGGATTTAGTGTGGGAGAGGTACCTTTCCATCTTTTATAAACTAGTAAATTTTTATGATATGTCTCGATTCAAATTCTTCACTTTATTTAGCCATACCAAAATTTTTTATCTTCGCATTAGCCCGACATACCTATTTTAACGAAATCCCAGTTGAGGAAGCCGAAAACGACATAACAAGATCGATACGGTTATGACACCGTAGACTTCCTACTTACGCGATCCGTTTCAATAACCATTATACCGATATCTGGAGTTGTTAGTTCTACAGTAACCCCTAGTAGTTTATACTAGCAGTCAACACCATCTTGACACAAACCACGTGGAGAATCGATGAATATAAGTGTTTGATGCCTGATCATTAAAATATCCTTCCTATCTCGCTGCTAAAAGAAAAGAAATTTTGTGCACCAAAATATACGGTCACATATAAGAGTCGAGAAAATAACAAAGGAATCCAGTGTTGGTTGGTTCAGAGGTATCTGGTTCTGAACTCGGTAGGGCGTGCTACGGCCCGATCCCCCACAACCTCCAACTTGGATAACATATGTAGGGTTGCCACATGCGTGTACCAGACCCCGTGCTAAAGATCAAATTCACTAACCGGTTACTCCACTACGTGCGTGCTAAGACAAAGGGCTTAATGTGATTGCGCCAGAACGAAACCAGGTGAAATAGATACGAGGAACTCCGGGCAGAATTATAACGGAACTGTTGGATAGCTCGTTTGAAATGGAAGCCCATGACTAAGCTTATTGCTTGTGTCATTAGCGTATCTTTAGTGTTTCACTCAAGTATTGGCCGAACCGACGAGGTTTTCTGAAATTGCTTTAAAAATCCAAGGTATGTCATGCATATGCGCTTGACAAAACTTGTTCGACCTTTTGAATGACTATTTGCTTGAGGACAAGCAAAGGTTTAAGTATGGGGAAATTTGATAACGAGAAATCGTATCATATAATTACTATGCTTTTTACCGATTTTATAATACATTGAGTCGTCTAACTCCCGATTATCCCAAGTTTTTGTGTCTTTTCACAGGTATAACATTTGTCAACTCAAACCAATGAAAAAGGACTACATGAAGGAAGCTAGACAAGAAACAAAAGAGAAAAGAACCAAATCTGCAAAGTTTGGAGATTTTGAAACGGTGACGACCGTCACACCCTGTGACAACCGTAACGCCTCCCCAACTTGAAAGAACGCTCGTCACACATCATTGACGAGCGTAATGCGCTATTTAAGCGCATTACGACCGTCACCCACCTGTGACGACCGTCATACGCGTGAAGAGGAGCGTTATGAATTATTGGAGACGTGGGCAACGTGAGGGCAGAAGTGTTCTCCTATATTCCCTCCACTCAGTAACCATGCATCCTATATTTCCTCCACTCAAGCCTTTTCCAAAGATTCTTTCAACTGCAATATTTTCTCCAATATATATATGTGGTAGTGCAAAGGGATGAGGGTCGAAAAAATTCTCCCAGAACCAAATTTCTACTTTCTGCAATTATTTCTATTTCCTTATTTTAGAGTTTTTTTCCTACATTACTGTAATTTCTATTTCCAACATTAGTTTTAGGGTGTTAATTCTTCATTTAAGAATTAACACAATTTATTGATTTCGATCAAGCTGCAACGAATATTGTAACATCCAAGATTACCATAGCAACGTTATTTCCAGGTTTTTTATTGCAATTAATATTTATTCATTCTTGTATTATGCCATTTATTTTTATGAATATTATTTTAAATTGCATAGCTATTAAATATATTATGTCCGACTAAATTAATTGTACCGGTATGTGACTCCTAAGTACCGAAGGAATTTAGTGATAACTTGGCTAAAAACATTTATAAAACAATTTCTGGTTTCCAATTTCCATGTTTAATTTAACTACCCTTGTCACGAGAGTGAGAGGATAATTAACACGATTTTGCCACGAGAGTGGGAAATTAATTAAGGCAAGAACCTGCATGCGAGAGCTGGGGTTCAATCCAGATAGTGGTAACGAAACATTAATTTTTAAATACATGAGAGTGTTTTAATAAATTAATTAAACTCAAATTGTTTTTAAAAAGTGTTATTAAATTTAAAGTGAACCCACTAGGTTTAGTAGCATGACTTATTTCATGAACACAAGAGTGTATGTCTCAGGTTTTTAAACAATTCGTTTTTATCGAAATACTTTATATGCCAAGCGATTCACCGAATTCCCGAAGTCCGACTATCACATACCGGTATAACTATTACTATTATTTTTAATTAAATTATTTCCCTCCTAAAATCAAATATTCATCGCTAAGTTAAACAAATTGTAGCATTAGATCGTATGCGATTGTTCCTCAGTCTCTGTGGGTTCGATAATCATTTAAAACTAGAACGACTAAACTGTATACTTGCAGTTAGTATCCCAATAGACTCATAAAGTCCCGATCAAGCTTGTACTGAAGGATTCATGTGCCCAAATGAAGAAAGCATGAAGGGAGTCAAATGCCCAAACGAAAGGTTTGACCAAAACCTTGTACTGAAGGATTCATGTGCCCAAACGAAGCAAGCACGAAGGGAGTCAAATGCCCAAACGAAGCTTGCAACAAAGGAACCACATGCCCAAACGAAAGGTGCATGCAGGAGGCCAAAATGTCCAGATTCGAAAGAGGCATATAGGAGGCAAAAAGTGCAAATTGAAGGATGCCAAAAGGGAGCCTTTTACCTTGGAATCGAAGGAGGCTATATGAGGCTTTGTGCCTTGTGAATCCAAGCCAACGTGCCAGAGGCCCATGTCCAGTTGAAGGATGCAAGCCAAGCTTGGATCGAAAGAGGCCAAAAGGCCAATCGAAGGAGCTGAATCAAAAAACACTTGTTTTTCTCCAAATTTGTCAAAATATTAATTTTATCTGTTTTCCCCCTTTTTGACAATTTCCTTTTAATCTTGGTACTGGGAAATCCCAATGTAGTTGTGCAAGCTTGAACCTTGAGAATCCTTGTGAGAAATGCCTTGAAAAATGAGAGGGGAAATTTTGGGGTACAACACACCCCTTGTGTTTTTTTCTTTTCTTATTTATAATTGTTATTTTTTATATTTTAATATATTTATAAATTGTAATATATTTACTATTATTATAAAATCAAATATTTATTTTCTAAACTCATCCAAATATTTATTTATTGAAATAAAATTATTTTTAACCATGCATTAATAAGATGCTTTATAATTAATACACTTAAAAAATACTTACCTAACACTAAACTTCTTTTTTTAATAAATTAATTAACTCTAAAACAATTTTCAAAAAGGATTACGAAGATATTCTAATCGACTGCAAACTTCGTCTAACAACTCCACTATTCACACACCCAGACTAAGTACAAGGAGAATTCAAACATCTTCGTAATCCATAAAACATACCAACCAACTACGAACTACGAATTAGGACTCTGATTCTTCCCCTAATAAAAGTTAAAACCATATTTCCTAAAGATTGTGTTTCTAAACCCTAGTATCCTTGTGAACAAGGTAGATTAAGGGTGCCTAACACCTTCCCTTCATCTAAGACCGAGTCGAACAACTTAGAATCTCGACCAAATTAGGGTTATCCTTTATATTCTCTTCCTAAAGATAAAAATTAAGGATGACGACTCTCATTTTAAAACCGGTTATTACAGCTGGCGACTATGCTGAGGACTCAACCCTAGGGTTAGAAGCTTTTCTTGGGATTTAGGGTTTTAGGGTTTTTATATTTTGTTATCTCTTTACGTTTAATTATTATTTTGGCTTATTTATTTTTTATATCTTCTTAATCTTTATTTTATTTATTCATCTATTGACGGGATTTTATTATTTCAAAAAAAATATTTTCAAAAAGACCTTAGAAAGAAGGTTCATTTATTAGCCAAGGGGATACATCAATCCTATGAGTTTATGTGACGATTTCGCCTAGAGTCGGTGGAATTCCGCAAAAGGAATACGTCTCAAGAGACATCCTCTTGGAGGGTAGGACTTTGGTATGAAAATATGACTCTTTGTATAACCCTTAAACCAAAATCTCATGGTGAGACCTTTCATGACCTAAAGACAAAAGTTCCGCTATGCAAAGAGGCTCCACTTAAGGGAGACCCTCATGCCTTTCCCTCTAGTGTTATTCATGACACCCTTAAGGAAACCACCTTATGGGGAAGGTAGAATATCCGTAGGCCAAAATTAGGAGCCTACCTTCTAAGGGTACCTTTCATGAAGTCCCGTCACAAAGCCACACAATCATGCATTCATACATTTTGCATTTCATATATTCATTACCCTTCATTATTTTTTGTTTGTCTTATTCACAGGGTCAAAAAATAATAATTAAAGGTTTTTGGTGGAGTGTCCTAAAAATGAATGCCAAAGGGAAACAACTAGTCCGTATCAATATCGTTAAGCTAGGTATGACAAAAATCAAAGCTATAAAAGGGAAACTATCTAAAAGAGCTCTAAAGATGTTCACTCATCGTTATGGGGATACCCTTGAATTAACAAAAGTAGAGGTACAATTGGATGTTGTTTCTGCCCTAATTCAGTTCTACGACCCTCAGTTGAGGTGCTTCACCTTCCAAGACTTTCAGTTAGCACCGACTCTTGAAGAATTTGATAAACTTTTGAACTTCTATAAAGGGAAAGCTTATGTGGGAATCGGGCAGACTATTGACGTCAGAATCCTGGCAGAGGGTTTAGGGATCCCTTACCCTGAATTGTCACTTAATTACAAAAAAGAAGGTGACGTGCGAGGGATTAAGAGATGCTATTTGGATACTAAGGCTTTTGATTTTGCCAATAACAAAGAATGGGATTCTTGTATTTATTGTTTCGGATTACTTGTGTTTGGTGTAATCTTATTTCCATAGACTTTGGACTATATTGACCCTGCAACTGTTAGCGCATTTTAGGGCACGAAAGTTTTCAATACGAATCCAACTCCCATTTTACTTGTTGATATTTATTATACACTTCATACTCGATACAAAAAGGGGAGGGGTACTCTAAACTATTGCATCCAACTTTTATATTCTTGGTTTATAACTCATCTCTATAAGGAATATTACATGATTCCAAATCTGACAAGATATGAATGGCCTCAAAAATTAAGGTCCCTTACTGCTAATTTTGTATTGTGGTATGCAAGGAAGCTGGACATTGGAGACATCATTTATAGTTGCAGAGACTTTCCAAATGCTCTGTTAATTGGATCTCATGGTTGTATCAATTACAACCCTACATTGGCCCTACGACAACTAGGGTATCCTTTGGAAGATAAACCCTCAGATGAGCAACTCCAACTATTGATCATTCATGACATGGGCAAAAACGACCAAGAATTGCTCAACAAGATCATCCGAGCTTGGATATGGTTAATAAAAGAAAGGCTGAAAGAAAGAATGTTGTGACGAAAGAGCCCTACACTCGATGGGTTTTGGATAGGGTGCGAGTTGTTAAGTTACCATTTGACGTGGATCTTGAGTATAAGCTAGAGGTCCCAAATTCTCCACCTATGTCCTTAGAAGAAATAGACGATTTGAAGAATGCTTTAAAACAAGCTCAAATGGAGAAGGAATAATTGGAGCTTAAGCTCAATAAGTTAACAAAAGCAAAAAAGATAAATGCAACACATACTTGAATCAAAAGACCAACAGATTCAGAAAGATCGTGAGGCATTTGAGAAGGAGGGTATTAAGAGGAAACGTTCGACTGAAGGGTTGTTAAGTGATACTTTCAACTTGGATTCCCATAACCAACGATTAGAGGATGCTGCTAGTGAAATTAGGAGATTAAATCGACGGTATGAAAAGGCAATGCAAGATAAGAAGGTGATTGAAGAAGATCTAAGGGCTCAAATCTAAAGTTTGGCGCAAGCTTCTTTAGATCAAGAAGAACAAATGAAGTATCTTACCACCAGACTTCAGGATAGCCAAGAATCAGAGGTAGGGGAATGCCTTAAAAGGATGATAGCAGAAAGGATCCTCACCCAAAATACTGAAGAATACGAGCAAGTATACCTTGAGTTAGAAGGCCTCCGAAAGGATTTCCTAATACAACGAAAACTCTTTACAGAGATGAGGGATGGAAAGTTGTATTATGAAAAGCAGTATGTGAAGATAGCCAAAGCAGGGAAAGATAATCACAAGATAATTCCTGATCTCTACCGAGAATTCAGATTTTACAAAGACAAGCATGCAAGACTCGCCTTCTTAGCCAACAATTTTATCGACAACATCCCTAGGAGCTTAAGAGATGCAGAAAATGTGAGGACTCCTCTCCCAAAAGATGTTGAAGACTTCCTCAAGCTTTGTAGGACGATGGTCAATGGCTTTAGAGCAGAAATCCGCAGACGCACTTAGAAGACTTTTTCCCCTTGTTTATTTCTTTCAGCAAGTTTAATGTTTTAAGTTTGAATATTTTTAAATATCTGAATTGTATTCTTTTTAAAGACAACTACAATTTTAATAACGAAATTTTGTTTTCGTATCTCATTTGCGTATGTATTTTTAGATACTAACCAATAAAAAGAAAAACCTAAAAAAATAAAGAAAAAGTATATGAAAAAATATATATCCAAGTGAATAAGACATTCAAAAACAAAATCTTAGCATACATATTCATATGCATGCATGCATTCACAAAACATTTCCATTTCATAAACTTGCATACGAAAAAACTCATTTTTTAAACATTCTCCAGTTAAACCATTGGTACAAGAAAAGCACCGTCTCTTAGACCACCATATCAGACAAGAGCCCATCAACTAAAAGTGATGGAACAAATTGAAGAGAATCAAGCTGCATTCAAGGAAGATCTTAAGCAAGTCAAGGGCAACATTGATTCAATGAAAGGAGATATGAGTCAATTTCTTCTAGCCTTGAAGAACATCATTGAAAGAGAGGAGAAAATCCCTAGGGCAACTTTTGAAGAAGTAACCCAGACCATTGGTGCATCGAGCGACCATCAACCAAGGAAAGAACCGTAGTCAGGACCCCAAAAGTCAACTATGGCTCAACAGGAAACAAGACAAGCTAATACTGAAGGGTTTTTCCCACCTTCACCAAAGGTAGGGGCATTTCATACCTTACAGATTCCGATTAACAACGCAAACAACTACTTAGACTTACAATATGGAGACCGTGATTTAGAGGACGTCAGTCAAGCACCTCAAAGAACAACCCAATACTCATGCTACTGAAAACGCATTAGCGCTCAGCCAATACAAAGCCCTTGAAGAAAGGCTAAAGGCTGTGGAGGGTTATGATGCTTTTGATGTAGATGGTCTCGAAATGGGTCTAGTTCCTGATGTGGTGATCCCTCCAAAGTTCAAATTACTAACTTTGGAAAATAAAAGGGGCTCACATGTTTGAGGAACCATCTACGCATATATTGTAGGAAGATGCATGCCTATGCTCAAGATCAGGAGCTGGTGATCCATTGTTTCTGTTGTAACCTAAAATATTCCCTCCCATTTTTGAAGACAATTGATTTAATACACCTCCTCGTGCTCCTAGGATTCTCAATTACTCAAGACTACTCAAGGAATTGGTCAGACAAACCTCATCCTAAGTAGTTGGCCTACAACTAGGGTTTGGCTTTCTTCAAATAAAATTGAGCTTCTAATAACTCAAGTGAGTTCCATGGGTCCTCATATACTTCAAAGAATCCTCTTGTCAAGTTTAAATCCCTACATCACAAGTTTGCTCAGTCAATTGCCCAAATGATTGAAAGTTAACTATATTGGACAAAAAGTCAATTATGGTCAACATATAGTCAAACTTCAAGATTTTTGGTCAACATCAACATTTTTAAGTCATATTCATCATTTGATCAAGGGTTGATCATGATTCATCAAGAAGACTCTCAATTCATCAAAAGTCAAAAATTGCTAAATTAGGGTCTTCTTTAGGAGAAGCAACTGAACTTTGACCAAGCATAACTTTCACATGCTTCATCAGAAAATTCTCAACCAAATCTAATTATGATGGAAATTCAATTCTCTACAACTTTGTCTCTCTAAGATCAAGTCCAAAAAATGCTTCATTTTAGAGATATGGGCCAAAACATTATAGGTCATTTCAAAAGTCAACAAAAAGACACTTTTTGTCATTGCAACTTACATTAAGATAAAGTCTACAAATGAAAAATGACCAACATAGAGATTGTAGGAGACATATTGAGCTTTCCAAAAAAATCCAAGATCACCTTCATATGATAAAAATTGAGAAAGTTATGTTTGGTGCAAGTTGAGCAATCTTTGAGAAATGCATGAAACCTCAATTGAGCAATTTTGAAATAGTGGGCTAATGGGCTTAACTTTTGAGGTTCAAACATGTTCATGACATGTTAGAGGACCTATAAATCATTTGGTACATGGCCATGTTTTTTTAATTATTTTATTTAATTTATTTTAATTTTATGCAAATATTATTAAAATAAATCAAATAAAATAATAAACTAATGGACTAAGACATGTGGGCTTGGTGTTGGATTAGCTTAAGGTCCAAGAAACACATAATAAACATGCCAAAACCGTGTGACACTCTTACGGAAGCATATCCTAATTGTTTTGGAAAGCTTAATTTGTCTTTTGAAATGAGTTATGCCATAAGTATGCAAGATTCTTTCCATGTTTGGTTGGTATATTCCTTCCTCTATAAATACACACAACACTCAAATGCTAAGGAGACCAAAAAATCGGCAAGAGAATAGAGTTTCAAAGAGCAAAAATATTCAACTTTGCTTCACAAGCGGTTCTCAAATTCTAAGTAACTTCGAAGCGATCCAAGGTCTACATTCACTTCCTGAAGGTTTGAGAAACATTTTAAGACTCATATCCAATCAATTCACCACCTGAAATGAGCCCAACCACTTGCTCCGATTGGTAAAATTTTGTTTTTTTAAATCTTTCATTTCATACGTGTTTCATAGCTACTAATCATTTAGATCTTCATATGTGAATATTTAGAACAGGTTGAGGTGATAACATGTGAAGTTGACCGCCCCTGCGCCTGCAACCCTTTTTTCTGGCTTACCCATTTTACAATTTTCTTCCTATTTTTCCTTTTTTATTTTGTTTAATTAATTTCTTTTTCTTTTAATCATTTTTTAATAAAAAAATATAATAAAATCAGATTTAGACTTTTAATAGATTAATTCAATTTTAGACAATATTTTTCTTAATTAATTAATTAGACAAATTTTTTTAATAATTAGTTAAGTATTTAATTTAGGTTTAAAATATATTTATTTTATTATTCAAATCAAACCAAAAAATACATAAAAAAATTAATTTCTAATCTTTTAGATGTTAAGACTTTAAGGAATATTTTGCAAATATTTTGTGTTTTTGCCCTTTATTTTATTAGAAACGATTGTGTAGGTCACATGGATTTTTTATAATAGCTTAGCGTTTAAATTCCCGCAAAGTTATAAATATTGTAATTCTCCCGAAGCCATGTAATAGCTATAGGTATTTACTTTCTCTCATTTTATTTTCTTGCACTTATACTTTGTATGCCTTGTATGTATATATAACTATTAGCTAATAGGATTGTATGACAAGATAATAATCAAACGCTAGAAAACCCTAATGAAATATAAAATAACTGAATCAACACACTTGCACACTTACACATCTAGGGTAACCTCCCTCTGTTTCCTTCGGGAAAAAAACGGTCATGTCCCTCAAACGTAGGGATGATTTAGCAAAGACCCTCGAATAAAAGATCATAGTCCCTCGATGACCCTTCGACGTTGCCTTCAAAAAATGATCTAGTCCCTTACGAAACTGCTAAAGTGTCCTTACAAGTTGTCTTCAATGACCATACGACGATCCTACGCCTGTCCCTTCACATCCAATAGATAAGGCTACCTACCAACTAATAATGTGGATAGTACTATCTCTAACGAAGAAGGAAAATAACAAGAACAACCTTTAGTGGGTAAGAATCAACAAATTGCTTGCTTATAATAGTTTCAAACAAACAAATTCATTTTTACACCTCACGTTTCAAAATGAATATTTTCAAAAAAACACTTTGTATACATTCTTGAGGACTAATACAAGAATTATTACAAAGTCTACCTCACAATTGGCATTTCAAAATATTTTCAAACAATCACACACACAAAGTAATTTTTAAAGTGAACAAGAAATTAAGAGCCTGTAGATAACTAGGATGAAAAGGGTGCTAACACCTTCACTTTTCATAACTTACCCCCCAGACTCAAAATCTATCAAGGTTTTTCCTGTTCTTTTCACCCTTTCCTTATTGGATAAAAGAAAAGTCAGTGGCGACTCTTGCTATCCGCAACATTTGCGATAAAATGATAAACAAGTCAATTTTCTCACTGTATTACAGAACTGGTAACTCTGATAGGGACTATTAAAAGAGGGGTTACCTTTAGAGCCTCAGATCACTTTTACTTGATTTAAATTTATTTGCATTGTCTGCTTTAATTTAAACAGTTGCTTGGGTTTAATTTCTTGCAAAGATCTTACACCCGGATCTAGGGATGCCTTAGGCAAGTAGCAATAGATCACAAACATTATATGGTGTAGACCGATATGGTTGAAGTGATGGCTACATTAGTGTGACAATTTGGTTTGTACCGATGTTCCTTGAGTCAGTCGAGGATAACATTGGGATGTCCCATGGTGTCATAAGCCCTAACTGACTTTTATAACCTTAATTGACCCATCTTGACCATTAGAAGGTAGCGAGATAGTCGGCTTTGGTGCAGTCCAAGGTTGGTTGATACTCGAAGCTATGCTCATTGAGATTCAACTTTCGGGATATTTTGGTGGTAAGTCAGTTGTCGTGCTAAAATAAAGCATGTGGGAAAGATCGGTGATATGAGACTCCTAGGACCCGATTACTATTTTTAGGACAGGTTGAGGCAACTTAATTTTAATAGAGAAGGGTACTTACCTATGGAGCTCATGCAAGCCTTTAAACCTAAGGCTCTTGTGTGATTTGTTTGTGTTTGCTACTTGTTTGAACATGAACATAACATCATGACATGGCATTTTTACTAACCATTTCAAGGATCTTAGGGACCTTTAGTGCATGGTTATCATAAACCAGATTGCTAGCAAGGGGAAAGAGGATTTATTTCTTCTAACCAGATGCCATCAAAGATTGAAGTATGTTTTCTTCAATCAGAGGCTAAGACCCACTTGATATAATGAGCTTGTTTCTTATAGAAGGACGTTCAAAATAAAGACTCAAAGTTCTTCAAGACAAAGCTGCAACCAGATGTATTTTCAAAATTTTAATCCTGCAAGATCCTTGAAAACATTGCATATGCATCTACATGTCATGCATATCATAACAAATGTTCCCAAGACAGGTTTGTCATCTTCTTGCTGTTTATTTCAGCAGAAAATGGCTCTCAAATAGACAGTCAAAGATCTCCAGGCTCAGAATGCCCAGTTCCAACAGGTGTTTCTGAGCTTAACCAAGGGGCAGGAAGAACTGAAGGCACTAATCATCAAAGAGAAGAAGAAAAATATAAAGAAACCAGTCGACATTCTTCACATGGGAAGAAGGTTCAGGGGTCCAGTCAAGTGAATTCAGGATCCCAATACTCCATAAGACAAAGACGACGAACAAGATAAAGACGATAAGAGTGGTGAAACTGAAAAAAGCAACCATGTTCTTGTTAAATACTCTGATGAAGAGGAAGAAGATTATTTGAATGAAAAATATCCCCCTGTTGATGAAAAATACAAGCAACTAGAAGATCGTCTAAATGCTATGAAGAACTAGAAAGTGCCTGGGTTGGATTTTGAGGATTTGGGTTTAGTCTCAGGAGTTGTCATTCCTCATAAGTTCAAAGTCCCCATGTTTGCAAAGTATGGCGGTGTTTCTTGCCCAAAGTTTCATTTGAGGTCATATGTCTGGAAGATTCAACCATACCTTGCTGACAGGAAGTTATGGGTGCATTTCTTTCAAGAGAGCCTGTTTGGAACATAATTGGAATGGTTCTATCTACTAGAAGGGACCAATATTTGTGCCTGGGAAGATTTGGATTCCGCTTTCTACAAGCAGTACCAGTATAATGCTGATCTCGCACTAACTCGTACGCAATTGCAGAGTATGTCCACGTGCTCTAATGAAAGCTTCAAAGAGTACGCCCAAAAATGGAGAGATATTGCAAGAAGGGTGCAACCTCCTTTAGCTGATAGGGAATTGGTTAACATGTTCATGAGCATGCTGACAGGTCCTTTCTATAATCACCTACTCAGAAATTCTTCATCCGGTTTCACTGAACTGATATTGACAGGGGAACATGTTAAGAATGGAATCAGAAGTGGTAAAATCCAGATGCCTACCTCTTCCGATACTCAGAAGAAGTCATACAACAAGAAGAAAGAGTCCAATGTTGTGTACGACCAGAAGGGTCGTAATAAGAGAGACCACAACCAATCTGTGAGGGCAGTACTGATCTTTAATCTTGCACCAGTGCAACAACGAAAACATGGTAATCAACATAAGAAGGATACACCCAAAAGAAAATTTAGCAAAATCAACATGTCATTGACTCAAGCGTTGCAACACATGTTGAAGGTAAAGTTGATCACGTTGAAGGATCCTCCTCAAAATCCCAATACTTTTTCTCCTAGCTATCATCCCAATGTAAGGTGTGCATATCACTCTAATAGTCCTGGACATAATACGAATGATTGTTGGGCGTTGAAGAATAAGATTCAAGATATGGTTGATGCTAAGGAGATTGAGTTTGACCCTCCTGAGACTCCTAATGTGATCACTGCACCCATGCCAAATCAAGACTAAGATTGAGAGTGTCCAATTTATTTGAATTTCCAGTTTTAATTTCTTTTGTTTGTTCGAACATATATCTTTATGTCTAACTTTGTTTTTTTTCCATTAATGCATTTCATATTGTGATGCGGTGGGAGAACTGACTTGAGGTTTTACGTTTGTGTTCGCAAATGTTTCGATTTAGCAAGAGTCACCACCAACTTTTTATTTTATCCAAAGGAAAGGTCAAAAAGAACAAGAAATACCTTTGAGATGTTTTCTTGGGTTCGGGGGGTAGATTATGAAAAGGGAAGGTGCAAGCACCCTTTTCATCCATGGTTATCCATGGGCTCTTAGTTACTTGTTTAGATCACTTGCTTTGCTTTTCCAATTGTTTGAAATGGTGCTTTGTGTGTGTGGTTTTGAAAATGTTTTGAAAAGAGGCCATCGTTGTGGCAACCTTTGTAACGATTCTTGTTTGAATGTATACAAAGGTGTATTATCTTTCGAAAAGATGTTTCAATGTTTGATTGTTTGAAAGTTTGTTTTGGGAAATGTTTTGAAATTGTGTTTGTGAGGTGTGTTTGAAAATAGAAAGGATGTTTTTGCAAGTTTTGATCAAGTAACTAAGAGTTGTCTACCCTATATACTCAAGAGTCTTTCCTACACATTTTTAACCCTTTTGACAGTGTTGTTTTACCATTGTATTTGGTAAACAACCTTGTATTAGGATGTTAAATGGGACAGGCGCGGGTCATCGTATTGACCATGATAGCAATTGTGCTAAGTATCTTTAGCAAATTTTTGAGGGACTAGATCATTTTTGTATAGGCAACCAAGATAGCGTCATCGAGGGACTATGATCTTTTGTTTTGTTTTTGTTTTGCCAAGATACTCAACATGCAAAACATGGCCATTTTTAAAGGCAACAAGTGGATGAAACCCTAAGGGTGCATGTGTGAATTATGTTGTCAATTTACATGCTTTTTTGTCTTTGTATTAGTCAAGCTATTTGTTTTGATTTTGGATATTGCATACAAACCCTAATCTCTAACATGGCATATTTGAAAGCATAAATGCGTAAAATAAATCTACACTATTACAACATTTGATATGGGAAGGGGGGATACAATTTGAATGGGGATTGTTTGCAAGAAAATAAAACCCTAGAGTTACTATTACATCCAAATTGAAATAAATGGTACAAATAAATAAATTGTCAATAATTAAACAATTTAAATATAAATATGCAAAATATCATAAATATGTAAAAATGTTTTTGTGTTTATTTTTATGGGTGTAAAAATAAAATAGTTTAATGTATTAAAAAAGAAAATATTATTTTTGGAAAGGATAGAAAACCCTAATTTTCTTTTAAGAAAAGTATTAATATTATTTATAATACAATAAAATAAAAATAGTGAAATATGTACAAATATCAAAAAAATGAAAATATATTAGAAAAATATTATTTAAGTATAGATAATAAAAATAAAGGCATAAAAATTTTATGTATCATTTTCAAGTTTTTATTAAATAAAATAAAGGTATATTATCTAAAAAAATTATTTTTATGTTAGAAAAATAATAAAAAATATAAAATAAAATATGAAAATTTATGAAAATGTTTTTAATATTTTTTTATGTTTAGAAAATAATAAAATAAAATCAGAAATGAAAAATAAATAGAAAAATACAAAAATATAAAGAAATGGACCAGGGAGGTGCAATCAGCAAGGCAGGGGGTGCAAAAAGTGAGCCAAGCCAAAGCCCAACCCACTGAACTTTATCTTCAACCTTTGTCAAACAAAAACACGCGCCCTGTACAAATATCCAGATCCTGCATACGTGCTCTAATGCAAAAACTCATAACATCAAAATTGTAGGATTTTTCAAGACGAATTCAACCATATAAGAAACTTAATCTAACTCTCAAAGACCAGAGAGAATTTCTCTGGCCCTAATTCCTAATCTAACTTTTTCAGAAAGTTCATGGATCAAATTCTCTTAACACGTTTAACTTAAATGAAAACTGAGCATATGTACAGCTTCATGGCTATTAGTACTACATTTTTTATTCACAAACCTAAGTCTAATGATTCCTAAATAGAGAGATAGGAAGTTGACAAAAACCTGTTTCAGTTGAACACGAGTATGGAAATGTGGAGCTTTTCAGTGAGGCCTGAGATGTTTGGGAGCTTGCTTGAACTTCCTCTGACCTTCCCTAATGCCTAGTTTGCCTTGGATGTGCTTGAACAAGCTTGTAGAACTCAACCCGCACAAGCTGAAAACAGAAATGGTGAAGCTTGCAAATGGAGTTACAGTCACTGCCTAATGGTTGGGATAGCTTGGATAGGTTATATGGAAGGTGTTTGAACAGGTTTGGGGGAAAACACACGAGTGGTTTGTGAGATAGAACTCAAAGTGAAGAAGCTGCCCTGTTTTGCAAGAGGAAGGTGATTTTGTGTTTTTGGAAGGTTTGAGGGCTCAATGGCTCGTGTTTCTGGCTCAAGGGAATGTGTCAAACTTGTCTCTAAAGCTTGCAAGAGTTTGAGAAATACAATTTGACATAAAGCATGCTTTATGTAAATGGTATTGCTAACTTTTTGCCAAAAATGGATTTATTCATTGTGCAAACCTCTAATGATAAGAATAACACCTTAAACCAATGAGTTTGAATTCAATTTTTGAGTGTTGAAGGGTTTAGAGACCTGTAATCAAGTACAAAGCAAGTTTGGACAGATTTTGCAACTTGTGTCAACATGAAAATGCCATGGATCAAAGTGAGTTTTTGCCAAATTCAAATCTTCGATTCTCCCTAACCATAAATGATTTTGGAGAGTTCTTGGACATTTTGGAAAGCTTGTAACATTCTATACAATCCATCTTTGAAATCCATTTTGATATTCCAAGTGGAACTATGTGAAAATGGTAATGAAGATAGGTCAAAATCCTGCCTAAATTAGGGCAAAATTTCACTAAGTTAAAAGTTTCATGGACCCTTGTTCCAAAAATCATAACTTGAGATCCAAGCTTATTTTTAGAAAACTTTGTGAATCTTTGTGGAGGACTACAAATTTCATGTTGGAAGTTTTGTTTGAATCCAATTGCATCAAGGTGAAAATGTTGGGCAAAGTTGGGAAAAATTAAGAAAATTTCATAACTTAGAAAAATTCTAAGTTATGAAAATTTTCAATCTTAAAACCTAATTTGCAAAATTAGGTTTCTTGATGAACAAGTTTCATGTTTTTACATGTCTTGATGAAAAATGACCCTTGGCACTTGACTTTGACCAAAAAGTCAAAGTTTGACTTTTTAGTGTACAGTCAAATTTTGATCAGTTGACTGAAAAGTTCATCTATCAATCCAATGCATTTGAGATCTTTTGAACCTTGTGAATAGGTCAAGATGATGCCATTGAGTCCTTGAATCCATGCTTGAACCCAATTTGCCATTGGCTAGGTAAAAAATCAGAAATTGCCCTTGTGCAGTCAAAACCCTAAAAATGACCATTTTGCCCTTTTGATGATCTGATCAAATTTCTTGAGGAATTGTGTTACAAACTTGATCAAATGGTTCTTATGGGTCTATAATGTTGATGTGGATCAAAAATTGTGAGGTTTGACTGTAAATTGGCCACAGTTGACTTTTTCCCCAACATAGTTGATTTCTAGGTCAACTGTCCAATTGACTGGGCAAAAATTTGATTCAAGGCTTGAAACTTGGTAGAGGCAATCTTATAAGTCCAATATGAAGTATGAAAGCCAATTTGAGCATTAAAAGTCCAAAAATCCCTGTGCACACTCAAACCCTAATTTAGGTCACCAGTGCAAGGAGATGTCTTGAGCAGAGCAAAACCCTAATCCTGTCTGGGGTTCAAAGAGTATTGTGAGGGGAAATCTTGATAAAATGAGAGGGAAAATTTTGGGGTACAATAGCTGCCCCTGTTCAATCTTCTTGAATCTTAAGAGTTAGATCGACGAGTTTGCCTTTCATAACTTGAAGGTAAAAGAGGATTGGACACTAGAGTTCCCGTAAATTTGCACTCGTCAAACTATAGCTGAGGGAATAGGCTTAACGATGCCATTTGGAGATGGTAGAATCTTTTTGGAGATGGGCTTAAAGATGCCATCCAAGATTGTTTGTTGAAAATCAGGAGAATGAACACCAGATTGGTATCCGTATGAGCAAGGGAATGACGTCCGTGTCTGGAGTGTATCCGAGCTGTAACTGTATTTGATTTTTGAATGAATATCAGAATTACTGCCGTGTTTGGAGTGTATCTGTATTGTATCTGAATTCTGAATGGACGACAGAAAAACATCCGTGTATGGAGCATCTCTGGGCTGGGGATAAATTCTGAATGAGTGACAGAATGGCAACCGTGTCTGGTGCATATCTGGCCTGTATCTGAAGTTGAGATCTGTATGAGTAGTAGAATGACTTCCGTGTCTGGAGTGTATCCGTACTGTAACTGGGATCTGGGCAAATAACAGAATGACTTCAGTGTCTGAAGTGTATCTGAAACTGAGGTTGATAGTTGAATCTGAATGAGAAATAGAATGGCTTCCGTGTCTGGAGCGTATCTAGTCTGTATCTGATTGCTGAAGTCTGAATGAGTAGTAGAATAACCGCCGTGTCTGGGGTGTGTCCATATTGTATCTGAAATCTTTGAATAGTTGTTAACGATAGCTTCTTAATCTTATCCTGAAATGGGTAAAATGTTAGCTGAAACACAAAGTTATGTTGCATGATATGTATGATGCAATAAAGTGTGGTCTATCAATGTTTATGATATATGAATGTAATGGATGCGCATGTAAGCTGATTAGCTGTCTTGCGGAGGAAAATAAATCCTTGATAGCTAGAGATAATGAAATCTTTGACTGTTGCCGGGGAAAACAAATCCTTGGACCACTGTTGGAGATTGAAAATCCTTGGTGACTTATGGGGATTAACAAGAACTTTGACAACTTCTGTGGGGAGGTGAGAATCCTTCATGACTTTCCTGGGGATAAGGAAAACTCTGACGATCTCTACTGGGGAATTAAAACCTGGAAGGCTTCAACTGGAGAAATGAGACCGAGAATCTTCGATCTACCGGGAACTAACTCTGTGGGGAGAATGTTTATTCTGTTGGAGAGTTCTCAAGGACTTGGATTGTATGCCAATCTATTGAGGAATTATCTGAAGCTGTTGTCTGGTTTCCAAGATAACTTGTAGGGGAATCTTCTTATTTTAAAACAAATCTCTGGTGAATTGGAGGAAACTGGATGGTCCTTCACCGGGGTTTAAGGGTTGAAGTTTTGGACTCTGTTGGGGAAGAAAGTTTTATCTTCACTGAGGGTTTGCAGTTCAAAGTTTTCTGGCTCCGCTGGGGATTGGGAGTTTGGAAACTTAGTTCTGATGGGGATTTTGAAACTTAACTCCGTTGGGGATATGTATTTCAAGGCTATAGCTCGGCTGAGGATTTCTCCTGGAGTAGCCCAAAGACGTTTTCCCATACTTTCAATCTGTCAGTAATTATTCTTTCTCATTTCGTTTTATTTGTAAGCAGTGATTATATTCAAATGCATATGCTCATTTAATAAATCATTGGGCGTTTTCAAATAAAAGATAAGCGTAAAATGAAAGAAAAGGCAAACAAATTTCTGCACTTTGAAGTATCTTTGTATTAACTTTGTGTAAGTATTTTGTACAAAGGAGACAGACATCCTAGTAAGATAATGTTGTCATAAAATTGAGAAAAAATTTATACAAAGAAAGATGGCTATGTGTAATAATTCCATGGGGTTCCCATTCTGCTATAACCTTCGTAACTTTGAGTATCTTGTCCATTCGTTGCTTCGTCCGCAGATGATTGGGTTGATCAGAAGCTTGGAGCTTGTCTGTGAAGAGATTGTCCTTAAAGTGATCCGACGAGACATAGTCATACGCTTTTAATTCCCTAAAATTTGCCTGGATCGCCCTTTCGGGTTTTCGATCCACCGGGAAACCCTTTTTTGCCCAAGTCGCCCTTTCGGGTTTTCAACTTGCCGGGTGTACAAATTTTTTTATTTATCCCTAATTTTTGCCTGAACCGCCCTTTCGGGTTTTCGATTCACCGAGATGCCCTTTTTTGCCCAAGTCGCCCTTTCGGGTTTTCAACTTGTCGGGTCGTTTATGCGTAGTATCTTTTGACTATGTCTGTGTTTGCAGGGTGTGGCAGGTCATCGCCGTCCATGGTGGTCAGGATCATTGCCCCACCAGAAAAGATGTTTTTGATCACAAATGGTCCTTCGTAAGTAGGAGTCCATTTTCCCATGGGATCACTTTGCGGCAAGATGATACGCTTGATTACAAGGTCCCCGACTTGATATACCTGTCTTTTGACTTTCTTGTTGAAGGCCTTGATCATACGTTTTTGATACGCCTGACCATGGCAAACAACAGTAAGTCGCTTTTCGTTAATCAAGTTAAGTTGATCAAGTCGGGTTTGAATCCAATCGTCTTCACTCAAACCAGCATCTTTCATGATTCTCAAGGAGGGAATCTGAACCTCGATGGGTAAAACAGCCTCCATGCCGTATACCAAAGAAAAGGGTGTTGCCCCAGTTGAAGTGCGTGCCGTGGTACGGTACCCGTGTAGAGCAAACGGTAACATCTCATGCCAGTCTTTGTAGGTGACTGTCATCTTTTGAATGATCTTCTTGATATTTTTATTCGCGACTTCGACAACACCGTTCATCTTAGGCCGATAGGGAGATGAATTGTGATGTTGAATCTTGAATTGCTCGCACAAAGCGGTGATCATAGTATTGTTCAAATTTGTACCGTTATCAGTGATGATCCTATCGGGGACACCATACCAGCATATGAGGTTCTTCTTGATGAAGCAGGCAACCACATTCTTTGTAACGAATGCGAAGGAAGCTGCTTTGACCCACTTGGTAAAGTAATCAATGGACACCAGGATGAAACGGTGTCCATTGGATGTTGTAGGCTTGATTTCTCCAATCATGTCGATTCCCCACATTGCGAATGGCCAAGGAGCTGTTAAGACATTGAGAGGAACTGGAGGAATATGTACTTTGTCAGCATAGATTTGGCATTTGTGACAAGTATGGGAATGTTGATGACAATCAGCTTCCATGGTAGACCAGTAGTAGCCTGCCCTTAGAATCTTCTTAGCCATCGTATGACCGCTTGAGTGGGTGCCAAATGCACCATTATGCAGTTCAGCCATGATCTTCTCAGCTTCAACCTTGTCCACACAATGGAGTAGGACACAATCAAGATTGCGCTTGTATAGGATACCGTTGCTCAGAAAGAACTTGGCCGCGAACCTCCTTAAGAACTTTTTGTCGTTGAATGAAGCTCCTTTAGGATATTCTTGTGCTTTGAGATACCTTTTGACGTCATGAAACCAAGGTCGGTCCACTACTTCTTCGGTATTAATCTCGTGACAATGTGCAGGTTCGTCCATCCGTTCGATGGTGATTTGAGGTGCCTCATTATCCCAATTAAGTTTAAACATGGATGAAATTGTAGCTAGCGCATCTGCTAGCTGATTCTCTTCTCGCGGGAAGTGCTCGAAGGTAATCTGCTCGAAGTGTGGTAACAATGTCAAGACATGTTCTTTGTAAGGGATGAGGTTTGGATGTTTAGTATCCCACTCTCCTTTGATTTGACTGATAACCAAAGCTGAGTCCCCAAATACAATCAAGGATTTGATTCCCAAGTCAATAGCAGCCTTGAGACCAAAGATACAAGCTTCATATTCGGCCATGTTGTTGGTGCAGCTGAAGCAGAGTCTAGTAGTGAAAGGTGTATGGCAACCTTCCGGAGAGATAAGTACCACGCCGATACCGTTTCCGAGTGCGTTGGAGGCACCGTCAAAGTACAGAGTCCATCGGGATCCTTGTTCAGGTCCGTCATACGGTCTGTTTTCTTCAATGTTGCTCAAAGTCATGATATCCTCGTCGGGAAATTCGAACCTCATGGATTGGTAATCTTCGACAGCTTGATGGGCCAGATGATTGGCTAGCACACTCCCCTTTATAGCTTTTTGGGTTGTGTACTATATATCATATTCGATGAGGATCATCTTCCATCTAGCGATTCTTCCGGATAGAGCAGGCTTTTCGAAGATGTACTTGATTGGATCCATCTTAGAGATCAGTAAAGTGGTATGTGTCAACATATACTGCCTTAGCCGGCGAGCAGCCCATACCAAAGTGCAACAAGTTTTCTCGATCAGTGAGTAGCGAGTCTCACAGTCGGTAAACTTTTTGCTAAGGTAATAAATGGCGTGTTCTTTTCAGCCAGACTCGTCATGTTGGCCCAGTACGCACCCCATTGAAATATCTAAGACATTCAGATACATGATTAAAGGCCTTCCTTCGACGGGTGGCATCAAGATAGGAGGTTCCAACAAATACTCCTTGATTTTATTGAAAGCAAATTGACAGTCATCATTCCATTTAACCACCTGATCTTTCTTCAACAGCTTGAAGATTGGTTCACAGGTAGATGTTAGGTGAGAAATGAACCTTGCAATGCAGTTTAGGCGTCCCAAGAAACCTCTGACCTCCTTCTCAGTGCAAGGGGCAGGCATTTCTTGTATAGCTTTGACTTTGACAGGATCAACCTCGAGAATTTTTTTTATTAATAACCATGTATTAAAAAAATATTCCGCAAATAACCGGGTTTCGGAAAAAATTACGCAAATAACCATGTTTCAGATGGCTCCACAAAGGAGGAGCCATCTCATTTGGCGCATGCACCTAGGGTTTTGCCCTAGGCGCCATCTCACTTGGCGCCTCCCTTGGCTTTTAGCCAAGTGAGATGGCGCCATCTCACTCGTCCGTTTCTTTGAAATTTCTCACACTTTCTCGCACTGTATTTTTATTCTGTACTCCGTTATTTGCGTAATGACGTCGCCTATGATTTTTAGCAGAGATGGTTACGTTATATTCTTCGCCACGAAACCTGCGATGAAAATGAAATTCTGGCACATTCACTCCATGGAGCGTCTGAAGCGGGAGTTGATGCGGTGGCTAGATAGAGACATCGCGGAGGGGGAAAAAATTCGAAGGATCCAGCGAAAACGAACAACAACCTCGCATGCGACAGGAAGACCTAATGTGTGGTTGGAGGAAGTCAAAACAGACAGTGATGTAATGCGGATGATGCATGGGTCAGATGAAATTATGTTAACAGTTGTAATTTCCTAGATTGAATATCGTTAATCATTGTTGTACGCGAAAACCCTAATGTAATTTCATATATTGAATTTCTTAAATTGTGTTAACAGTTTTATTAACGGAAAACCCTAATGTTTACAACACAAATATTGAAAAGATTTATTGTATTACAATATTTATGTGGTCGAGCCAGACGCCCGATTCGGACAGTTTTTGCGATTGTGTCCGACCTGACGGCATAAACCACACTTTCTTTCCAACCTGTCAAGATCGTCCATTTCTGTTGTGATGCGCCTACTTTTGGGACGACCCTTCTTGTTCCTTCGCATTTGGTCATTGTGCCAAACTATATCACCGTTGTATTCAGGCCAATAGTCCGGTTTTGCCACCAAAGGAAAGTTGTTGTTGTAAACAGTGAGCAACGTTTCAGATTTATAAACGTTTGAGAGCAGTTGAAGCGCGTCTTGATGGGTATGAGCACAAGCGGCAATGACATGAGAGCAAGGCATACAAAATGCTTGAAACCTGCCACAATCGCACCATTGAGAAGGTAAAATGACCCTGTATTCTTGTCTTGCCAGGCCTTCATTGTGGTCGATTGTCTCTTTCACAATGAAGTTGTGGCTGTGTCGGTCAAACCGTGTAACCATGTGAGTGTTGGCTTTAGCACTTTCAGCCTTAATGTATTTCATACAGCTTTCACTCCATAGTTGTCCTGATTGCAACACCGCATACCAAATTTCACCTCTTTTGGCAAATAACGCAGCCATCCTAAAATACGTGGATTTTACCAAGGCAGTGATTGGGAGGTTTCGTATGCCCTTGAATACCCCATTCATTGATTCAATAAGATTCGTTGTCATATGCCCCCATCTTTGGCCATTGTCGTATGACCTAGTCCACTTTTCGACCGGTATATTATCGATCCACGTACCGGCTTCTGGATTAGACAAACGGATCTCGTTGCGGTAATATTTGAATGTGGGTTGTGTCAATGCATATCCCGCATTCATCACCGCTTTCCTCAATGTTTTGTCCTTGACCTCCCTCGAGAAATTCTGGACGATATGCCTGGCGCAATAGACATGCGTAGAAGGAGGGTCATGCCAACCATTTGCTGGATTATTATAGGCACTTTCAATGGAGGCATGCCTGTCCGAGATCAAACAGAGATCTGGTTGAGGAGCCACGTGTGTACGAAGATTTTTCAGGAAAAAGCTCCAAGCACCACCGGTCTCCCCCTCGACAAGGGCAAACGCAACGAGGAAAATGTTATTGTTGCCATCTTGTGCAACTTCCATCAATAGCGTGCCTTTGTACTTCCCATACAACCAAGTCCCGTCAATTTGTAGAATTGGTTTGCATGATGCAAACCCTGTGATGCATGGTTGAAATGCCCAAAACACGCGACTGAATATTCCGTTGCCATGCAGTAGACTACCATCTTGGGCGTACGCTGGCAATGTTTCCAGAACATAAACACTACCTGGAGAATATGTCTTGAGTGCATTTAGGTAGCGGGGAAGTTCTCGGTATGACTCCTCCCAGTTTCCGTACACCCTTTCAATCGCCTTAGTCTTTGCTAACCACGCCTTACGGTAAGACAGAGTGTAGTTAAAAACCGTGGTGATGTGGGAGATGATTGTTTTCACCTTCAAAGATGGGTCGTTGCTGACCAGGGGTAGGATTTCTTGACAGATTAGATCATGGTTGAGTTTTCGGTGGTCTTGTGATTGAGTGGAACTTACACAAGTGTGGGTAGTCATGGAACCTATGACCCAGAAGTCACCCCTTAATCTGTATGATGCGGTCAGCTTGAACATACAGTCAGGGTGGACACACTTGATCTTGTACCTTTCCGGGTTGACACGATCCACCTTAAAATCAACCGAGTTGAGCATGTGAAATTTTTTGATGGCCCTGATGCATTCCTCTCTGTTACGAAACTTGTCCTTCTCTTTTAAATTTTCATCCGAATGCATATACGGTTGGAAAAACAAGTCAGTAGAAGGTTCATCTTCGCCCATGTTGAAGTTTGTCATGTGCGGAGGTGGTGTGTAGATTTTGTCTGTAGGAATACTTGGGATGCCATCATCGTCAGAATCATCGTTCACCATTTCATCAAACTATAACTCGTTATCTTCTTCTTCATCATCAACTGCATCTACCTCATCTTGTTCATTCTCCAAAGGATCAACCTCCTGTGTCACCGGAGGCTCTACCTCCTGTGTCACCGGAGGCTCTTGAAGCAAAACGTACAACTCAATAGAGTCGTATCCAAAATAGACATGGCTGGAAATCATGTTCTGGAGATCCTCGTCATCTTGAACTTCAACCTTATAAAAAATTACTTGGTTGTTTCCAAAAAAAACTGGATTCTGATAAAATATCTGGGATACCGGGCCTCGTTCAAGTTTGGCCTCCAATCTTTTCTTGAAGTACGAGAAATTGGCTTTCCCGTTTAAGATAAATCGAACGTTGTCGGTGTTTCTAAACAAAAACCCAACTGTGGGACAAATGTATGTCTCACCGTTGAAATGTGCTTTGACAACAAATTGTGGTGAAGAGGCCATTGCGTATAATTGTTTTAAGGTTTGAAGGTTGGAATGTTTGAGGTTTATTGATTGTATGAAGGTATGAATGCTGGAATGTTTGAAGGTTTGATGATTGATTCGAAGGTTGGAAGATTTTACAGATTATGTGAATCAATGTTATGTTCAACGTAAGGCAAAAAATTTCAATTAAGTAAGGGATGCAACCCCCCAAGGCTGCCAATAATATTACATGCAATAATGAAACCCCATAGGCTGCCACCTATCCTGGCCCTATTCTGCACACATACATGTTTTGTGTAAGACACCACCCATCAACTCCAATGGCCTTGCATGCAATAAAGAAAGGAATCCCAAAGGCTGTCACGTAGCCTGAGCCTATGTTGTAACAAATGACACCTCTTATTCGCCAAATGGGGTGGCGACACCATTCATTTTTGTACTCTTTCGCCAAGTCCAATGGCGCCTCCCTTACTGTCCAATCGTGATACATGCATGGGCTTATGAAACCCCATAGGCTGCCACCTATCCTGGCCCTATTCTGCACACATACATGTTTTGTGTAAGACTCCACCCATCAACTCCAATGGCCTTGCATGCAATAAAGAAAGGAATCCCAAAGGCTGTCACGTAGCCTGAGCCTATGTTGTAACAAATGACACCTCTTATTCGCCAAATGGGGTGGCGACACCATTCATTTTTGTACTCTTTCGCCAAGTCCAATGGCGCCTCCCTTACTGTCCAATCGTGATACATGCATGGGCTTATGAAACCCCATAGGCTGCCACCTATCATGGCCCTATTCTGCACACATACATGTTTTGTGTAAGACTCCACCCATCAACTCCAATGGCCTTGCATGCAATAAAGAAAGGAATCCCAAAGGCTGTCACGTAGCCTGAGCCTATCCTGTAACAAATGACACCTCTTATTCGCCAAATGGGGTGGCGACACCATTCATTTTTGTACTCTTTTGCCAAGTCCAATGGCGCCTCCCTTACTGTCCAATCGTGATACATGCATGGGCTTATGAAACCCCATAGGCTGCCACCTATCCTGGCCCTATTCTGCACACATACATGTTTTGTGTAAGACTCCACCCATCAACTCCAATGGCCTTGCATGCAATAAAGAAAGGAATCCCAAAGGCTGTCACGTAGCCTGAGCCTATCCTGTAACAAATGACACCTCTTATTCGCCAAATGGGGAGGCGACACCATTCATTTTTGTACTCTTTCTCCAAGTCCAATGGCGCCTCCCTTACTGTCCAATCGTGATACATGCATGGGCTGCCACCTAGCCTGCAAGAGTGACACCTTACATTTTTTGTAAATGCATGCATGCATATGTGTAACACCCTAAGCATGCAAATGTGACACTTCGCAGGCATGCAAGCACAAGCAACCACTACATCAAACTTATTTGCCTATAAATACATACCTTATGAAACATCTCTCACACCCACACAACTCTCACTCTCTGCTACGAAATATTTCTTAAGTCTATCATACTCTCTATCTCTTCCTAAGTCTTTCATACTCTCAAGCATTCTGAACAATGGCTCTTCTAACAATGGGCGATACTCACAGAGGCACAAGGGAAAACATTGCTGCATTTGTAAGTCTCTTCTTTGGTTATACATTTTTCATACTTCAAATAACGTGTTGTTCATCTTAATTAATCTTACACTTGTTAAATTATGATCTCAGGACACAAAAAGATTCAGAATCCGTTCGCACAACTACCTGGCTCCCGACCCATTTATCGTCCCTTATCTGGAATATGCAGGTTTTGGACATGTGATAAAGATCTCCAACTGCACCATTGACTCAAAGTTCATTCTTGCAATGTTGGAAAGGTGGAGATCGGAGACCCATACATTTCACCTACCAATAGGTGAATGTACCATCACGCTCGAGGATGTGTACATGCTACTGGGCCTCCCTATCGACGGTAAGGCGGTGAACGGGTCGGTTCAACAACCCAACTCACAGTGTGAAGAACTGTTGGGTAGGGATATGGTAGAAGGTGGTGGAGTAAGAGGGCAGGGAATACTACTCACTGACCTGAAACGTCATTATGCAAGTATGGAATTAAATGAAAATTCCTCAGAGAATGACCGAGTAGTAAAAGCCATAACTTATCTTATGATACTTTTTGGTACATTTTTATTTCCCGAAAGTACGGGAAATAGTGTAAATTTTATGTACTTACATTTACTAACAAATTTTGAAAAAACTAGAAAATATAGTTGGGGTTCTGCAGTATTAGCCCACCTATACAGTTCCTTGTGCAAAAACACAGTCAAGGAAAAATGTACATTTTATGGATGCGCATTTTTACTACAAGCCTGGGGTTGGTGGAGGATGGAGTCCTTAAACCCCACCAACAACAACACTTTTGGTTTCCCGTACGCAACAAAGTAAGTCATTAAGTTATAACATTTATAACTATTCTGCTCTTTCCAAAATATATGCTAAAAATAACATGTTTCTCATTTCCTTTAGGTACTGCGTGAGGGGTATGGATTACGGCAAGAATCCAAGATTCAATGTCGCACTCTACCGGAATCTGTTGGATCACTTAGGCCCAGATGACGTACGTCGTAGCTTTTAACTTTTGTTCATTTTAATTATTTATACATTACTTTTGCGCTAACCTGATTTAAATTTTATCGCAGTTCGTCTGGAGACCATATTTGGGTTTGGGCCATGCTCCAAACCCAGAGGATGCAGCAACTTAGACTGCAAAGACCGCACTCATTCGGTCCAACATTGTGGAGATGCACCACAGCGACCGTGTGAAGATGCAATTCAGAATGCATCAAGAGATACCAAGTGATCCAACAGATTTGTCCCCCTGGCATCTTAAAAGGGTCGACGCCCAGTGGGGTCTTACCAACTGGAAATACTTTGCTCCGGAATGGTGTAAAATGTGGCAAAGGCGTCACCGCTACATCTTGCAATCCTCGGTTTTCCTTACTCAAGGTAACATGCGACACACTGATCAATATATGTCATGGTACAGGTCGGTTAGTAACCCAGAAATGCACGTGTCTCATCCGAGGTACTTGGTTGACCCACGCACACAATGGGCACAACCCTCGATTCCCCATCAACAAACCAAAAATCCATCAACCTCAAACCAACCCCCAAGAAGAAACAGACCAACAAACACACAACCACATTCCCCACCACAACACAACTACAATCAAATGCCGTACTACCAACCACAATCACCACCAAACTACCAATACCCGGATATGCCTCAAACCCAACCACAATACCAACCCCAATACCAGCACACCCACATACCCCAGACACAATTTCAGTCTTCCACATATCCCAATATGGCGCCCTCAACATCCAACCTTAGCCCTGATATGGGAATGTCAGAAGATTATGACCAAGCCGACCAAACCTACCATCAACCACCATATCACCAAATAACCCAACATCCACAATACCAAACACCCCAAGATCCATTTCCTTTCTACCCCCCATACTCAGACGACCAATGCTACCGACCAACCATGGAACCCCACCCACCGCCAACACGACCAAACTTTGAGGGTATGGGTAACCGACTGTACCAGAGCGGATCTTCGAGATATGGAGATCTTACTGATTTTATGGATTCGGATCGCATTGACTTCGCTGGGCCATCGACCTTGCCGCAGCAGGAAACGCGACGGCACCCAGCAAGTGAAAGGCGAGGACGGGGATGCGGAACCGGGGGTCATTACCGGGTTCCGGGGGATCACTAATGTATCTTTTTTTTCCCCAGTATTTTTTGTATCCATTTTTTTACTGTTCTTTTAATGTAATACAGTTGAATGTAATTATTATTTTTTTAATAAAAAGTCCATTTTGTTGATCTCTGTCCAATAGGCAACGCACAGGAAAAAAAATAAAAAAAATTTTTTTTTGCCCTAAATTTATACATAGGCGCCATCTCACTTGGCTTAGGGCATGCCCTAAGCACTTAGGCACCAAGTGAGATGGCGCCTCCCTTAAAAAAGGAGGTGCATGCGCCAATTGAGATGGCTCCTCCTTTGTGGAGCCATCTCAAACATGGTTATTTGCGTAATTTTTTCCGAAACCCGGTTATTTATGAAATATTTTTTTAATACATGGTTATTAATAAAAAAAATTCCAACCTCGATGCCTTTGTTACTGACGATGAATCCCAAAAGTTTATCGGACCTGACTCCGAAAGTGCATTTGTTAGGGGTCACTCTGAGCTTGTACTCTTTCAATCTGAAAAACAGCTTTTGCAGATGGTCGAGGTGTTCTTCTTCTGTTTGTGAACGGGCTATCATATCGTCTACGTAGACTTCAATCTCATGATGTATCATGTCATGAAACAAAGCTACCATGGCTCGCTGATAGGTTGCCCCGGTATTCTTCAGTCCGAATGGCATCACTTTATAGCAGAAGGTACCCCACTGCGTAACAAAAGTAGTCTTCTCCATGTCTTCGGGGGCCATTTTGATCTGGTTATAACCTGAAAATCCATCCATGAAAGAGAATACCTTATGTTGAGCTGTATTATCAACCAAGATGTCAATGTGCGGTAGTGGAAAGTCATCTTTAGGGCTAGCCCTATTCAAGTCTCTGTAGTCCACGCACATTCTGACTTTGCCATCCTTCTTAGGCACGGGCACAATGTTAGCAACCCATTGTGGATATGAAGTAACAGCAAGAAAGCCAACATTGAACTGCTTCATCACTTCAGCCTTGATCTTTTCAGACATATCGGGCCTCATTCGACGGACTTTCTGTTTGATTGGTGGATAGTCTTCTCTTGTAGGGAGACGGTGAACCACGATATCTGTGTCAAGTCCCAACATATATTCATAGGACCAGGCGAAGATCTCAACATATTCATTCAACAACTGAACTAAGCGCTCTTTGACACTTGGCTCCAGGTTGGCACCCACTTTAACCTCTTTTCTGTCTTCCTCTGTTCCCAAGTTGATAGTCTCTAACAACTCCTCGTGAGGTAGAATAGCCCTTTCTTCCTGTTGCAAAAGTCTGGCCAACTCTCCAGGCACTTCACAGTCTTCATCACCTTCGTATTCAGCATGATTGACCAGATCTTTAGAGTCACTGAAGGCCATAACAGAATTATTACCCATGGAATCCGGAGTGGATGGGTACCTGCATTTTGTGAGTGTGGGTGTGTGTAAGGGATAGCCACCTTTAAACAAATAAAATGTAAAAGAGAGAAAATGAACACAAAAGTTTATATATGAAAACGTCCATGATTCATTAAAAATGGCATATGAAAATGAAGAATCAAAACCCTTACAAATGGACCTATATGCCCCGGGTAAGACATAAGGCGAAAAGAGTGTACGAATTGTTTAATAATTATTACAGACCAAACAGAAAATGTTCAAAAGATAAATTACTAATTGATTAAAGTAATAGGAACGGAGTCTTTCGCCTCCCAGTTGTTCAGTCCTCCTTCAATAGTTAGAAAGATCCAGTCTTCAAAATTGCTTTCTTCTTCATCATCCTCTAAAGCATGAACTCCATGATGAGTGATTTTCAATGGCGGTCCTCCAGCCCGGGAGTGATGCACAGCTTTTTGACTAGCAGCAGTGAAACCCAATATGAACTTATCTGTCTTGTAAGGAAAATCTGGCAGTTGACCCCATACTGTGCTTCCTCCTTCCTTGATCACAACCTCCGCATCCTTAAGGGATGATATCCAGGACACAGGTTTGGTAATGATGGGTACAGATGTTAATGTCTTAGTTGCCGCAACTTCAGGAGAAACCTATTCAAAGTGTTGGAAAGGTGTTTCTATGAATTCACCATCTAACTCCACATAGCGGAAAGAGTTAAGGTGGCTTATCATATACTCCTCCTCACCATGAACCGTTATGATTTTCCCCTGAACTGGGTATTTGAGCAATTGGTGTAGAGAAGAGGTGACTGCCCCATCGTTGTGGATCCATGGTCTTCCCAACAAGCACGAATATGAAGGACGGATGTCCATCACATAAAAAGTATAGTTGAAAATTTATGTACCCACCTTAATTGGGATGTCCACCTCCCCGTGGACCATCCGCTTAGAATCATCAAAGGCTCTTACAATGATATTGATGGGCTTTAAGGTCAAACCTTCACAGTCCAATCTGTCCAATGCTTTCTTTGGTAGGACATTTAAAGATGATCCGGTATCAACCAAAACATGAGCAAGAGTGGTCCCTCTTCACTCCACTGAGACATGCAGCGCATCATTATGCTTTCTTCCCTTAGACGTTAGATCGGCATCAGAGAAACCAAGACCATTATCGGCTGTAAGGCTGGCTACACACTCTTGAAACTGATCCGCCGAAGTTTCTTGAGGCACATGGGCCGTCTTCAGGAATTTGATCAAGGCTTTGGCATGAGCTTCGGAGCAGAGTAATAGGGCCATCATAGAGATTTTTGAAGGGGTTTACCCCAGCTGTTCTACGACGTCATAGTCGCTTTTCTTAATTATTTTTAAAATCTCCTCCATTTCCTTTTGGGTGGTCTCGAGGATAACCAAAGTCTGATCCCTCGTCCTGACGGGCGCTTCTTGGATCCCCTTACCTTTATCAGCAGTAACAGCAAAGGGTACGACTTCGGGAGTAACAATTTCTTCAATAAATGGACTTCGTACATATGTGTTGACGGGCACCGGAGTAACCTTGGGAGCACTTGAGGGTCCGAAGACTGCCCTTGGAGGAGCAATCTCCAGAGAGAAGATTCTTCCGCTGCGGGTGATCTTACTTGTCCCCGCAATATTTCCTACATCATGAGTCTCTTCATCAGAACTTTCTTCAACTGATTCGATCTGCTTAACACCGTGGTAGAAGATCTCTCCTCTATAATTCCACGGTATTGTCTTGTTGGACTTATATGGGATAGGCCCCGACATTGTTATCTTCAGAGGTACAAACTTTGGATCGGGTGTAATCTTAACAGGTCTTTTGGAGACCTTGGAAAGATTGTTGGAAATGGTGATTATAGCAACATCATTGATTGGAGTAACAGGAGTAACAGGAGTAACAAGAGTTTTCTTGAAGAGGATTTATTGATTATCCATCAGGCGTTGGATGCCTGACTTCAAAAGCGGACAGTCGAATTGCAAGGTCGAACAAAAGTAACAATCTTTTTCACAGCCCGGGAAAATCCCGGCTTTCAACAGATTCATCTTGATCATTGGCAATGGAGTCATTAAGTCATCAACAACATTAACATACAGATATTCTACAATAGCATGGACATTGTGACCATGTTTTGGCATTGGAGTGGATATCACATTAGGTTTTTCGGGGGCATCAAACTCCACCTCCTTGGCATCTATTAAATCTTGGATTTTGTTTTTAAGGGCCCAACAGTTGTTGGTGTCGTGCCCCACACTGTCCGAATGATATGCACACTTTGCATTGGAATGATAGTAGGGAGAAGAGGTATTTGGGTTCTTTGGCGCCTCTTTCAAGTTGGCAAGGTTTAACTTTAACAAATGAGGGAGAACCTGAGCAAGTGTCATATTGATCCGGGTGAATTGTCGTGCAGGCCTTTCCACCCTGGTTTAGTTAGCTCTGGGTTGACTGCTTCGAGGTTGATCGGTTGCGAAATTCTGAATCATCACAACCCCCACTGCTGGTCGGCGCTCCATTCTTCCTTGATTTCTCTGGGTGTAAACAGCAGAAACTTCTTTCTTGGCTGTAAAGGTCTTCTTGATAGCAGCGGAAGCATATGTATCCTTCTAAATTTTACCGCTTTTAATGCCAGCTTCGACTTGTTCACCCGTCAGAATTAGTTCGGTGAACCCTGCAGATGAGCTCCCAATCAAGTGATTAAAGAATGGACCCGATAGGGTCCCCAAAAACATATCCACAAGCTCTCTCTCAGATAATGGTGGCTGCACCTTTCCAGCCAAGTCCCGCCACTTCTGGGCATACTCCTTAAAGCCTTCATTAGAGACCATACCCATACTCTGTAGTTGAGTACGAGTAGGCGCTAAATCTGCATTAAATTGATAATGTTGATAGAAAGCAGCAGCCAAATCCTTCCAGTTATGTACATCAGATCTCTCAAGCTGATAGAACCAATCCAATTGCATACCCGACAAACTATCTTGAAAAAAGTCGACCCACAAATTCTTATCAGAATTGTGAGGTTGGATCTTTCTGACGTAAGACCGCAGATGCATCTTCGGGAAAGACAAACCATCGTATTTAGCAAATGTAGGCACTTGTAACTTAGGGGGAATGACAATCCCAGCAACCAACCCTAGTTCTTCGAAATCCAGCCCAGGTACTCTTTGTACCTCCATGGATGCCAACCGATCTTCCAAATTCTTATACTTATCGTCCACAGGAGGATACTGCTGCTCAGAGTAATCTTCATCCTCCTCCTCTTCTTCTTCAGCTTCAGACTCGGAGGGCACATCAACTCCCTTTCCTTTGCCAACCCCTTCATCAGACGTCGAGGGGAAATCGAGGACTCTTCTAGCTTGGTTCTCAAATCTTCTTCCCATAGTGGCCACACCCACTCTTTTCTTTTTCTTTTTCTCCTTTTCTTTTTCTAGTAGACCTTTGAGCTCCTCCTGACCCTTTGCCAAGGTCATGAGTAGTTGTTGGAATTGTGAATTCTGCGCCTGTAGATCTTTGACTGTCCGCTCTATATCCATCTTGCTAAAATAAATAGCAGAGAGATAAGGAAACCTGGTGTGAAGACCTGTTTATGCATATGATGAATGATGTGTATTCATGTAATGTAATCAAGGATTTAGAAATTCAAATTTATTGCAATCAAAAAGAACACACGTCATATTAATAGGATAAAATTTGTTAGTACATAAATGCCCCATGGGCAAAAACAATACAAAATTCTAATGTAAAAAGACGTTGCGATCCTCTTTGGTGCGATGTAAGTGTTGAGGGTCTGCTCTTCATGGAGTCAACGAGTAAGTTCCAAAACCTTCTTCTCACTGGCATAGAAGCTGGCTTCAAAAGTATTTTGTTCTTCCTTGAGCTGTATCCAACTCTTTTGCAAATCCTCCAATGATGTTGGCATGTCAGGATGTAGGAGGGTGTATGGAACCTCTCCTTCCATAACAGGCTCTTTGATCATAGGCAGAATGTAGGGGTAAGGCGTCATAAGACTCTGGGCGCGGGTTCGTACCCACTTGAGGTAAGGCTCAAGGGGGATGGAATTCTTGTGTCCCAGTGTCTTACTGTCCACTTTGTTAGGCATCCTCCAAGCTCGGATAAACCTTTGTCGAAGTCCTTGAGCGTTGTTGTCGAAGTCAAAAACCAAGTCTAGAATCAGCATGTCATGAGGGCCATCCCTTCGGGCATACCCAAATTATCTCAGAGTTAAACAGGGGTTGTAGGTGATGCCTCCCCTAATGCCAAGTAGTGGGACATTAGGGAATTCTCTACAACGATCGATGATGATGACATTTTCTCTAGACTGAGAACACCAATGAACATCAGAATGCGTAAGAGTCATCAATCGTTGCGACCACCTCAAGCCTTGTTCATTCTTCAAGACTGACTGGGGAAGGTGAGAAATAAGCCACCTTGCTAGAAGAGGAGTACAACACATGAGAACACCTCTTTTCCTCATTGTTCGTGTGTAAAATGAGTGTAGGATGTCCCCAAGCAATGTAGGCACATGATTCAGAGATATGAAAACCTTGACAGCATTCTCATCTATAAGCTGATCAGGGTTTGGGAACAAGACCAACCCATAGATGAGATTGCTACAATCTCCTCAAAAGCTTGCAGATCTAGAGAATTCCAGCAGTCTTGTGCCTTCTCAAACAAAAACCTTTTCCAAGAAACCCTTGACACCACTTCTGGTTTCCCAATGATCTTTGATATCAGATGGTTGCAAGTGTAAGGCTTGAGCAACATCTTCAGGTTTTGGTTCTCTTTCTGTACCTTTGTAGGGTAGTTGATGGAGAATAGGAATCCTCAGGAGTTGAGAAAATTCCTCTAAAGTAGGTACTAGTTGGTAATCAGGAAATGTAAAGAAATGGTGTAGGGGGTAAAAGAACTGGAAGAGAACTTTCACCATGTCTTCTTCAATGTTGGAGTTGACCAAGTTGAGAAGTCTACCATGTCTTTCACTGAAGGGAGAATTCTCTGGAATCTTGGAAGCAAGCTCCTTGAGTTGAGGAGGGATCCTCACAAGGTTGACCCGGATTGTTTTTCCGCAGAGTGATTCCATAACCTACAAAACAGGAACAAAGATGAAGATCCAAACCCTTGAAATGGTTAGTGGATGCAAATGATGCTTTATGATGTATGCACAAGTATATGTACAAGCAAGTCACACAAGTCCCTAGTTTTAGGCTTGCGTGGGGTTTCATAGGTAAGTACCCTCTTGAAGTTAGTTGGCTCAACCTGTCCTATAAATAGTAACCAGGTTCTAAGGAGCTCAATATCACTGGATTATTTTCTGTGTTCATTGTTTCAGGTTAGCCACTTAACTGGTGACCAAAATATTCCAAGAAAACAATCCTCAATGAGTGTAGTATCGAGTATCTAACAACTTCGAACTGTACCAAAGCCGGTCATCTCACTACCCCTAAAAAGGCCAAGATGGTCAAGTAAAGGTTCTAAAAGTTCATTAGTGCTTCATGACATCACTCAGCGTCCCCGTATTCTCTTTGATTGACTCAAAGGCTACCGGTACCCACAAATATGTCACACTAATATAGCTATTGCTTCAACCATGTCGGTATACCCCGCACAGTTTCCATAACGTATTGCTATTTACCTATGAATGTTTCCCAAATCAGGGTAGAGGATTTCAAACCCAAACAATAGAACCAAGTGTAAAGCAATCAAAGAAAACAAGGTAAGCATGTAAAGGTGATCTAAACCCTAAGGTAACCCCACTTTTAGATTTTTTCCCCAGCTGAGTCGCCAATTCTGTGATGCGGTGGGAGAACTGACTTGAGGTTTTGTGTTTGTGTTTGCAAATGTTTCGATTTAGCAAGAGTCGCCACCGACTTTTTATTTTATCCAAAGGAAAGGTCAAAAAGCACAGGAAAGACCTTTGAGATGTTTTCTTGGGTAGATTATGAAAAGGGAAGGTGCAAGCACCCTTTTCATCCATGGTTATCCATGGGCTCTTAGTTACTTGTTTAGATCACTTGCTTTGCTTTTCCAATTGTTTGAAATGGTGCTTTGTGTGTGTGGTTTTGAAAATGTTTTGAAAAGATGCCATTGTTGTGGCAAACTTTGTAATGATTCTTGTTTGAATGTATACAAAAGTGTATTGTATTTTGAAAAGATGTTTCAATGTTTGATTGTTTGAAAGTTTGTTTTGGGAAATGTTTTGAAATTGTGTTTGTGAGGTGTGTTTGAAAATAACAAGGATGTTTTTGCAAGTTTTGATCAAGTAACTAAGAGTTGTCTACCCTATATACTCAAGAGTCTTTCCTACACATTTTTAACCCTTTTAACAATATTGTTTTACCATTGCATTTGATAAACAACCTTGTATTAGGATTATAAACGGGACAGGTGCGGGTTATCGTATTGACCATGATAGCAATTATGCTAAGTATCTTTAGCAAATTTTTGAGGGACTAGATCATTTTTGTATAGGCAACCAAGATAGCGTCATCGAGGGACTATGATCTTTTGTTTTGTTTTTGTTTTGCCAAGATACTCAACATGCATAACATGACTATTTTTAAAGGCAACAAGTGGATGAAACCCTAAGGATGCATGTGTGCATTATGTTGTCAATTTACATGCTTTTTTGTCTTTGTATTAGTCAAGCTATTTGTTTTGATTTTGGATATTGCATACAAACCCTAATCTCTAACATGACATATTTGAAAGCATAAATGCGTAAAATAAATGTACACTATTACAACATTTGATATGGGAAGGGGGGATACAATTTGAATGGGGATTGTTTGCAAGAAAATAAAACCCTAGAATTACTATTACATCCAAATTGAAATAAATGGTACAAATAAATAAATTGGCAATAATTAAACAATTTAAATATAAATATGCAAAATATCATAAATATGTAAAAATGTTTTTGTGTTTATTTTTATGGGTGTAAAAATAAAATATTTTAATGTATTAAAAAAGAAAATATTATTTTTGGAAAGGGTAGAAAACCCTAATTTTCTTTTAAGAAAAGTATTAATATTATTTATAATACAATAAAATAAAAATAGTGAAATATGTACAAATGTCAAAAAAATGAAAATATATTAGAAAAATATTATTTAAGTATAGATAATAAAAATAATGGCATAAAAATTTTATGTATCATCTTCAAGTTTTTATTAAATAAAATAAAGGTATATTATCTAAAAAAATTATTTTTATGTTTGAAAAATAATAAAAAATATAAAATAAAATATGAAAATTTATGAAAATGTTTTTAATACTTTTTTTATGTTTAGAAAATAATAAAATAAAATCAGAAAGTAAAAATAAATAGAAAAATACAAAAATATAAAGAAATGGGCCAGAGAGGTGCAATCAGCAAGGCAGGGGGTGCAAAAAGTGAGCCAAGCCAAAGCCCAGCCCACTGAACTTCATCTTCAACCTCTTTCAAACAAAAACACGCGCCCTGTACAAATATCCAGATCCTGCATACGTGCTCTAATGCAAAAACTCATAACATCAAAGTTGTAGCATTTTTCAAGACGAATTCAACCATATAAGAAACTTAATCTAACTCTCAAAGACCCGAGAGAATTTCTCTGGCCCTAATTTCTAACCTAACTTTTTCAGAAAGTTCATGGATCAAATTCTCTTAACACGTTTAACTTAAATGAAAACTGAGCATATGTACAGCTTCATGGCTATAAGTACTACATTTTTTATTCACAAACCTAAGTCTAATGATTCCTAAATAGAGAGATAGGAAGTTGACAAAAACCTATTTCAGTTGAACACGAGTATGGCAATGTGGAGATTTTCAGTGAGGCCTGAGATGTTTGGGAGCTTGCTTGAACTTCCTCTGACCTTCCCCAATGCCTAGTTTGCCTTGGATGTGCTTGAATAAGCTTGTAGAACTCAACCTGCACAAGCTGAAAACAGAAATGGTAAAGCTTGCAAATGGAGTTACAGTCACTGCCTAATGGTTGGGATAGCTTGGATAGGTTATATGGAAGGTGTTTGAACATGTTTAGGGGAAAACGCATGAGTGGTTTGTGAGATAGAACTCAAAGTGAAGAAGCTGCCCTATTTTGTAAGAGGAAGGTGATTTTGTGTTTTTGGAAGGTTTGAGGGCTCAATGGCTCGTGTTTCTGGCTCAAGGGAATGTGTCAAACTTATCTCTAAAGCTTGCAAGAGTTGGTTCTATCAGATGTGCAAGTTGTGTTGTATTTTTTCAAGTTTCTTGGTTTTGAAGTAAGAAATGAGAGTTGACAATGCTATGGCTGTACTGGCTTGTACTCTAGCTGCTCAAAGTGGTTGAACTTTGCCTGACATTAGGGAGCTTTGTTTTTAGCAAAGGGCTTGGTGTATGGCTCAATAAATACAATTTGACATAAAGCATGCTTTATGTAAATGGTATTGCTCACTTTTTTGCCAAAAATGGATTTATTCATTGTGCAAACCTCTAATGATCAGAATAACACCTTAAACAAATGAGTTTGCATTCAATTTTTGAGTGTTGAAGGGTTTAGAGACCTGTAATCAAGTACAAAGCAAGTTTGGACAGATTTTGCAACTTGTGTCAACATGAAAATGCCATGGATCAAAGTGAGTTTTTGTCAAATTCAAATCTTCGATTCTCCCTAACCATAAATGATTTTGGAGAGTTATTGGACATTTTGGAAAGCTTGTAACATGCTCTATAATCCATGTATGAAATTAATTTTGAGATTCCAAGTGGAAATATGTGAAAAATGGTCATGAAGATAGGTCAATATCCTGCCTAAATTAGGGTAAAATTTCACTAAGTTAAAAGTTTCATGGACCCTTGTTCCAAAAATAATAACTTGAGATCCAAGCTTCTTTTGAGAAAACTTTGTGAATAAAAGTTGTATACTTTGTGCAGGACTACAACTTTCATGTTGGAAGTTTTGTTTGAATCCAATTGCATCAAGGTGAAAATGTTGGGCAAAGTTGGGAAAAATTAAGAAAATTTCATAACTTTGAAAAATTCTAAGTTATGAAAATTTTCAATCTTAAACCCTAATTTGAAAAATTAGGTTTCTTGATGAACATGTTTCATTTTTTGACATTTCTTGATGAAAAATGACCCTTGGCACTTGACTTTGACCAAAAAATCAAAGTTTGACTTTTCAGTGTACAGTCAAATTTTGATCAGTTGACTGAAAAATTCATCTGTCAATCCAATGCATTTGAGATCTTTTGAACCTTGTGAATAGGTCAAGATGATGACATTGAGTCCTTGAATCCATGCTTGAACCCAATTTTCCATTGGCTAGGTAAAAAATCAGAAATTGCCCTTGTGCAGTCAAAACCCTAAAAATGACCATTTTGCCCTTTTGATGATCTGATCAAATTTCTTGAGGAATTGTGGTACAAACTTGATCAAATGGTTCTTATGAGTCTATAATGTTGACGTGGATCAAAAATTGTGAGGTTTGACTATAAATTAGCCACAATTGACTTTTTCCCCAACACAATTGATTTCTAGGTCAACTGTCCAATTGACTGGTCAAAAATTTGATTCAAGGCTTGAAACTTGGTAGAGGCAATCTTATAAGTCCAACATGAAGTATGAAAGTCAATTTGAGCATTAAAAGTCCAAAAATACCTGCGCAAACTCAAACCCTAATTTAGGTCACCAGTGCAAGGAGATGTCTTGAGCAGAGCAAAACCCTAATCCTGTCTGGGGTTCAAAGAGTCTTGTGAGGGGAAATATTGATAAAATGAGAGGGAAAATTTTGGGGTACAACACATATGTTTGTCTTAAATTAATCCATTTGTTTTCACTATATTTAAATTATGATTTTTTACTAACTTTTTGTGATATTCAACTCTCGTTAAAATCTATAAGCCTTTAGAGGGAGGATGACGAAAACGATACCATAATCTCATACAATATGCTTTTGAACAGACCTTGCTGATGATGTACAAGAGTTGCTTCAATTCCTAAACAGTGGAGATATAAGGAAGTTAATCCCTAGCCAACCCCTTTGAGCTTAATAAGTAGGAGTTTTCTTTTTCACGCAAATTGAAACCCTTAATCATAACCTGGGGCAGGGTAGTTTCTCAGTTAATTCAATTGTGCACTCAATCACAAGTTTTTCCTTCGTACACAATAGGTAGTATCAAAGACATCCTTCCAAATCAAAATTCGGTGATGGTTCCCCGTAATCATTAAGTCGGACAGTCATTATCTTTCAAAAGAAAAGCCCACTAAGTTGAACCTATGAAGGAGACTTAGGGAAAAAATTGGGACATCTCGCTGACTGTAATCTCAAACAAAACAGCTCATGCAAAAGTTAGGGATAATAAAGTCAAAAAATATTGCTACAAATCCTCAACAAAATAAAGATGTTACAAGAAAAAATGACTGCCTTCTCAAATAAACTTTTGGTTTCTGAACCATCACCAAGTATCAGTGCTATAATTCTAAACTCTATTGGAACCTAAATGCATAATTAACTGGGTATAGGACTGAAGGAAATCATGGATAACGGGTTGGGGACAAGTAAACTTTGAGCCTTTATTCTTTGTTTCTTAAATCTTGAACCAGGCTACATTACAACCCTTCAAAGTCCTAACTGAAGCATGGGTTAGTTCGAAAACATACTGTTACAAAAAGGTATCCTGACTCCTGTAAGGCTTACTACAAATCCTGAGTTGATATTACATTATTACAAATTTTATTTTACTAAAAAATGCATTTTTTAAACTTCAAGACAGACGTAAGCTTTGCATTTTAATACCACTATTTGCATATGACTAAGTGTTGACAATAGAGAAATTTGCATGACGAATATTCAATGAATGAAAATCCTCCCAATGGACAAAATTATTTCAGAGGATAGGTCAAAGATAAAGACATTTCCCGTAACTGGCCTTTTATGGACACAATTGGTTATAAATCAAGGGGCATGACATGTTATTGTCCAACTCATCTGTGGCAGTCAAGTCAAGATTCAAAGAATCTCTCAAAAGTGTTAAATAGCCAGGGGCAGGTGTCCACCTGAATCACTTGGGGTATGATACATTGAACATGAGTTTCAACAAAAGCCATTATGAAAATTGAACCATCGGTATCACCAAATTGCTTATCTATGTCAGTAATATCAGATGGTGTCATTCTACCGTGATAGTTCTTAGAAAAATACTGAGGAAGGTCAAGACTATCAAAAACCTGGTAAATCAATGGTTGATCAATAACTTCAAACATTGGGTGCACCTGACTAATCCCAGGGGAAAATGGACTCCTGCATACGAAGGGCCATGTATGATCAAGGAAATATTTTCTGGCAGTGCTACAACACTTACCATCATGGATGGTGAAAATTCTCCGTGCCCTATGAACGCGGACATAGTCAAAAATACTACGCATAAAAAAGAGACCCGCTAGGTTGATTTTCCTAGGAAAAAATGAGGGCATCCCGATGAACCAAAAGGGTTAGTAAAAAATTAGGGACATGTAAATAAAATTATACACCGGTCAAGTCAAAAATCTAAGAAGGCGACTTGGGCAAAAAAGGGTATCCTGGTGGACTGAAAATCTGAAAAATAGTCAGGGAAAAGTTAGGGATTAAAGCGCACAACTATGTCCCATTATCTCATCAATTGTTTATCACTCTGATCAATATTTACTAAAGACTCTAGGAGTTGGGATAATGTTCAAGTCATTCATAAATCCCAACAGAGCAATCTCCATGAAACTATCTCTACAGAGCTATCTTCACAAGCTCATCCCCAACAGAGATATATTCCCCAGCAAGTCTAATATGCCCTCAGACAGAAATTGGGGCATCTTCCAATAGTTCACCCCCATATCCCTAATGGATAGCTTGATATGATCATCATCCCCAATAGGTCCCCTAGTGGATAAGGAAGTTTGATCATTTCCCCAACATACAGTAGAGACTTCCTCAGCGCATCCTATAAAATTCCAATTAGAGTTTATTTCCTCGATATAGTTTACATGAATTTAATTCCCCAACGGAGTTTATTACTCCAAAATCGTAAAACCCTAACAAAATTCTCTTCTCTAGTAGGGTTTAATCAAAGTTTCTATCCTCTGAAGAGTTGCTATGGTATCTGAAACCTGGACAGATAGCACACCGAAGGAATATCCATCTCTTTTATCCCTAGTCAGGGTACGTAAGAATCAAATCCTTCAACAAAAAGAACGGTGAACGACTGAATCTCCTTGAATTCCTCTATCCTCAAGCAGAAGTCAAAGATCCCCAGCAGAGTATCCTCAAACTGAAAGCAGGAATCCCCAACAAAATTATTCCCAGCAGAAATTGAAGAATCACTTTCTTCATCCCCAACAACAGTCCGAGATTTATTTTCCCCAACTAGACATCGTTACAAGGAGCTACTGATATGCTTCAACAACATATTACATCCATACATCATTTCATAATACATTATAGCATATGCATATTGAAACGCATATAACATTCTCATTTATTTTGAGAGCATCATTACGTAATGCATTACATGCATCATGACATTACATAAAGCAAATTTTGTCTTTTCAGGCGAACAGACGAATATCATCAGCAACTTTCAAACAGGTCAGAGATTAATTCCCAATAAAGGACGGAGAAACTATCTATATGACCAGGCGGTATGAATTCCAGAAATAGGACGGGTTTACCAACAAAAAAACAGGTCAAAGATTAACTCCCAAAAGAGGATGGGGAAAATAACTATATAACCAGGCGGTATGAATTCCCAAAACAGGACGGGTTTACCAACGAAAAATAGGTCAGAGATCAATTTCCGAAACATGATGGGGAAAATATCTATATGACTAGGTGGTATGAATTCCCAAAACAGGACATTTTTACCAACAAAAAATAGGTCAGAGATTAACTCCCAAAACAGAACGAGGCAACTATCTATATGACCAGGTTGTATGAATTCCCGAAACAGGACGTGTTTACCAATAAAAGACAGGTCGCAGATAAATTCCTGAAATAGGACAAGGCAACTATCTATATGAATAGGCGACATGAATTTATGAAACAGGACGTGTTTACCAACAAAAAATAGGTCAGAGATTAATTCCCGAAACATGATGCCGCAACTATCTATATGACTAGGTAGTATGAATTTCCGATACATGACGGGTTTACCAATGAAAAATAGATTATAGATCAATTCCCGAAATAGGACGAGGCGACTGTTTGCATGAACAAATGATTTCCTTCAGAGACTGAATTTTGACGAGCACCCCCTTAGAGACTAAATTCTGGCAAGCATTTCCTTCAGAGGTTTATTCTGAAAAGCATCTCCTTCAGGGTCTTCGTTCTAAAAACCATTCTCCTCCAGAGGTTTATTCTGAAAAGCATCCCCCCCAGAGACTGAATTCTGGCAAGCATTTCCTTCAGAGGTTTATTCTGAAAAGCATCTCCTTCAGGGCTTCGTTCTGAAAATCATCTCCTTCAGAAGTTTATTTTGGAAAGCATTCCCCCGAGAGATTGAATTCTGGTGAGCATTTTCCTTCTGAAAAGAATTCTTCAGATACATTCAAGCGTAGACTCATTCTGATACTCCTATCAATAGTTACTTTAGATGGCATCTGTAAGCCCATCTCAAGCAACACTCTATCACCTCTCCGAATGGCATCTTTAAGACCATTCAAGCAATACTATCAACCAAAAGAATTACTCCGTGCGCTGGCGAGTGAAATTTTTTGGGCACTTAAGTGTTCAATCCTCTTCCACCTTCAGATCACAAATGGCGGACGTGCCAATCTAATCCTTTAAGTTTAAGAAGATTGAACAGGGGCAGCTATTGTACCCCAAAATTTTCCCTCCCATTTTTTAATACAATTGATTCAAGACACCTCCTCATGCTCATAGGGTTCTCAATTACTCAAGACTACTCAAGGAATTGGTTAGACAAACATTTCTCCTAAGCAGTTGTCCTACAACTAGGGTTTGGCTTTCTTCAAAGAAAATTGAGCTTCGAATACCTCAAGTGAGTTTCACGGGTCCTCATATTCATCAAAGAATCCTCATGTCAAGTTTCAAGCCCTACATCACAAGATTGCTCAGTCGATTGTTCAGATGATTGAAATAAACTATATTAGACAAAAAGTCAACTATGGTCAACATACAATCAAACTTCAAGATTTTTGCATTTAAAAATGACAATACTTTTCTGCATATGCATTTTCCAAATTCACATACTAAGACTGCACGAAACATGATAAGTGTGCAGATCCATGCCCAAAATCACCAATAATGTTACTGTTGCTATCTGATATAACTTTGATGCACCAATCAACCAAGCGGAAGAGGAAGATGATGAAGATCTTGAAATTTCTAAATAATTGGCAAGGGAGATAGAGAAAAAATCTGATAATATACAACCTTACCAATAATCTATTGAGACCATTAACCTTGGCACAAAGGAAGATCCAAAAGAGATTAAGCTATGAGCAACATTGGAGAAAACCGCCAAAGAAAGACTAATCAAGTTGTTACATGAGTATGCATATGTATTCACCTGGTCTTACAGGGATATGCCAAGATTGGATACATACATTGTGGTCCATAGACTACCTCTCAAGGAAGGTTACTCTCCAGTTAGGCAGAAGCTAAGAAGAACTCATCCAGATATGTCCAACAAGATTTGAGAAGAGGTCATTAAACAATTCGACGCAGGGTTCTTAGCGGTGGTAGATTATCCATCTTGGATAGATAACATCGTGCCAGTACCCAAGAAGGATGGAAAAGTATGCATATGCATAGATTATCGAGATCTAAACAAAGCAAGTCCCAAAGAAGATTTCTCGTACCTCACATAGATGTTTTGGTGGATAATACAACTCAAGCTTCGGTATTTTCATTCATGGACAATTTCTCAGGCTATAATTAAATCCAATAGGCACCTGAAGATATGGAAAAGACTACCTTCATGACTCCCTGGGGAACTTTTTGTTATAAGGTAATACCGTTCGGACTAAAGAACGCAGGGGCAACTTATCAATGGGATATGGTGACACTATTCCTTGATATGATTCACAAAGAATTTGAGGTGTACGTAGACGATATGATTGCCAAATCTCATACAGAGGAAGATCATATCATACATTTACAAAAGCTATTCGAGCGTATGTGAAAGTTCAAATTGAGATTGAATCCAAACAAGTGTACATTTGATGCCGGGTCAAGCAAGTTGTTGGGTTTTATTGTAAGTAAGTATGGTATTGAGGTAGACCCCAAAAAGGTAAAAACCATACAAGAAATGCCAGCTCCAAGAACATAAAAGGAATTCATGGTTTCTTGGGGCGATTGAATTACATTTAGAGGTTCATATCACACCTAACTGCTATGTGCGAGCATATATTCAAATTACTACGAAAAAAATCAAATGGTGGTATAGAATAATGATTGTCAAACAAACTTCGAGACAATAAAGCAATATTTACAAGAGCCACCGATCTTAATTCCACCAGTTCTCGGAAGACCACTCATCATGTATCTGACAGTGCTTGAGGGATCAATGAGATGTGTTTTGGGACAACATGACGAAACAGGTAAAAAAGAGCATGCAATCTACTATCTCAGCAAGAATTTTACTGACTGCGAAACTAGGTACTCACTTCTCGAGAAAACTTGTTGTGCGTTGGCTTGGGCTACTAAAAGATTGAGGCAATAAATGTTAACACACACCACATGGTTATATCCAGAATGGATTCTTTAAAGTATGTGTTCAAAAAACCAGCTCTTACAGGAAGGATTTCCCGATGGAAGATGTTGCTATCAGAATATGACATCCAGTATGTTACTTAAAAGGCAATCAAGGGTAGCATATTAGACGACCATCTAGCTCATCATCCAATACCAGAGTATCAACCAATGAAGTTCAAATTTCCAAACGAATATGTCATGGTTATAGGTGACTACTAAATACTCGAGCCTGACGAAGGACCTGAACCAGGAGCACATTGGACACTCATGTTCGACGGGGCTTCAAATGCACTAGGGCACAACATTGGGGCAGTTTTGACTTCTCCGAAAATTTTTCACAAGCTTTATACTACAAGGTTATGTTTTTACTGCACCATTAATATCGCTTAATACAGAGTTTCTATCTTGGGGCTGGAAGCTACTATCGATCTAAGAATCAAACATCTCGAAGTATTTGGAGACTCAGCATTGGTCATATATTAGGTCAATGGTGAATGAGACACAAAACATCCCAAATTGATTCCATACTGGTATCATGTTTTGAAACTAGCTACGCAATTCACTGATATTACCTTTAGTCATATCCCACGAGAAGAAAATCAGATGGCAAATGCCTTGGTAACTCTATCAGCCATATTCAAAGTAACTTGGCCAAGCCACAAATAGTGCATTATAATCAGACATTTCAAAGAACCAACACATTTCCTTGCTATTAAAGAGGGACCTGATAACAAGCATGACATTAAGAGATACCTTGAAAAATAAGAATATCTAGAAAATGCCTTTATCACTGACAAACAAACTCTGCAGAATCTAGCCTCAAAATTCTTTATGAATGGTGATGTGTTATACAAAAGAAACTACAATATGGTGTTATTCGGGTGTGTAGAGAAACATGAAGCATATACGCTTATGAAAGAAATCCATGAAGATACTTTTAGGACACATACCAATGGACATGCCATAGTTAGAAAAATCCTACGAGCAGGTTATTATTGGCCGATGAGGGAAGCCTACTGCTACCATTATACAAAGACATGTCACAAATGCCAAATCTATGTCGACAAAATGAATGTACCACCAACTCCTCTGAATGTCATGAGCTCTCCTTGGCCATTTTCGATGTAGGGAATTGCTATGATAGGCATGATCAAACCAAAAGCATCTAACGAACACCGTTCATACTGGTTGCCATTGATTACTTCATGAAATGGGTAGAAGCGACATCCTACGCGAATGTGACAAGTCACTTGGTTACTCGATTCATTAAACAAAATATAATATGCAGATTTGGGGTTCCAAGCAGAAACATTATAGACAACGGGTCCAATATGAACAACAAAATGATGAAGGAGTTATGCAATAATTTCAAGATCGAGCATCATAATTCCTCACCATATCGACCCAAGATGAACGGGGCTGTTAAAGATGCCAATAAGAACATCAAGAAAATTATTCAGAAAATGGTGAAGACATACAAATATTGGCATGAAATGCTTCCCTTTTCTCTACATGGCTATCATACTTATGTGCATACATCAATAGGTGCAACTCCTTTCTCGCTAGTATATGGCATGGAGGCAGTACTCCCGGTTGAAGTATAAATTCCATCACTTCAAGTTCTAATGGAAACAAAGCTTGAAGAAGCAAAGTGGGTTCAGGCGTGACTTGATCAGCTCAACCTCATTGAAGAGAAACGCTTGAACACTTTGTGCCATGATCACTTGTACCAAAAGAGGATGAAGAAAGCATTCGACAAGAAAGTCCACCATCGAGTGTTAAAAGAAGGGGATTTAGTGCTTAAGAAGATTCTGCTACCTTGCCTTGATTCACATGGTAAATGGACACCCAACTACGAAGGTCCATATATGGTACAAACAACATTCTCTGGTGGTGGTCTCATCCTCACAATAATGAATGGGGAAGAACTGCCATATCCAGTGAATTCAGACGCAGTAAAAAAAATACTATGTATCAAAAGCTCGCAAAGTTCGAACCCTAAACAGGCGAATTATCAAAAAGGAGCGTCCCGGTTGAATGAAAACCCTAAAGGGCGATCCAGTCAAAATTAGGGACATACACAAAAAAGTTATCCTGGTGGATTGAAAACCCAAGACGGTGATCCAGGAAAAAGTTGGGGATCTCATTCGAAAATAAAGAACAAAAACACTGCGATCTAAGAACCACGCCCGCGACCACAAAGGAAGGGATTGATCCAAATCATTTAACTTAGAAGCAAATAAGATTGGAGCTATCAAAAGGATATTGGGGAAACAACAGTAACGATTATCATTTTCATTGCCATTTTTCAGTTTTAAAATTTTCTGTAATTACCTCTTTCAAGGAATTGCATCTTGTACTCTCGCCTATTCAGAGACATATTTATCATATAAAACATGGAATTTTCCAAATCTTTCAACTGTGTTTTTTTGGACTTGTTTGCAAAATACTACGATTATTTTTATGAATATTGCGTTGAAATAATTTTGGGGAATAAGAGAATTTGATGAAACATTAAAAAGAATTTTGGTTGGGAAAACATCAAAAGAGAATCCACTCCTATGTCCACATCCACGCCTACTTCCACGCCCATGCCTATGTCTGTCATACCCCAAACTTGTCCTACCTTTTTCACTTTTATCGGGCTTAGGCTTTGCATTTCATTTGTATCATTCTCATTAGGTCATTCACACATCATTCCTTTATTTCAATAAGGCAGTGGTTCAAAGCATCAGAGGTTGTGCTAACTAGGGTATAATTATGGTTTGAGGCTTCTATATTCTACAGTTGATTTCCTTGGCTCTTCACTACTCAGTGGACAATGGAATCATGTTTTGAAGTATGGTTATCATGAGTTTCTTATTCATCCATGTACAAGGACATTTCTCATTCAAATTCATCAAGATCTTGGATTTGGGTTTATTTCCCTATGTGTGATTAAAAATCAGGTTTTCTCCTCAGTTACCATCTCCTAAGACTGAAATTAGGGTTTCCATTGGTTTGAGATTCCTTCAGTTAAAATAAGGGTGGACTCATATGGTTTTTCTCTTGAGCGGTGGACTTGTGAATTAGGGTTTTGATACCGTGACTATCTTGAGAATAATTTCCTCGATATCTAAGGTTCTATCTCTCCATCATCACAAGAATTATCTTTACTGAGGATCATCAAACCATTTTCTTCATTCAGGGTGCAGCTCAGGTGGATCAGGGTTTTGCGTCCTTCATGGATGGGTTGGTTGAAATCCATTAATACAAATGTTAGGGTTGTCACTTGCATGTTATCAAGGGTTCATCAATGGTTTCAGTTAAGATCCCGATTTAGGGTTTATTTCCCTATTGTTAGTAGTGAGATTGGGGTTTCGTTTCAAAGAGCATTATCCTACTATGCTTCAAGCCTCATTTATCTTTTCACAAGGATATCCTTTTAAGGTTTTGTTTTGAGGACTTCGTTAGGGTAAAGGCTTGTAGTTTGAGTTATAAAGTTTGAGTCGTGATACATGTGATGACTATTGTAGATTCACGTTATGATCAAGGAATTATCACTGTCTCTATTCTTTGATTCTTGGTATGCAAGTTGATTCAGATTTGAATTAAGAAGTAAAACAGAATTCGTTCATTCGGGTGATGTTTTGGGGATTGGATCAATTTTCTTTAAGTATGAAAAGAGGAAGGATTCATTCATGCGTATTTTGTTTGATATTTAAGTTATCGGGTTAAAACATTCATTATGGAACTCAATCAAGAGATGATGTTGATCAAGGCATGGTCCATATTTAAATCACAAGGAATATTTCGTCCATTCAAAAATTTCAAGGTTCATTCAATTGCGATTCATCATCATTAAGACAAAATGGATAAACATGATTTATGATCCATCCAAGGATTTCCATCATACATTTTGGCTCGAAGAATTGTTCATCCATAAGGTTTCAACGCACACAAATTAAAGTTCTTTATGGGAGGATAATGTATTTGGAATACTTGGGAGTTTTTGTCATTTGAATTCAAAGCTTAGTCCACAAGTTTCTTATACTTAGATTAAATTTACGAAATCTCAAACAAGCATTACAAAAAACACATTCAAAATTCAAAGTTTCCAAATTCATTTAATTTCCATTCAATTACAAAGAGATTACATCAAAATAAGATATCATTTCCATTTAATTGGTCGAGATACATTCTTTAGATACAACACTACAAATTTGATTCTTAAATTTCAATCTTCAAGTTTGAAAACCTTTGCCTAATCTTCAAATCTTCAAACCAACTCAAGTCTAATGAGATGCAGCCCTGCACCATATTGAAAAACAAACAACATAAGCCAAAATATGCCATGCAAAACCCTGCACCAACTGTCCAAAACCAGCCTGATATACCACTCTCCATACATAGGAAAACCTGCATCATACAAGACCTTCAAAACACTCCAAAGCCCGCACTGCTGCCCTGCTATGCTACTGCTGCCCCAAGCAGTCCAAAAACCTGTCAAAACCATCCAAAAAATACATCAAAATAGGCGAAACGTAACCTGAATCAGAAAAGAAAAGAACAACATACCACAAGTGTTCAAGCTATCAAATATTTCCCTCCCAAAACATTATTATTTTTCACTATAAAATAGGAAGATATAGAACATAAGTGGAGGTAGACAGAAACGCACAAGAATCACAGAAAAATAGAGGAGATCAAGGAAGAAAAAACTAAAAAAAACTTTGTTGCAAAATTCTACCAAGAGGTCTCTCTGAAACACACAAAAACTCGGCCCAATATTCAACTCCCTAAACCTCTCTTATCTTTTCCTCCATACTCCACCCTTCCAATTCACTAATAACAACCCTGCATCAACCTATCTCAACTCCGCCTCTCTATCGCCTCTAATACAACAAGATCCTTATCAAAACCATTATAAACCACCTCAGCTCTCCAATTTTAAACCTTTAACCATTCAATTCACCATGAATCTGCATAATCTTCAACCATCATCAATACTCTTCATTTAACAATTCACCATTGGATAAACAAAGCCCTTAAACCATAAATCTCATCAGAGTCTCATTTCCACAACCTTTACTCCTTCAAAAAACCTATCACATGTAACTACAAAACATTATTCACCTACATACAACCCTCAACATCTTTGAACCAATCCACACCATTTCGAAACAGATCAACAGGCAGACAACAACAACCAAACCAGTCCCAGTTCGAAATTTCAACATAAAAATCATACAGAAGTAGAAGAAACATAGAGAATCAAAGCCTTACTTGAAGATAACCGGAGAAATCCTCCTCTTTGTCAGTAATACTGTTCCAATCGTTCCATCATGCTTATTACTGTCAAGATTGTCTGAAACTTCCTATTTGCGGTTGTGCTTGATATCTTCAGATTTTTGTTTATTGTTGATTGATGAACCGAGAGATTTTGAGTGAGTATCTTGAATGAAAATTTGAAAAAACAGAGGTACAAGAGAGAGAGATTTTATTGTGATTGAACAAAGAGATGAATAGAAACATACTGAGAGAGAGATTAGGGTGAGGCGATCAATGTTGTTGTTGTTTCATTCGGAGAAGGCGAAATCGAGAGAGGAAGCAGGGAAGAAAATCGTGAGAGAGGTTGAGGGAGGAGGATAAAGTCATTGGGAATTCAAATAAAAGCAATTAATTTTGAATTTCCCTTCCCAATGCAGAACGCGGCGCTTCCCTTCAAATTAGGGTTTCAAAATCCTCTCTATTCCCCCTAAAACAGATTCGGGTTTGGGCTTAATTTTTGGCTCAACCCATTTCATAAGTTTATTTTTTATATTAATTAAAGCACAAAATAAACGAATGAAGCAACTTGATGAAGTGGTTAGAGTGTGTGTTTGTATCCGTGAGGTCCTTGGTTCGAGACCCATGGGGGATATTTTACCATAATTCTGCTTTTTATCATTTTTAACCCAAACTTTATTTTATTTTTAATTAAACTGTACATACAATATAAAAACAAATATGGCTCAGTGGCAAGGAAAGAGAGTTATAACTTAGAGGACATGAGTTCAATCCCTAGCTTTACCTTTTTTTCCTTTAAAATTCTAAGTTTCAAGTTTTTCTTATTTCATTTTAAATTTTATATCAAAATCACAAAAAAAAATTGGATTAAGTGTTAATTTTCTTTATATGATAAAAAATATCAAAAATATTAGATTAGAATTTTAATTTTCTTTTGATTATTTCTTTTCTAAAAAATAAAAACATATTAGAATAGAGTAGTATTAAAATTTTGATTTCCCCTTTTTTAAATTCCTCGATTTCGCAATTCATAATAATTTCGAATTAGGCTTTAATATTTATTTTCATAAAAAAATCATAAGAATATTATAGTATTGTTTTCTTTTATTTACTTGATAAAAATCATAAAAAATATTAAGAAATTAATTTCTTTATCTTTGTTTGGTTACTCGGTTACATGTTTCCTTAGGTGATTCCCCTGAATCGATTAAATTCATGGTGATCGTTTCATGTTGAATTAGACATTAGGATCAAAATATGTATGATAACTTTAGAATCTAATTTCCCTTTTACATTCAACATTAGGTTCATCTTTGTATGACAACAATTAGGTTTTTTAGTCTCCCCCTTAGACTTTTTCGTCTTTTGTAAATTAAAACTAAAACTTTATCTCCTTAATCAAAAAAATCCAAAAAAACAATTAATCATTATTCAAACTCATTTCACACTTAAGAAAACACTCAACAAATCAAAGACTTCCTCAAAAGGGCATGTTATCTTCGTTCTACCGCAATATTGGCCGTGTCTATTGCTAGAATGTGTGCATTAATATCACCCAATAAAAAACACCAACAAACCAACATTTTATAGAAGAACTACGATGTTCTGATTTCTTCTTGGGATACGTAGGCAAAGGGTTGCTAGACCCTCATGAACGCGCTAATAAAAAACCATTTCATTCCCCTTAGCAAGTATAGTTATAGATATATACACCTTTAGAAGCAAACAATCAAAATGGATCCCATTGAGTACAATGGATGTGAGAGGTGCTAATAGCTCCCCCCACATAATCAACTTCTGTATCCTCTCTTTTGGTCGCAAGACCATCTTATCCATCCTCTTGTGGTTTTTTCGATATTTTCTCTTCCTTCGAGATAAATAAAGTTTGGTGGCGGCTATGTGTTTTTTGCCGGTAGCTTCAGTTGGCGACTCTATTGGGGATCCAACGCAAGTCTATACTAGTTTTGTTTATTTGTTTCTTTGGGTGCTTATTTATTTACTTTATGTTCTTTACCTCTTTATTTCTTTATTAGTTTCTTTTGTATATATTGTATTATACTGTTGCTACTCACATATTCTGGATATGCTGTATCTTTTGTAATGTTGGGGTGGGTGATTACATTTGATAAGTCCTATACCCGGACTTGGGGTTACACTTAGGATTAGGATGGGCGGTATAGTCATGTTAACTTTGAGGGAGTAATCCCGAAGAAGGAGGCATGAGATCCCTCACTCAGTGGAGGTCCCCTTGAATGTAGCATTCTTTACCGAGTAATTGGGAAGACATTTGTGCTTTTGACCTGGGAGTCGGAGAAGCTGAGAGTCGTAGAACCTTTAACCCATCCTGGCCTGTTTAGGTGTAGTGCAGAGACTATGTTGGAGTAATTCGTAAGTAGTTATCACACGATGCTGCACTCGAACGAGTTTTTCCTGTGAATATTACAATTATCAAGTAATAGGGACATTGGTAATATCCAAAGGAAGATCGTAGACTCTGAGATTTACCTAGAACCTTTTTCGGTAGGTGATAAACCCCTAGTACATACCTTATGTGTGGTTACCTTGACTCCATGATTGTGACGTCGGACCTTTGATCATGTTACTTTCAGTTTATGAGAAGGACTACACAGTGGTTATCCAGAATATGTGGAGCTGAGATCTCATGCCATAAAATACCATGACATCATACCATCATGTATATACATCTCATATCTAAGGAATTCCAAAGACAAGTCTCGTTGGTTGAGCTCTTCAAAAATGATTTTTTTTTAAAAGATAGACGAGTCTTTGGATTTCCTTGGATATGAAGATAAAACATGCATTCATATTATCATGCACTCATTATTCACAAAAAGAACTTATTGGGGTCCCTTTTCATCAGACTTTAGTGAATCGTAAAGACGACTTCCCTACACCCCTACCGTACAAAAAGAAACCAGCAATGACTTACTGATCTCTTTGAAGAAAATCAGAATTCTCTCCGCTGAGACATGGAAACCATGGGCACCCAAATGGACCAGCTTGTGGAAACCCTTCATGTTGTCATCAAGGGTCAATAATAGCTACATTAAAGTGTTGCCAAGCTTGTTATTGCTTCCCCTTCCAGTTCTGCAAATAGAGGGAATAATAATGCGAATGTTGAGACCCCTACGGGAATTCCTCAGAATGATGTTGATCATGACATCATTGATCTTGATGAGCCCTAAGCGAATCTCACTGTCGGAGTTGTTAAAATTGCAAACATGTACCATGCTCTTGAAGAACGTCTCAAAGCTATGGAAGGTATCAAGACTTCGGGATTCAATACTGCTGCAATGTGCCTCATGCCAGGGGTAGTTATTCCTTCCAAATTCAAAGTTCCTGATTTTGACAAGTATAAAGGCACCTCCTTCCCAGAGACTCATCTTCGTTCTTATTGTCGCAAGATGGCAGTTTATGCTGAAAATGAATCCTTGCTCATGCATTTCTTCCAAGATAGCTTGACAGGGGCACCGTTGAACTGGTATATGCAATTATAGAGATCTCACATCAATATTTGAGGAGAGCTTGCTGATGCCTTTTTGAGACATTACCATTATAATACCGCCATGGCTCCTAGCCGCACCCAGCTTCAAGGGATGACACAGAAATCAGAAGAGTCCTTCAAAAAGTACACCCAAAGGTGGCGTGGATTAGCTGCAAGGGTTCAACCTCCTCTCGTGGATCGTGAATTGACTTATTTGTTCGTGGGCACCTTGAAAGACCCATATATCTAACACATACTTGGTAGTATTTTGACTTCCTTTTCTGACTTTGTTACTGTTGTACCCCAAAATTTGCCCTCCCATATTTCTCAAAATATTTCAAGAAAAATTCACAAGTCCAACCCGGTGCGTCATATTCAGGTATTCTTTCGCCAAGATATCTCTGATAACGTATTCTCAAATTCAGGTTCGGCTCAAGAGTCAATTCTTTAAAGAAGGTATCCGAATGTGTGAGTTTTCTCGAAGAAATGTGGTGAAAAAGTGTGTTGAAAGTGCAGTTTTTACGCGCTAAAAAATTCATAACTTGAAGATCGTGGCTCGTTTTGAACCCGTTTTGGTGGCCAAAATTCCGTCTTGACATTATCTACGTTTTCATCTCTCACGGCTGGAAGCCAATTTCGATCAGAAGGTCTTCAAAAATGTGGATTTATCAAGTATTTTCATACAGAAAATTTGTGACAGAAGTTTATTTGCGTCATGTTCAGAAAATCATAATTTGGTCGATTTTCATCGTATCGAGCTGGTTCCAGCGCCAAAATTTCACAAATTGAGTTGGCTACATTTTCATAGAAGGTAGTGAGTTCAAACGGTATTCAAAAGGCCTTCATTTTTTGCTCAGAGTGTGTGACACGCCGAAAATCCTGAATGCTGAATATTATTTCATCTGGACCGAAACTTCGAAAATTCATAACTCGGTCAATTTTTATCGGATTGGACTCATATTTTTACACAAGGTCACTGACTCATAGATCTACAACTTTGCTTCAAAAGTCGAGACCAAATTATGCACCGATCAATACCATTTTTTTATTGAAGAACGTGTCAGAGTCGACACTGGAGCCCAAAATAAGTTTGTCTGAGCTAAAACTTCAAAAATACATAACTAATTCACCATTTATCCGATTGAGCCGATTTTCGGATAGGAGTTAGTTATCGATGTCGGCTACATTTTGTTTTCACATTTCAACTTCAAAAATTGCACTTAAGTCCCTGCGATTTAGCCTGGAAAGTGACGAACTCAAGTAAACATTGGAGGCCCAATTGCACATTCAAAGCCCATTTTCTTTACCCTAATTTCCATTATATAATCACCTTCTTTTCACACAAACCAGGAAGGAGGAAAAGAGAGAAAAAAATATTGCCACAACACTGTTAGAATATTAAATTCTTTCAAGAATCCTAAAACCTTGAAATTCTTATTACAAATCCCTCTCTCACTACAAACAAGCCATCACAATTACAAACCAACACCTCATTACTTCTTCAGTAAGGATAAGGCTGGCTTGATCTCCATGATCAAAAGGGTATAATCATTCATACATGTCATATTGTGCCTAAACATTAAATTTCTTCATATATTGGCTTTATTTGCATTTTATGATTTTATTTAATGTATTCATGAGATTCAACACTGCAGATTTAGTCAGGATCCCATGCAGGAAGATTAAGGAACGTTGAGGCCAAAACACAAATGGCCAAAAGTCAAAAGCCAAATGGCCAAAGTAGAACAACTTATGCATGACACCAATACATGGCGAGACAGACATCCTGAGAAGATTAAGGAACGTTGAGGCCAGAACACAAATGGCCAACAGCCAGAACACAAATGGCCATGAAACCCAATCCAATGGCCAAAGAATGCAGACCACGGTACTCAGGAGTCAATGAACACGCACGTGATGCTAGAAAGTCAAACAAGGATTTTTGTCTAATGGGCCAGAATACTTCAAAAAACCTCCCCTTGGGCCTGAAAACCCCCCTTGGTTTGTATATTTTTCAATTCTATTTTCTTTTCTTTTTTCTAATTCTTTTACTTATTCTTATTTAATTCACTTAAAATAATATTCTTTTCATAATAAAAGCAGAAAATCAAAAAAATACAATATATTTAATTAGTATTATTTCACTATTAAAATATTTTTGTAAATAAATGTTAAAAATTAATTTAGTTAATTTAGGTTTTAAACTTTAATCTTTTTTCTTAATAAATAAAAAATATCTAGAATTAGGTTTTTAAAACATTTTTCATCCTTTTCTTAATCAATTTTTTCTCATTTATTTATTATTATAATTACTATTTATTTTTGTAAATAAACATGCATATTAATTAATTAGTAAATTAGAGTAACTTTAATATTTTTTTTATTAATAATTAAAATATTTAGAACTAGGGTTTCCTCTTAATTTTAATTTTCTTTATCTTCATAAATACCAAAAAACATTTCTTTTCTTTTAATTAAATAACTTTAGTTTCAATTTAATTTCAATTTAATTTCAAAAGGGTCCAACGCCCTCGAACGTTCAACTTTAATTCTTTCGCGCATTTATTCTTATTTTCCTTTGTGAATATTATGTAACTGCTCAAGCCATGTAATAGTAACTAGGTTTTACTTTCCACATTTTTATTAAAAACGGGTCTTTGTAATTTGGCGATGTATAGACCCGCGCCTTGTAATAGCGTAGGATTTATCTTTCCGCATTTAAATTTCCGCACTTTTAAATTATAATTGCATGAAAGAATGTATGGCTTAAATTAAAAACAAGCGTAGAGCACCATGATACATGTACAAGATAAATGCTAAACTAAAAACAATACACAAATTCACACACCACTCTTAGGGTACGCCTCACTGTTGCCTTGCCCTCGAAACGTGGTCATCGAGTATAGGACGTTTTAGTAAGTCCTTATGTCCATAACATGATCCAGTTGCCTCGGAAAAGTTGCCTCAAATTAAAAAAGGATCAATGGCATAAGGGTAGCTTCTAAGGTGTCCTACTGTTGCTCTGGTGACCACCCTGTCCCTTAATCGAATTGACCCGAACACCTCCAACGGTGGTGCTACCTACTTCTCAATGGTGGGATGGCACTACCTTAAGGACATTTACACAGCCTAATTCCTTAGGGTAGGTAGATGACTCATAGATACTTGCTCTATTTCAAAAAACAAATCAAAAACTCTTTTCACACAGACACTTTTCAAAAAGCTTTCAAAACAAATTTTCAAACACTCTTGAGGACTGATACAAGAGTCGATCTGAAATCTTTAAACGAAACTTTTTTCAAACTCACCCACAATTGAAAAGCAAACACTTTTGAAAACACAAATGAGCAAGTATCTAAGAGCCCATGGATAACCATGGATAGAAAGGGTGCTCACACCTTCCCTTTCTATAAATCTACCTCCCGAACCGAGAAACTATCTCATAAGGAATTTTGTTGTGCTTTTGTCCTGTCCATGTTGGAGAAAATAAAAGACGGCGGCGACTCTTGCTTCCGCGACATTTCGCGAACCAGCGTTAAACAGTCAGTTCCAGATCCACCGATCACAGAACTGGCGACTCTGCTGGGGAAATTATAAAAGTGAAGTGTACCTTAGGATTAGACCACTCTTATGTTTTCAATTGAATGTTTTGTTTGCTTTATATTTGTGGGCATTGCATCGGAGTTTCATAGATCCTAACCCGGATCTGGGGATACCCTGTTAGGTAGCATAAGCTGTGAGGGACCTGTCCGGCGTAGACCGACATGGGTGAAGCAGTGGCTACGTTGGTGTGGCGCCTTGGTCTGTACCGATATCCCTTGTGTCGCGACGAGGAGAATATGGGTCTTCCGAGGAGTCATTAAGCATCAACCGACCTTAGAACCTTAAATGACCCAACTTGGCCAATAGAACAGTAGCAGTATGCTACGCCCATTGAGGCTAAACTCTCGTGATGGTTCTGGCTGCAAGAAAAGATTGCGATGCTGGAGTTATGACCGATTGAGGGTAGTCAGTGATATTGGGATCCTCTAGAACCTGGTTACTTCTGATAGGACAGGTTTTAACCAACTTCAAGAGGGTAATACCTAGACCCCATGCTGGCCTAAACTCTAAGGGCTTTTCTGTGTGACTTGTGTGCCTTCCAACTTGACTATTTGCATGCTTGTTATCTGACACTTGAGTTCCTTGCAGGTTTTGTTTATAGTCCTTAATCCGGACTCATAACAGGGTTTACCTACATTACCCCATGCATAGCATAACATCATACCATTGCATACATCCTGCATAAAGACTAACCCATTTCAAGGATTTCAAGGGCTTGTGATGCAGGTCATGATGAACCAACTGTCCAACAAGGGGCAAAGGGGATTTATTTTCCTCTAGACAAGGTTGTCAGGGGCTATGACCCACTCGATATGGTGAGCCTTTGACCCTTGAAGAAGGACTCTCAACAACATGCAGTTCCTTCAATCAAGCTATCGGATCCCAACTCTAACAATTTCTTGTTTACCCCGCGAGATCCTTGAAAACATCGCATGCATACATACATATCATTGCATAACAGGTACCCTTTTTCTACAGGTTGCTTACCTTCTTTGCTGTTTATTTCAGCAGTCTCATCATGAATCCGGAAACATCTACTGAGCAATCCATCAAGGCCCTCCAGGCTCAGAACGCCCAGTTCCAAGAGTTGATCATGAGTTTGGCCCAGGGGCAATAGGATTTGAAGACTCTGCTCTCGAAAAAGAAGAAGAAGAGGACTGTGTTGTTCAACCCTAGACACAAATCTGGGAATGGATCACAAAATGAAGTTGAGCAGACTACCCCATCTGTTGGAGAGGACAGCCCCCATGAGAGAGAGGTTCCTAGTCCAGTGGTCTCCGACAACGAGACAGAGTTCAACGAGGAACAATACCCTCCAGTTGAGGACAAATACAAACAGTTGGAAGACCGACTAAGTGCCATGGAGACACAAAAAGTGCCCGGCCTGGACTTCGAAGATCTAGGTCTGTCTTCTAGGGTGGTGATCCTACATAAATTCAAAGCGCCTGCTTTTTCAAAATATGACGGGGCTTCCTGTCCTAAGCTGCATCTCAAGTCTTACACAAGGAGGATCCAACCCTACACAGTTGACAAGAATTTATGGATTCACTTCTTTCAGGATAGTCTGTCTGGAACCCAACTCGACTGGTTCTATCAATTGAATGGAGCCAACATTCGTACCTGGGAAGACTTAGCCACTTCATTTTACAAGCAATACCAGTATAATGCCAACCTTGCTCCCACGCGTACTCAGCTTCAGGGGATGTCTATGGGTACAGGCGAAGGCTTCAAAGAATATGCTCAAAAATGAAGGGACCTTGCTGGAAGGGTACAACCACCTCTAACTGACCGCGAACTCGTCAACATGTTCTTGGGGACCCTGTCTGGTCCATTCTTCAACCACCTGATTAGGAATTCTGCTGCTGGGTTTATAGATTTGGTCTTGACCGGGGAAAGAATAGAGGTTGGCATCAAGTCAGGGAAAATACAGAATGGTGACTCCTCGAACACTGAGAAGAAACCATCCAAGAGAGAATCTAGTGCTGTCTATGGCTCAAGAGGGCAGAATAGGTCCGAACACCGCCAAGATGTCAACGCGGTGCTTATTGCAAAACCGACCGGCGCTCCTCAGCGTCACAATCAGCAAAGGGAAGAGAGACCCAAAAGGCAATTCACTCCCCTCGGCATGACCTTGTCACAGATATTGCCACAGTTGCTGGAAACCAAGTTGGTAACTCTCATGGACCCTCCAAAGAATCCCAACAGGACGCCGTCAAGGAATAACCCCAACGTTCGCTGCGCTTACCATTCTGACAGCCTGGGGCATGCTACAGATGACTGTTGGACTTTGAGAAATAAGGTCCAGGATCTGATTGACGCAAAGGAAGTCCAGCTCGACTCTCCAGAGACTCCCAATGTGATCACTGCTCCCTTGCCAAAATATGGCTAGGACTGGATTTTTTGTTCATTCAAATGTTCAATTTGTAATTTTCTTTTGATTGTTCAAACATTTATTCATGTTAAACATTGTTATTTCATTAATGCACTACACATGTCTGTTTTGAAGTAATTATTTCGTATTCACTATATGCAAACTGTTTTCATTTTTTTGTGATGATCAATTCTCGGTTAATAATTCTAAGCCTCTTGAGGGAGGATGACGAAAACGATACCACGATCTTTATAGTATGCTTTTGAACAGACCCCGCTGATGAGGTACAGACATTGTTTCAATTCCTAAACACCAGAGTTATAAGGAAGATAATCCCTCGTCAACCCCTCTGAGCCAAAGAAGTTGGAGTTTTTCTTTTCGAAAATTAAAACCCTTAATCATAACATGGGGCAGGGTAGTTCTCTCAGTTGATCCAAGTGCACAATGAATGACATCAAAGGAGTCCTTCCAAAGGAAAAGACGATGATGGTTCCGAATAATCATAAAGACAGGCAGTCATTACCAAAAAAACTAAAGCCCAATAAGTCAAAATCTATGAAGGAGACTTACAAAAACTGGGGCATCCCGCTGACTGTAAACACAAAAAGAAACAGTTCAGGCAAAAAAAATAGGGATAACGAAATCAAAAAGAAAGAGGTACTACAAACCCTCAACAAAAAAAAAAAGAAATGACTGCCTATTCAAAATAAACTGTCAACATCCGAACCATCACTGGAGCATCAGGATAAAGACTCAAAGAAGGTCTAACGCACGATTAGCTGAGTTTAGGTTTGAAGAACATCACGAAGAGCGGGTGGGTACAAATAAAATTTGAGCCTTTATCCTTTGTTTCTTAAACCGTGAACCAGGCCACGTTATAACCCTCAAAAGTCCTAGCTGAAGCATGGGTTAGTTCGAAAGCATACTGTTACGAAAGGTATCCTGACTCCTTAAGGCCTACGGTAAATACGGAGTTGACATCACGTTTTACAAACATTCACTTGTTTTAGGAAAAAGAATTCATTTTCAAAATCTTCAAGACAGACATAAGCTTTGCATTTTTGATATAACATTGTTTGCATATAACTATTTGTTTGAACAACAGGAAAATTCGCACGATGAATACCTAGTGAACAAAAGCACTTCCAATCAAGGGGCAGACGTGATTATTGTCCATCATCTGGGGCAATTCAGTCAAGATTCAGAGAATCTCTCAAAATGCCAAGATAACTAGGGGCAAATCTCCGCCTAAGTCACTTGGGGCATTGGACAAGAATTCCAGCAACAAATCTTACACGATCATACATCTTCTGGTAATATGGCTACACAATGCTACTGACAGGGGCACCTCCCTACATCCTGAGAGTGTGGACATAGTCGAAAAAATACTACGCACAATCAAAGACCCGCTAGGTTGACACGCCTAGGCAAAAATAAGGGCTTCCCGGCGAACCAAAAGGGTTCGGGCAAAAATAAGGGATGAAATGAAAAAAAATCTGTACACCCGGCAAGTCGAAAACCTGAAAAGGCGGCTTGGGCAAAAATGGGTATCCCGATGGACTGAAAACCCGAAAGGGCGGTCCAGGCAAAAATTAGGGATCAAAGCGTACGACTATGTCCCGGTATCTCGTCACTTGCCTACCAGAAGAAGATTTGCCAAACGGCAGTCATCAAACACCTTCACAGGTACCTTCTTCTCCAACAGAAACTGGGGCAATAATGAGTTGTCTAAATGATCCGGTTGCCCTGTCCACCGAGGTGCCAAGGTAAGTTCAGCTAAAGAATGCGACCAAGATACCTTCACTCCCTGCAGAGCGAACGCGTCTCCCCGGTTTTATTCAAAGTTTATTTCTCCACCAGAGCTTATAACTGGATTATCCTCAGCTAAAAGCCACGGAAAGATCGTCCTCGACAAAGTTCTTCTTATTCCCCAGCGGAGTTCATCAAAACTTCCAACAGAGCATAACAACGGTATCCCCAGCGGAGTTATCCTCATCAACCTCAGAAAAGTACCTCTCTTTCCCCGCAGAGTAATCTATTCGCCAATCTTATTCCCCAACGGAGTTATCTTCTCCGACCGGTATTCTTGCAATCATCATCCCCAACGGAAATGAAGAATCTCACTCTTCAACATCAGCCCAGGATTTGACTTCCCGGCATCCTTCAAGGATCTATTTTCCTAGACGCAGATACATTCATAAACATCACATTGTTATACATCATGATACATGCATATACGCATCATATCATACAATCTCATGTGTTGAAAAATATTATTGCTTGATCCATATCATGCATTGCACATGACTGACCTTTACCTTTCAGGAAGGATACAGTTAGAAGATCAGCTATGTAGACGAATACAGTCAAAAGAGACCAACCCAGTCAAAGAATACAAATCCAGTTAAATCAATGCCGAAAGATTTCTCTGATCCAACTCGTCGTTATAGACACTCGTCGCTATAGACACTCGTCGCTATAGACACTCGTCGTTATAGACACTCGTTGTTATAGACACTCGTCGTTATAGACACTCGTCGTTATAGACACTCGTCGTTATAGACACTCGTCGTTATAGACACTCGTCGTTATAGACACCCGTCGTTATAGACACCCGTCGTGATAGACACCTGTCGTTATAGACACCCGTCGTTGTAGACACCCGTCGTCATAGACACCCGTCGTCATAGACACTCGTTGTTATAGACACTCGTCGTTATAGACACTCGTCGTTATAGACACTCGTCGTTATAGACACTCGTCGTTATAGACACTCGTCGTTATAGACACTCGTCGTTATAGACACTCGTCATTATAGACACTCGTCGTTATAGACACTCGTCGTTATAGACACTCGTCGTTATAGACACTCGTCGTTATAGACACTCATCGTTATAGACACTCGTCGTTATAGACACTCGTCGTTATAGCCACTCGTCGTTATAGACACTCGTCGTTATAGACACTCGTCGTTATAGACACTTGTCGTTAAAGACCACTCGTCCATGAGGATAACCTGTCAGTAGAGACAACTCACCAACCTAACATTACCAGACTCGATTCCTGTATCTTTCCAGGGCACGTCTGAAGAGTTCGAAGATCCGATTCCTGTATCTTGCCAGGGTGTATCTGTTGACGACTAACATTACCAGACTCGATTCCTGTATCCTGCCAGGGCACGTCTGAAGAGTTCGAAGATCTGATTCCTGTATCTTGCCAGGGTGTATCTGTTGACGACTGTATTCTCCGGACTCGATTCCTGTATCTCGCCAGGGCACGTCTGAAGAGTTTAAAGATCCGATTCCTGTAACTATCCAGGGCACATCTACATAAAGATTTTGAAAATCAACTCCTGTAACAGACCAGGTAATTATTTTTCTTTCTCAGGTATGCAAGTTCTCGCTAAGGAATCTCTTACGCGATCGACAACCTCCCGATGGAATCTATAAGCCCATCTATCCACATACCAACAGTCTCCAAATGGCATCTATAAGCCCATTCCCGACAAGGCTCTGTCACAATTCCAGATGGCATCTATAATCCCATCCTCCTATCCATCATCTCTCAACATGGCATCCGTAAGCCCATTCCCTACATCACACTGCTGACATTCTACTATGTGAGTGCAAATTTCTGGGCACTCTAGTGTTCAATCATCTTCTACCTTCAGATTACGAAAGGCACGCCAGCCAATCTACATCCTCAGGTCTAAGAAGATTGAACAGGGGCAACTGTTGTACCCCAAAATTTACCCTCCCATATTTATCAAAATATTTCAAGAAAAATTCACAAGTCCAACCCAGCGCGTCATATTCAGGCATTCTTTCGCCAAGATATCTCTGATAACATATTCTCAAATTCAGGTTCGGCTCAAGAGTCAATTCTTTAAAGAAGGTATCCGAATGTGTGAGTTTTCTCGGGTGAAAAAGTGTGTTGAAAGTGCAGTTTTTACGCGCTAAAAAATTCATAACTTGAAGATCGTGGCTCGTTTTGAACCCGTTTTGGTGGCCAAAATTCCGTCTTGACATTATCTACGTTTTCATCTCTCACGGCTGGAAGCCAATTTCGATCAGAAGGTCTTCAAAAATGTGGATTTATCAAGTATTTTCATACAGAAAATTTGTGACAGAAGTTTATTTGTGTCATGTTCAGAAAATCATAATTTGGTCGATTTTCATCGTATCGAGCTGGTTCCGGCGCCAAAATTTCAAAAATTGAGTTGACTACATTTTCACAGAAGGTAGTGAGTTCAAACGGTATTCAAAAGGCCTTCATTTTTTTCTCAGAGTGTGTGACACGCCGAAAATCCTGAATGCTGAATATTATTTCATCTGGACCGAAACTTCGAAAATTCATAACTCGGTCAATTTTTATCGGATTGGACTCATATTTTTACACAAGGTCACTGACTCATAGATCTACAACTTTGCTTCAAAAGTCGAGACCAAATTATGCACCGATCAATACCAGTTTTTTATTGAAGAACGTGTCAGAGTCGACACTGGAGCCCAAAATAAGTTTATCTGAGCTAAAACTTCAAAAATTCATAACTAATTCACCGTTTATCCGATTAAGCCGATTTTCGGACAGGAGTTAGTTATCGATGTCGGCTACATTTTGTTTTCACATTTCAACTTCAAAAATTGCACTTAAGTCCCTGCTATTTAGCCTGGAAAGTGACGAACTCAAGTAAACATTGGAGGCCCAATTGCACATTCAAAACCCATTTTCTTTACCCTAATTTCCATTATATAATCACCTTCTTTTCAAACAAACCAGGGAGGAGGAAAAGAGAGAAAAAAATCTTGCCACAACACTGTTAGAATATCAAATTCTTTCAAGAATCCTAAAACCTTGAAATCCTTATTACAAATCCCTCTCTCACTACAAACAAGCCATCACAGTTACAAACCAACACCTCATTACTTCTTCAGTAAGGATAAGGCTGGCTTGATCTCCATGATCAAAAGGGTATAATCATTCATACATGCCATATTGTGCCTAAACATTAAATTTCTTCATATATTGGTTTTATTTGCATTTTATGATTTTATTTAATGTGTTCATGAGATTCAACACTGCAGATTTAGACAGGATCCCATGCAGGAAGATTAAGGAACGTTGAGGCCAAAACACAAATGGCCAAAAGTCAAAAGCCAAATGGCCAAAGTAGAACAACTTATGCATGACACCAATACATGGCGAGACAGACATCCTGAGAAGATTAAGGAACGTTGAGGCCAGAACACAAATGGCCAACAGCCAGAACACAAATGGCCATGAAACCCAATCCAATGGCCAAAGAATGCAGACCACGGTACTCAGGAGTCAATGAACACGCACGTGATGCCAGAAAGTCAAACAAGACTTTTTGTCTAATGGGCCAGAATACTTCAAAAAACCTCCTCTTGGGCCTGAAAACCCCCCTTGGTTTGTATATTTTTCAATTCTATTTTCTTTTCTTTTTTCTAATTCTTTTACTTATTCTTATTTAATTCACTTAAAATAATATTCTTTTCATAATAAAAGCAGAAAATCAAAAAAATCAAATATATTTAATTAGTCTTATTTCACTATTAAAATATTTTTGTAAATAAATGTTAAAAATTAATTTAGTTAATTTAGGTTTTAAACTTTAATCTTTTTTCTTAATAAATAAAAAATATCTAGAATTAGGTTTTTTTAACATTTTTCATCCTTTTCTTAATCAATTTTTTCTCATTTATTTATTATTATAATTACTATTTATTTTTGTAAATAAACATGCATATTAATTAATTAGTAAATTAGAGTAACTTTAATATTTTTTTTATTAATAATTAAAATATTTAGAACTAGGGTTTCCTCTTAATTTTAATTTTCTTTATCTTCATAAATACCAAAAAACATAAAAAACATTTCTTTTCTTTTAATTAAATAACTTTAGTTTCAATTTAATTTCAAAAGGGTCCAACGCCCTCGAACGTTCAACTTTAATTCTTTCGCGCATTTATTCTTATTTTCCTTTGTGAATATTATGTAACTGCTCAAGCCATGTAATAGTAACTAGGTTTTACTTTCCGCATTTTTATTAAAAACGGGTCTTTGTAATTTGGCGATGTATAGACCCGCGCCTTGTAATAGCGTAGGATTTATCTTTCCGCGTTTAAATTTCCGCACTTTTAAATTATAATTGCATGAAAGAATGTATGGCTTAAATTAAAAACAAGCGTAGAGCCCCATGATACATGTACAAGATAAATGCTAAACTGAAAACAATACACAAATTCACACACCACTCTTAGGGTACGCCTCACTGTTGCCTTGCCCTCGAAACGTGGTCATCGAGTATAGGACGTTTTAGTAAGTCCTTATGTCCATAACATGATCCAGTTGCCTCGGAAAAGTTGCCTCGAATTAAAAAAGGATCAATGGCATAAGGGTAGCTTCTTAGGTGTCCCACTGTTGCTCTGGTGACCACCCTGTCCCTTAATCGAATTGACCCGAACACCTCCAACGGTGGTGCTACCTACTTCTCAATGGTGGGATGGCACTACCTTAAGGACATTTACACATCCTATTCCTTAGGGTAGGTAGATGACTCATAAATACTTGCTCTATTTCAAAAAACAAATCAAAAACTCTTTTCACACAGACACTTTTCAAAAAGCTTTCAAAACAATTTTTCAAACACTCTTGAGGACTGATACAAGAGTCGATCTGAAATCTTTAAACGAAACTTTTTTCAAACTCACCCACAATTGAAAAGCAAACACTTTTGAAAACACAAATGAGCAAGTATCTAAGAGCCCATGGATAACCATGGATAGAAAGGGTGCTCACACCTTCCCTTTCTATAAATCTACCTCCCGAACCGAGAAACTATCTCATAAGGAATTTTGCTGTGCTTTTGTCCTGTCCATGTTGGAGAAAATAAAAGACGGTGGCGACTCTTGCTTCCGCGACATTTTGCGAACCAGCGTTAAACAGTCAGTTCCAGATCCACCGATCACAGTTACCATTGGGGAATGTATTGAATATGGCCTCAAGTCAGGAAAAATTTAGGGTATATCTAGCGCTATCAGTGGAAGTAACAAGAAACCTTGCTTTGTCCTTCTCAAAAAGAAAGAAGGGGAGATTAGTGACACTATCTACAAAGGGAAGACCCCCATCTACCATCAAGATCAAGCTTTGCAACGTCAAGCATCGGTTGTTAATCCTAATCGACATGTTCCTCGAGAATATGCTACAATTTTGACTTAACAACCTAGGGTGGTTGGGCATCAGTCAATCCTTCATAAACAACAATGCATACAGAGACATCCGTATGTTCAGCAAACACGATATGCACCTTTTCAGCTGAATCAATGACCCCAGAGGCAACGAGGACGAAAGAGGAAGAAAGGTCGTGAAAGAAGGGTGGATCCTATACCTATGCCATATGCTCAACTCCTCCACCATTTGTTAAAAGGCCAGTTAGTCCAGCTGAGAGAGCTTGGTCCTCCTCCAAACCCTCTCCCTCAGGGATATGATGCTAGTGCTTGTTGCGAATTCCATTCAGGGGCTCTGGGCCACACAATTGAGAATTACAGGGCATTGAAAAACAGCGTTCAAGACCTCCTTGATGCCAAATCTATCATATTCACTCCAAAGGGTCTGATAATGGATTAAATCCTCTAGCTTGGACAAGTGTCAAGACTACAAGAACTTCTCCTCAAATAAGTTAAGTCTGAAGAGGCCTCCTCAACATGGAAATTTCTAGTTTCATTTGCATTATCATTTGTAATTTTTCTTGTTTTATTCAGTACTTCCTTGTATGCAAAACTGTTTGTTTTTTTTAATATTAAATCACAATGCATTGAATATGATTGTCTTGAACTAATCCATTCGTATTCACTCATTTACATATTTTTATTTTACTTGCTTTTGATACTTAACTCATTTTTAATTAAAAAAGCAAATAACTCTTGAGGGAGGATGATGAATTTATGACACCTAGAATTTAAAACTGTATAGTTTTGAACAAAACCCTGCTGACGATATACATGCATTGTTTCAACTCTCCAAACACCGGAGATATAAGGGAGATAGACCCTCGTCAACCCTTTCGAGCCTTGAAGTAGGAGTTTCTTCTATGTAGAAAAACCATCAATTTTAAACCTGGGGCGGGTAGTTTTCAGTTAATCCGATCGAGAATTCAGAACTCATCAAGAGTGCGCCTCTAAGGATACAACAATGGTTATCCATCAAAAGGCTGGGGAAAGTCAAAACCGCAATGACTAACCTTCATCTATCAGCAACGTGCATCAAGGAGAACAATATCCCCATGTGTGTCTCTCGCACATCAGGAGGCGATAGATGATGATAACATAACGGTTATCCCTCGTCTATCAAGGACTCGGGCAATCACAACCACTTCTAACAAATTGAAGACGACACAAAGATCAACGACTTGTTCAAAAAGAAAGAGACAAAAGCTTCACTAAGTCGAAACTTGAAAAGCAAGTGACTTAAGTAAAAGTCAGGGTATCCCGTTGGACTGCAACTTCAAAATCAAGAAATTGTCCAGGAAAAAATTAGGGAAAAAGAAAGGATTACAAAATAAAGGTCCACAACAAAGAACAAGGTCAAGTGATCAGACACCAAGAATAAAAAGTTAGTGACTTTCATGTCCAAGAAACCCCTGTGGTTCCCCAATCATTGCAAACTCCCTTCTCAAGAGATGAGTGCTCGTATAGAGTTAACTGAATGTAGGAATGGAGAACATCATGAAGAATGGGTGGGCACCAAATAATTTTGAGCTTTAAATCCTTTTTCTAAAATAGTGAACCAGGCCATGTTACAACCCTTAAAAGTTATAACTGAAGCATATGTTAATTCAAAAGCAATACTCTAATAAGAATACGGTAACCTGACTCCTGGGAGATGTGCTAAAAAATTGAGTAGGTAACACACCACCTTTTCATAAAAAAATAAAAAAATTGATGCTTCGACATATTTTCAATGAAAGTTTTTAACTTCAAGACAAGCATAGGATTTTCCTTAGAATTATCATTCTTAGACAAAAATTCTTTGCATGTAAATAAGTGCTTGAACATCAAGTACGCTTGCATGATGAGCATCAAATGAAAACTTGGTTATCCCAAAGGACAAATTGCTGTTGGAACCTGTCGAAAGGAAAAAAAATGATCTTATTATGGGGCATTCCCTCAAAGCTATCAATCAGAGGCTATCACGTTGATGAATCTCTTCAAGCTTTACCCAATCAAAGGCTATCACGTAGATAAATCTCTTTCAACTTTTATCAACCAATCAGAGGCAATCATGTCGGTAAATCTCTTTAAAACTTCAATATGGGGCAATCAGGCCGAGTAACCTATTCATAATCCATTCAACTTGGGGAAGTTACGTCGAGATTCAACAAATCTCTCTAAGAGTCCATGATCAGAGGCAGTTTATGTCGTAGCCTAAGATATTGGGGCATGCCACCTTGTGTCGTATGATGACACGAATCTTCGATTCTTCCACTCAAAGAATGTCCTTTTAGAGATCATTACAGACATGGGCATTCCTCATCCCCTCTTGTGAAGCTGCTCAAGAAAATTCTTGTCATCCGTACAAATGTGATCGGGAAAAAGCATCATGACGGTCACTTCACCTCAATTAACGTCCTCAAAATCACCATCATCCCCTATAGATGTTTAAGAAAGCAACTCCCCAACAATGAAGTGAACTTGGGGCATCTAAAGATACCCATGTCCATTTCCTAGTCCCCAAGTATTTTATGGTGTAAGAAAAGTTAGACCGAGCCGTTTCCTCCCCAACAATAAAGAAAACTTAGGGCATTTGAAGAGATCCATGCCTCTACCTAGCCATCCATAAGAAGTCCAAGATATAGGGAAAGTCATACCAACCTATTTCTCCCCAGCAATACAACAATTCAATCCCCAACAAGGCTATAACTCAATTCTCGAGTTTCAAGCACCAATCTGCATTTATATCTCAAGACAATGGGAAATGGACCCCAATAAGCCTAAATATTTGGGACTCTGCATATAGTAATCATCACTGCATATTACATTACATCCTCAAACGCATAGCATATCCATTGAAATGGATCATTATGCCACACACTTCAAAATGCATACAGAGCATAAGCGAGACTGAGTACCTTGCACGAAAGCCCAAATCAATCCCCAAAACAGTAAAACATCCCCACCAAGATTTCCATCCTCACAATTCCCAGTTGAAATCTATCAGTACACTATAAACCAAAATAAGCCATGGTGCCAGTACATTGTACTCTCAACTCTCAATACCATTTGTCTATCTTTTCTTGGGTCGTAGGTCGTCCATAGGTCTTACCATCATATTGTATTTTCTTGGGTCGTAGGTCGTCCATAGGTCTTACTCTCATGTTATCTTTTCTTGGGTCGTAGGTCGTACATAGGTCTTACCCTCGTGTTATCTTCTCTTGGGTCATAGATCATACGCTGATCTTTACCAGTCATCTTTACCTTTCTTTTTGGGTTGTGAATCCTACACGATAGATCCTCTGTGTCTTGCAGCAATCGTCGTCGTCGTCGAAGAGACGAGTAGAGATGAACTAAATTGCGACAGTGATGATATGAAAAGAAATGTACGGTAAAGATTTGAGATTTAAGCCATCAATTAACTTAACTCAACACAATGAAGTCGCCACTGTACTTTATTGTTTCCAAAGGGAAATGGTAAAAAGCGAACAAAACCCACAATGAAATAAAAGATCAAAGGTCGAGGTATGGGGGTTGGTTATGCAAAGGGAAGGTGTTAGCACCCTAAGCATCTATGGTACTCCACAAGATCCACTTTGTTTGGTTTATTTTAAAAGGAGTGTCATGTAAAGGTTTACTTGTTAAAGGAAAAGAATGAATGAGTATTTGTAAACAAAAGAAAATGAAATGCTTTTTTTATTATTTTTGTTGCTCGCCTTGGGTTGTAAGACTTAGTGCCTACGTACTCCCTCGTGTAATGGGAAAGTCAGAGCACCATAGTTTGTCTAGAAAAGACTTGTCTGTTGATTGATTTTAAACTAAGAGACAAGTCATCATTGTTAGGAGAGAAATCTCGACTAACGCCCATAAGGTGTGGGAAAGATGGACCTTGCGTCAGTAAGAGTGAGGGTTTGAGAACGCCTCTAGCACTCAAGTGGAAAAGTCGACACCTTTTATAACCATGGGGATAGGAGAATGTTTCTCGACTATCAATGAATCATGTCTCATCTTGAAAAAAGTTTTGAAGGGTAAAGGGTGCTCGAGCGCACAAAAGGTTTGAATGAGTTGAAGTGTTTTTTTGTTAATTTTGAAAAATGTCAAAGTATGATTAAGTGAGTTGAAGTTTGTTTAAAGAAAATAAGTTTTAAAAGAAAAGGCACTCGACAAAGTCGAGGTTTATTATGAAAGCGGTTCGAGTTTATAAACAAAGAAGATATTTTCAAAAGGAGGGAGAAGATTTTTGAATTTAAAGAAGATGGGAGGAGATGAAGGGACTATCTTAAAGCATAAGGTAAAAGCTAAGGAAGAGAACATCTAACCAACAAGAAGCCAATACTTGGAATTATGAGTCAAGATAGAATTCCCATTCTTTTGAATTGAAACCAAGCAAGGTTAGGCAGAGTAACGGCTGTATACAAATGAATTCTAGATTACAGAAAAGTATGTAATCATAATAACCCGCACACAAAATAAACAAATAACCCAATGTCTTGGGGTGAACACCAAGAACTACAGACAAAATATCAATTAAGGTCACAAAGTCTCCAACATAAGCTAGGGTTTCTATTCCTAAGTCCAAGAATTCTAATACTCCATAATGCCAAGGATAGTAACCAAATAGTCCAAGTGTCATTAATGTTTTTTATGGTTCATGTTGATTATTAAGTATCTTCAAAAGGAAAAGAAAAACTCAAGTGAGTAAAATAAAAATGACATAAAAGTAAATGCTCAAGTGAGCAAAGATGAAAATAGCATGGAATATAAATGCTAAAGTAAATGGTGCATAAAGTAAAAGCATAAAATAAAAGCATAAAATAAAGTCAATTGCTAGAAGTTAATGGTTAGTTGGATGACCATCTTGAAACTTGCATTTAAAACTAATTAGAGGATTGGTAGAACTAAAGCCTCTCAATAACAAGTTGCATTTGCTTTTTGTCAAGTATATAATCCATTTAAGAATCTTCAAGGAAATATTTAATGATCAATGATGTTTAAGTGATCCGCGTTGACCAAAATTGATGAAGATCTATTGGAGGATTGGTATAACCAAAGCCTCCTAACAATGAATCTCAAGGTTATTTGATCAAAGGGTTCAAATTAACATACTTGGGCTTGCAAACATAGGTTTGGGTCACGAATGATCATTTTTTCGAATCGTGACAAAATTTAGCGCTATGTTAAGCAATCGTAAGTGGACTTATGTAGAAGTCGCACCTATTTTGAGGCCGGTCAATAGCAATCTATGTACTTCATGTTTGGATAAATGATATAGATATCATTATCCCTTAATATGTATCACAAATAAAAAAGAAAGGGATAAGATGAAGAGGGAGGGGAATAATAAACTAATTTGGATCACTACCTCAAATTTCTTTCATCTTTAAATTCAATCACTCATCTTGGTGGATTAAAGTACTAAAAATATCATTAATCCAAAGCACCAAAAATGAATTAAATAATTCACTCTTTGGTAGATTTGAATTAATGAACATTTATCCAACTTCATCTACCCCCAATGTTGATTGAATTTAAAGATAAATTGAACATTTAAAATTGCAATCCAAATCAACAATCAAAGGAGTAAGTAGAAAAGGAGAGATGGATCAAAACAGCCCCAAAACAAGGCAGAAAAAGTATTTTTGTTCTATTGCAATCGATTGCACTCTGGCAGCAATCAATTGCATCCGTGATTTTTTTCAAAAAAACGTGAAAATCTGCTATGACACTCGATTGCACTGTTACAGTAATCGATTGCATCCTGTTAAAAATAGAAAAACAACATTTTATAAGGCCAAATTCTTGTTCAAACTTTCCATCAAACACCTTATGATCATGGATTCAATTGAGCATAAAAATTCCATCAAATTATGAGAAAATAACACCAATGGAATCACAAAACAATGCTCAATGAATCAAACCCAAAGAGCAACAAGAGATCACATTGTGAAAGATGAAAAATCCAACTTACCAAAGGTAGATCTAGAGAATTATCAAAACAAATTCAAGTATTTACGTCAATTCATCCCCAAGAATCAGTTGCCCAAGCTTGGATATAGAGAATTGATAAAGAAAAAGTGTTTGGATGAAGGTTTAGCTCAAAAATTAGTAAGCTTCAATGCAAAGCTTACTAACTTTTTTTTTTGAAAATGGAGCTTGGAGTGAATTTGGTAGATGAAGAGAATTGAGAGATTTTTTAGCAAGGTGGATTTGGCTATCAAAAGCTTGAAATTTGAATGAAATGAGGGCTCTATTTATAGAGTTTAGGCTTGAGATTAGTGGTGGTTTGGTAATTAATTCTTGGAGCCAAAATTTGAATTAATGATACATTTTTCAAAAAATGAAGCGAAATTGGAGCCAAAATTTGAATTAATTATATATCTTTCAAAAAATGAAAAATTGGTGCCAAAATTTGAATTAATGATATATCTTTCAAAAATGAAAAAATTGGAACCAAAATTTGACAAGCTTGAAATTGCTGATTTTTTGTCAAAATTTCACTATGTGCAATCGATTGAACTCTAGGCTCAATCGATTGTATCAGTGTATTTTTTTCAAAAATGGCGCAAAATGCACTCTGTCCAATCGATTGCATTCTAAGAGCAATCGATTGTGCAGTGAAATAAATGAAAATTTTTAAATTATTTTCCTTTGCAAATAGAGATTTTAGGAAAATAATACCGGAAAACCCTATTTGTCAGATGCTTTGACTCGGTACCTACAAAACACAAATATACAAAGACAAAGACAATTTTTTTTTTGTATTTTGATTAGAAGTTAGTCAACAACACAAGAGCAAACTTAAAGATAGGATGAAAATGTGATGAATGAAGCTATTTATTAATGATTGTGACCAAATGACAAAATATGATATGAAAGTGTGATTGAAAATGTTAGGGGAGAAATTTAGGGTACAACACTCCGCTATCATCGATTGTACCCGTTGTCTTTACCTTTCTTTTTGGGTCGTGAATCCTACACGATAGATTCTCCACTGTCATTGATTATACCCATTGTCTTTACCTTTCTTTTTGGGTCGTGAATCCTACACGATAGATTCTCCACTGTCGTTGATTGTACCCGTTGTCTTTACCTTTCTTTTTCGTTCGTGAATCCTACACGATAGATCCTCCACTGTCGTTGATTTTACCCGTTGTGTTTACCTTTCTTTTGGGTCGTGAATCCCATATGATAGATCCTCTATTGTCGTCGATTTTACCCGTCGTCTTTACCTTTCTTTTGGGTCATGAATCCCACACAATAGATCTTCTGATGTCGTTGATTATACCCGTTGTCTTTACCTTTATTTTTTGGGTCATGAATCCTAAACGATAGATCCTCCACGATCGTCAATTTTTCTCGTCATCTTTACCTTTCTTTTTGGGTCATGAATCCTACACGATAGATCCTCCAATGTCGTCGATTTTACCCGTTCTATTTACCTTTCTTTTTGGGTCATGAATCTTACATGATAGATCCTCCGCTGTCATTGATTGTACCTGTTATCTTTACCTTTCTTTTTGGGTCATGAATCCTGCTTGATAGATTCTCCGATGTCGTTGATTTTACCCGTTGTCTTTACCTTTCTTTTTCAGTCATGAATCCTACACGATAGATCCTCAACTGTCATCGATTTTACCCATTGTCTTTACCTTTCTTTTTGGATCGTGAATCCTACTCGATAGATTATCTGCTGTTGTCGAGTTTACCCATTGTCTTTAAGTTATCATGTTGTCATCAATCCTACTTTGAGTCACAACGACATCATCAACCATATCTTTTCAATGACTATGACACCCACTTCCCCGATAACCTTGTATTGGCACAATTACCCCATTATGAGTCATCACTACTCAACTACATAACCAATTCCAGAAACTGAATTTTCTATCCGCAACAGACATCACAAATAATAACACTTACACCATCTCTCCAAGATAAATTCCAGGTCTTGATATTTAATCTTCTTATACCTTAAATGATCGAAAGGTTGACGCCAATTTCACTTTCAAGTTTAAGACGATTAAATAGGGGCAGCTGTCATACCCTAAATTTGTCCTGCCTTTTCACTTTTATCAGGATTAGGCTTTGCATTTCATTTGCATCATTCTTATAAGGTCATTCACACATCATTCCTTCATTTCAATAAGGCAGTGGTTCAAAGCATCAGAGGTTGTGCTAACCAGGGTTTAATTTTGGTTTGAGGCTTCTACATTCTACATTTGATTTCCTTGGCTCCTCACTGCTCAGTGGAAAGTGGAATCAGGTTTTGAAGTATGGTTATCATGATTTTCTTATTCATCCATGTACAAGGCCATTTCTCATTCAAATTCATCAAGATCTTGTATTAGGGTTTATTTCCCTATGTGTGATTAAAAATCAGGGTTTTCTCCTCAGTTACCATCTCCTAAGATTGAAATTAGAGTTTCCATTGGTTTGAGATTCCTTTAGTTAAAATAAGGCTGGACTCATATGGTTTTTCTCTTGAGTGGTGGACTTGTGAATTAGGGTTTTGATACTGTGACTATCTTGAGCATCATTTCCTCGATATCTAAGGTTCTGTCTCTCCATCATCACAAGTATTCTATTCACTGAGGATTATCAAACCATTCTCTTCATTCAGTGTGCAGCTCAGGTGGATCATGGTTTTGCGTCCTTCATGGATGGGTTTGTTGAAGTCCATCAATACAGGTGTTAGGGTTGTCACTTGCATGTTCTCAAGGGTTCATCAATGGTTTCGGTCAAGATCCTGATTTAGGGTTTATTTCCCTATTGTTAATAGTGATATTAAGGTTTCGTTTCAAAGAGAATTATACTACTATGCTTCAAGCCTCATTTATCTTTTCACAAGGATATCCTTTTAAGGTTTTGTTTTGAGGACTTCATCAGGGTAAAAGCTTGTAGTTTGAGTTACAAAGTTTGAGTCGTGATACATGTGATGACTATTGTAGATTCACGTTATGATCAAGGCATTATCACTGTCTCTATTCTTTAATTCTTGTCATGCAAGTTGATTCTGATTTGAATTAAGAAGTAAAACAGAATTTGTTCATTCGGATGATGTTTTGGGGATTGGATCAAGTTTCTTTAAGTATGCAAAGACGAAGGATTCATTCATGTGTATTTTGTTTGATATTCAAGTTACCAGGTTAAAAAATTCATTATGGAATTCATTCAAAAGATAATGTTGATCAAGGCATGGTCCCTATTCAAATCACAAGGAATATTTCGTCTATTCAAAAATTTCAAGGTTCATTCAATTGCGATTCATCATCATTACGACAAATTGGATAAACAGGATTCAAGATCCATCCAAGGTTTTTCATCATTCATTTTGGCTCGAAGAATTTTTCATCCATAAGGTTTCAAGGCATACAAATTTAAGTTCATTATGGGAGGAGAATGTATTTGGAATACTTGGGAGTTTTTGTCATTTGAATTTAAAGCTCAGTCTACAAGTCTCTTATACTTAGATTAAATTTACGAAATCTCAAACAAGCATTACAAAAAACACATTCAAACTTCGAAGTTTATAAATTCATTTAATTTCAATTCAATTACAAAGAGATTACATCAAAATAAGATATCATTTCCATTCAATTGGTTGAGATGCATTCTTTATATACAACACTACAAATTTTATTCCTAAATTTCAATCTTCAAGTTTCAAAACCTTTGCCTAATCTTCAAATCTTTAAACCAACTCAAGTCTAATAAGCTGCAGCCCTGCATCACATTGCAAAACAAATAACATAAGCCAAAATCTGCCTTGTAAAGCCCTGCACCAACTTTCCAAAACCAGCCTGCTATACCAGTCTGCATACATAGAAAAACCTGCATCATATAAAACCTTCGAAACCCTCCAAAGCCTGCACTACTGCCCTGCTGCCCAACTATGCTACTGCTTCCCTAAAGCAGTCCAAAAACCTGTCAAAACCATCCAAAAAATACATCAAAATAGGGGAAACATAACCTGAATCATAAAAGTAAAGAACAACATACCACAAGTGTTCAAACTATCAAATATTTCCCTCCCAAAACCTTATTCTTATTCACTATAAAATAGGCAGATATAGAACGCAAGTGGAGGTAGAAAAAAACATACAAGAATCACAGAAAAATAGAGGAGATCATGGAAGAAAAAACTAAAAAAACTTTGCTGCAAAATTCAACCAAGAGATCTCTCTCAAACACACAAAAACTCGGCCCAATCTTCAATTCCCTAAACCTCTCTTATCTTTTCCTCCATACTCCACCCTTCCAATTCACTAATAGCAACCCTGCATCAACCAATCTCAACTCTGCCTCCCCATCACCTCTAATACAGCAAGATCCTGCTCAAAACCATTACAAACCACCTCAGCTCTCCAACTTTCAACCTTTAACCATTCAATTCACCATGAATTTGCATAATCTTCAACCATTCTCAATACTCTTCATTTAACAATTCACCATTAGTAAACAAAACCCTTCAACCATAAATCTCATCACAGTCTGATGTCTATGATGTTGAGTGAGAAGTTGCAGCATCTTCATCAACTGTCATAATAATTATGTTGTTATGTGTTTTTCAGTGAGATGTCAAAGACAATTTCATGACATCTTGATCTGGTTCTGCATTACATCAGGCGCTGCTGTTATAAATATTGACAAATTTAATTTGTTTCTGGAATATATCTTGTGGATATGTTTTAGTGAATTTCACAAGTCAAGAAGATTTGTTTTGGAACATGTTTCATATCTCCTACTGTACAGAAGATACTAATTTGGGATTTGAGACAAATTAGGAAACTATGTATCGGGTTGTTCCAAGATTTAAGGAGATTTGCAGCACAACAAATACAACTCTAAACTTGTGGATTAAGAAACTTCTGGATTCAGAATATCGAAGCCCATGGATTGAAAAAGTGTATTTGAAGAAGACCTAACCTAATGTGTTTTTTTATCCTTCAACAATTGTAAAATTAGGGGGGAAAAATAGTCTTAGGTTTTGAGAGTCTTTTGTATATTGTGTAGGTGTTTGTCACCCTTGTATCATTTGATACATGTGGTTGGCTTAGTGTTCTCACTCAGAAGCCTTTAGGCAATTGAGTTTTTTCTCCTCAAAGTTGTGAAGCTAGAGTTGAGTATTGTTCTTGGAGGAATCTTTTAAGCACCTATAAGTATTGTTCTTGGTTGAATATTTTAAGCAAGACTAAGTATTTGTAATTTGAAAGTGTGTTCTTCCTGTTTTGGTTTCTTTAGACAACCCTTGTGACTGGGATATGTCTTTTACCACTGTGGTGATTGGAAGTGGGATGTTGATTTCTCATACTTAGGATAGTGCCGGAGTATAAGTTGCATTAGGTAGGGATTGGGAGAGAAGTTTTAAACGGGGGAGTTTAGCTTTGAACTAATATTACTTATAGTGGATTTCCTTCTTGGCTTGGTAGCCCCCAAAGTAGGTAATGATGCACTAAAGTGGGTTAACATATCATTGTGTTTTTTATCATTCTGTAGTTTATAGTTCTGTCAATGTTATATCTTGATGAATCTGTTCAAGATGCAATCATAGATGTTGTAACATATGTCTTGACATTGTTCTGATGTTGAAATATTAATATTTTTGTGAGTTGCCTGTACCAGAAAAATTTCAATTGATATCAGAGCAAACACCCTTGTCCGTTGGGTGAGCTTGTTGTTGCGGTAAAGCCACAAGAAAAAAGTAAGTTATTAATTTACCAGGTAATATTTAGGTTATATCGTATCATGTCCACAAAGATTGTTTATTTATTTGTCGTTCGGCAATTCTATCGTTAATGAGTTTAGGGGTTGAATGGGTTGAAAAGAAAAGTATTAACAAAAAATAAATCTATAAAAAGGAAAAAGGAATAACTTATCAAGCATGCATATATACTACTTCTCACAGACTTAAACCTATCAACCTCTTATACTAAACCTACAATATTCATCAATGTCATCACGTGTCACTAACATCCTAAGTCATTTCTAACCCAATTGAGAGGCCGATTGCGTCACCTCTGTAGCGATCTCTCAACCACTTTAATAACACAGAAGTCAATTGTGCTCGCTTGCAGTGACGATCTCTCTGAGCAACAAAAACAACACATAGGAATTAATCTCAAAAATCCTAAGTGAATAATAGCGCTAAATCTATCTCTAGAATTCAGACATTATCAGATAATCATCCTAGATAAGAATCTAAGCAGTATATGTCTATAGCAACTCAAATCCCTAGCACAGAGCAAACATTAAGGATAACAATCGAAAAAGATTCTTAAAGTAAGTTTTATATAACGCCAAGGGTGACAAATATACATGAGTTCAAAGAAAATATACATACAAACCCAACCAATAGAAAATACAAAAAGAAAAAGAGAAATGAATCGCGGATCTATTGGTTTGTCATTGCCGATAGAAGATTAATCCACCTTAGATCATCCGTATGCAAGCTCCATAGTTGTTATCTAAGCTAATCCTAACAAAATTTACAGGTTGATGGAGTTGGGAGAAAAAACTTCCCCAAAACCATCCAGAAAAATAAGTTGAAATGAAAGTTATAAAAAAAATCTCAACATACCACACTAAACGACTTGGCATGCTAAGTGTGACTTGCTTATTTTACACATCAAACCGACCTAAACCACACTAAGCGTGCTATCCGTGCTAAGTGGGCATTAAAACATTGGTTCTGCCAAATTGTCAAACGCAAGCAGTGCGCTACAAAATATGTTGAGCACCACTCGTACTTAGCGGCCTCTGCGTGCTAAGCGGGTTCTCCTGGACAAAATATCGCAAAACTGGTCTTTTATTCTGAAAACGCGCATCTGGAGCCGTGCCTTCGACATATTATTCCTCAATGCTCCAAAATGAAATAATTACCTACAAAATGAATGGGAAAACATCAAACTATACACTATGTACACAAAAACATAAATAAACACAAACTAAATGTGTATTTACACAAAAGTCGGGTTTATTCAACGATATGTTACAACCAAATGTCGATAAGTGCAACAAAAAGTATATACAAACATAAATACAATTTGCACTTATCAAACTCTCCCCAACTTGAACTTGTTTGTCCTCAAACAAGGCCAAACAACTCAAAGAACTAAAAGTAACAAACTAAAGAATCATGAATCAACAAGTTTTGAAAACGGAAAACAAATGCAATGGTTTAAATGAAAAACGGTACACACGAAGAAATATACTTACCACTAAACTACAACGATAACATAAACATGAAACAGATGCTAAATACAAATATTATGCCAAACATTCTAAAACAATACTAGTTCACAAATTAATCACACCTAGCAAAAACAATCATCGATAGATGAAAAACACACAAAAATGGGGTATTTTGACTCATCCAACAATCTTGAAAATAATAGACTAAATTATGCATTCATCCAAAAATTTACATTGAAAATATAAAAGCAAGAATCTCAAGGGCTTTTCAAGGTTGTAATGTGGCTTGGTTAATAAACAAGTGATAAGTCCTAAAGCTAATCGAAACAAAAACTTTCCGAAACCTAAGGGAGTAATTACTTCCACAAAGTTTCAAACAATAGAATTCCAATCAAACTTATTTTTTACCATACATTTTAAACCAACACACATCACTTATTAGCACGACCTTATTCCATACTCTTTTTGTTTTTCTTTTTTCAAAGATTTTTCAATTTTTCATTTCTTTTTTTTCTCACTTTTTTTTCACTTTTTTTCTTTCTTTTTCTTTCATAACCTCATTGCAACCAGCCAATGAGTACACAATCGTTTTTCTCCCCGACTTGAATTCAACTATACATTAAAGTGAATACTCCCTACTTTCTAAGGCAAGGTAAAAATTAAAACTAAAACAATGATTGAGGGTTTAAGAAAACAACGAACCAACATCCATGCAAAAAGGGAAACTAAACACTCATAGATAAGCATTTAGCAAATACAACATGGATATCGACAAAAAGTTCAAAGGGGTTACTAATGATCACACACTCACAAGGTGAATTGAATATTTCGCCAAGGTAGTTGTTCTCAAAACGGAATAAAAAAATGCCTTGATCGTGTTTGAGATTTTATACAATCAATACAAACAAAAGATTAAGCATAATAAAATCCAGTTAAAACAAGAATTATGGTCTCCATCATATGTGAATAATGGAAAACTACCTCACAAAAAGGGTAAGAACTAAAGTGATTCACAAATGAACAAGTATACAAAAGAATGAATGGCATATAAATTGTAAAAATTCTAAGTATCATGAATATGCTAAAGTATAGAAAGTGATAAACACATACCTCAAACGTGTACAAAACTTTAACACAATCATTACCATGCATTCGCAAGTTGGAACGATCAAATTTGATAAGTCACCTCAATATCCTCAAGTTATTCACAACAAGCTCAAAGACTAACAAAAAATAATTAGAAAGTAATACTAATTTTATTTACTACTACAAGGCCTAGGTGGAAATGGGAAAAAGGAAAGCCAAGCGAAAAATTAAAAACAATTAACTGGTTCTGCACAACAGGGCGCGCTAAGCCGCATATCGCGCTTAGCGCACTACACCAGTTACAGAAAAATAGGACAGTAAATGGTATAACTGCTATGCAAGCTCCACAATCACCCTACACACTTAATGCACAAAATATTCACAACATACAAACATCCTCAAGCTAAACACGACAAGTTTACGGAAAAATATAAATTGACATAACGAAACAAAAGGGAGAAAGTGAATTAATAAGTTGAAACAGGTACAATTTCAACTTGTTAAAACACAAGTCAACACATAACAAAAATGAATACAAACAAAACATGCTTGTTTTATGTCGTAAGCTCGACGCCTTTATTATGCGAGCTAGTAACCTCCTCTCGTCATGCCATGGTATTTTCACACAGTGCAAACCTAAAGAAAGTGTCTTAACATCGACACAACAAACATTACGAAAACAAGACAACTCACAACATTACATGAAAACAAAGAAAAAACACATATATGCACAAGTATGTAAAATAAACACAAAACATGTACAAGTAAAAATAGACAAGTTAATGTACACATTCTATACAAGATATACATTAATTACAAAACTAAAAAACAAAATAATTATCACAATGCAAAAACAATAGAACCAATCCCCCGCAACGACACCATTTTGTTGATGCGCTGAAGCGGCAAGCAAACGGTAAGTTATTAATTTACCGAGTGATATTTAGGTTATATTGTATCATATCCATAGAGATTGGTTATTGATTCTTTGTTCGACAGTTCTATCGTTAATAAGTTTGGGGGTTGAATGGGTTGAAAGGAAAAGTATTAACAAAAAATAAATCTATAAAAAGGAAAAAAGAATAACTTATCAAGCATGCATATATACTACTTCTCACAGATTTAAACCTATCAACCTGTTATACTAAACCTACAATATTCATCAATGTCATCACGTGTCACTCACAACCTAAGTCATTTCTAACCCAATTGAGAGACTGACTGCATCACCTCGGTAGCAATCTCTCAACCACCTCAACAACATAGAAGTCAACTATGCTAGCTTGCATCGAAGATCTCTTAGAGCGACACAAGCAACACAGAGGCATTAATCTCAGACACCCTAAGTGAATAACAACACTAAATCTATCTCTAGAATTCAGACACTACCAGATAATAATCATAGATAAGAATCTAAGCAGTATATGTCTATAGCAACTCAAATCCCTCGTACAAAGCAAAAATCAAGGATAACAATCGATAAAGAGTCTTAAAGAAAGTTTTATATAATGCTAAGAGAGACAAGTATACATGAGTTCAAAGAAAATACACATACAAACCTAACCAGTAGAGAATACACAAAGAAAAAGAGAAATGAACCGCAGATCTACCAGTTTGTCAGTGCCAATCGAAGAGCAATTCACCCCAGATCATTCATATGCAAGCTCTATAGTTGTTATCTAAGCTAATCCTAAACAAATTTACAGGTTGATGGAGTTGGGAGCAAAAACTTCCCCAAACCCATCCCTAAAAATGAGTTGAAATGAAAGTTATAAAACAAATCTCAACAGACCGCACTAAGTGTGCCTGGCGCGCTAAGCACATCTTGCTTATTTTACACATTAAACTGACCTGAACCATGCTAAGCGCACTACCCGCACTAAGCGGGCATCAAAACATTGGTTCTTACAAATTGTCAAATGCAAGCAGCGCACTACAAAATGCATTAAGCGCCACTCGCGCTTAGCGGCCTCTGTGCGCTAAGCGGGCTCTCCTGGATAGAATGTCCCTAAACTAGTCTTTTATTCCAAAAACACGCATCCAGAGTCGTTCCTTCGGCACATTATTCCTCAATGTTCCAAAATGAAATAATTACCTATAAAATATATGTAAAAACATCAAACGGTAAAATATGTACACAAAAACACAAATAAACACAAACTAAACGTATTTACACAAAAGTCGGGTTTATTCAACGATATTTACAACAAAAAGTCGATAAGTGCAACAAAAAGTATATACAAAAATAACTACAATTTGCACTTATCAAAGCTTCAGGGAGTAATTTTTTTAGGTACTACTATTCCTTATGGAAGACTGGAATTATTATGTTATAGTTATCTTTGGACAATAGATTTTGAAGAATTATCAGGGTAGGAGAATCCTAGTTCTGATGAGATTGAAGAGTAGAGCATGAGTTGTCTCTATGTAACTTTGAAGGTGTCATTTTCGTAATCAATGATATTTATAAGTTTTTTTTCCAGATTTATTATCTCTGATGGCCAAAGATACTTGGAAAATTCTCAAGTCTACTCATAAAGGCACATCTCAGTGTTAGATCAAGAAGAAGATACTCAGGTCTCCTTAAATAGATTTGACATGGAAGTTACAACTATTAAAGAAGGACGAGAGCATGGCTTTTGTTACCAACTCTGCTAAAAGCTTGTTTTCAATTTTCTGATGAAGGGTTTCTTATTATTGTTATGTTCCTTGGAAGGTAATCTAATCAAGAGTTGAAGAAATATGGAAGTATGTCATGACCTTATGTTATAACATTTGTGATGACTTCAACATGTCTGTGATGGTGAAATAAAAGTTGGAATTGATGTATAGATCAATGTCTGAACACTCTAGGAGTGTGAAGACCTTGGATCTTTGTGAAGTAGAATGCATTGCTTATCTCACAGACAACTTTGGAGGTTTTCTTTTACTGGTTTGACTGGAAGATGGATTTCTTATGAAGATTTATGAACTGAAGTTTTATCTGATAATGAGCTAGAAATTTGTGTCTATGGTTTATGTTTAGAATGAGGGGAGTTTTTCAACTTTAAAGAAATAGGAAGTGATTTATTTCTGATCTTATGTCTTAAGAGGATGAAGAAGTATCTACTATCAATTATTTTCAAGGTGAAGTGACTCTATTTAATCCTAGAGCTTGATGTCTTGATCAAGATTTTAATGATAATCCAAATTAGTTGAAGGAGGTTCTTCAAGAGGGAAGATGATTGGAAGTTTAAGGAGGTTGAGTTTTTTTTAGGCTCCTTAGCAAAGAGAAAAATCAAAGTGACAAAAGTTTTTTGACATAAAAAAGTAGATAATTAAAGAATGTCATAACATTATGTTGGACATTATGGTTACTTATGCTAAAAAGGATGTACTTGCACTAAAGATATCTCTTATGTGTCTAGTTGATTTAAATATTTTTTGGTTATTTTCTCAAAGGTCAAAGTTCAGTGTTTCTTAACCAAGCAATGGTTAATGCTCAGAGAAGGTTATCATTACCTTTTCTCTCATATCTTTGAAAAGTCTCCAACTAAGATGATTGGTATTCTGACACTAATTGTTCCAGACACTTACCCTTAGTAAAAGTGTTCCTGGTGGTTTGTTTAAGTCTCATTCTAATCAAATGTTACTTTGTGGATGATGTTAAAAGGGAAGTTTAAGGACATTGGATAACTAAATAATTCATGATGGATTCTCTAAGTTTTTTGTAATTGGTCTTACTTAACAAATGATTCAGTTGTGTCATCAAGGAAGAATGTTATATCTCTTATGAGATGTGTGAAGTCCCTCTAAGGATTTATGGACTATGGCTATTTATGAAATTCATAAGTACTCAATTGTGTATTCTCTTACTTGGTGTTCAAATGAAGAAGAAGTCAAGAATTTTCACTATAAGGTGCAATATCAGACAATTGCAAGAAGCTCGAGAACCTATTTTATGGATCTGGATGGTTCGATGCAAGTCCTATCTACCCCTTTTATAGAAACAAGGTATGTTTTTGAGCTATTTTATTGAGAGAAGTAATTTTGGTGAATTGTAACTTCAGGATCAAGATTAGTGACATATTCATTGTGAAAGGTATTGATGTTCAACTAGATGTTGGAACATCATCTCAGCTGTTTGTTACACCAATATATGGAAGATTCTAAAGGGTTAGGAAGCACTAAATGAGGAATCTCTCAAGAAAGAAATTTAAGTGGGAGTTCATTATTTGGAGTTTGTTTTGTTCTGTAATCTTCAAATGTCTCAAAAGGAATATTGAAAGATTGGGAGTCTTAGGATAAAAATCTTTTTACCAAGTCCGAGGAAGGTTGTATCATTGGAGGATATTATGATTCTCTTGAGTAGAATTAATTGAACCCTGTTATATTTTGAAGGTAAGGTACTTTGCTGAAAGAAGATGCTTTGTTTCAATCAGGGTGATCACTAGAAGAGTACAATGTCAAACTGGATGTCATGACATGATAGTATGACATGCTACTGCAATCAAGATATAAGTATTTTATTATGCTTACAAAAAAAAGTCATTGATTTTGTCAACCTTGTGTTAGTAATCTTTGTGCATGTTTATATTGACATTCCTAAACTTGGAGGTGCAATTTACATTGAGAATATGAGGGGTAATTCTGGAATAGCACTACTGAAGAATTATTAAAGTCATTGTGTGGATGTTATGCCAACTATATTCTTTTACCTAGTGTGGTGTGCAATCTCAGAAGAATTATGTTGAATGACATGGTAAGTGTCATTTAAAATATCGAAACATTTTTTGAGAAGTTAAAGCTTGGAAAAAGAGAAAGCTGAAGAATCATGTGTATTTCTCATATGATGAGTGGTTCACTATTGCTAAGGGTTATCTTCCTCAATAAAAGCCTTCATTAATTAGAATTATTGTTACAAGCAAGGTTTCATTACAACCTAAGTAACCTTCCTTGTATTTAAAAGCCTTCATCCTCATCATCCTTACAAGCTGCATTTCTATAGTGATTAGTGCAAAAGAAAACTCATCTGCCATAAATCAAGAAGGAAGTGGGTTATGGTTTTAAAAGTAGTGATCAACACTATAATAAGTGTTGTAACATATACTGAAACATCCAAGACAGGGAAAACACCTTGTCAAGGTGAAGTCCCTCAAGAAGAACCATGTGATCTTACATGATTCAGACTCAGTGGCTGATCAAGATTGAGTGCGTGGGATAGCCATTATATGGTATCAGTTATAAAAAAAGGTGTGTTTATTTTATATTTTATTGAGTCAATCTTTTAGAGTATTGTTCTTGATGTCTGGTTGTTTTCGATTGAGTGAGTCATTTCTTTCTTCTACACTTAATTTGTTTCTCTTAAGGTCTGTTTGTTTTGAGTCTTTTCTTTTGTGTCTTGAATCAACTCTTGCATGTTTTGATTCTTAGTGTGGGTCTATAGGTATAGGTCCTTTAAAGGTGTTACATAATAAAACAATTTAAGGAAATCATGATTGTCCATTGTGTGTGTCTATAGTCTATTTCTGCAATTGGTTTGCAGGAATGTGTCAACAAATGTTCTAACATCCAGGGTGTTTGTGTCTTGTGTTTAGAGTTATGGAGTAGAATTGTGTCTTATGCTCTGAGTTACGTATTCTAGATCTGTTTTGTCTTAAGGGTTCTCTTGCGCTCTCAGATAAGGTTCTTCCTCCTTCTGTGGTGAGAATTGGTTCTATGTTTAAGGGGGAGTTATATCCATCTTCTTCCTCGTGTACACAGTCTACATGATTAGCATGTAACTAGTATTTTGTGTAGTTTACTGGGGGGAACTCATGTAACTCTTTTTGTGTGTACATTTACTTGATTTATTTTTGTCAATATTTTGGCTAAAAAGGGGGAGTAAAGTGTTGTATCCTGATGTTATATTACATGTGTTGACATGTTGATTTAGCATTGTGATAGGAATGTGTGTTCTCTGATGTATGTGCTCTAGTGTGTAAGTTACTTCCCTGAGAAGGAGAATTGATTATGTGTGATAGAGGAAATACTAAACCTTCCTGGTTATATAAGCTCTATGAGTTGTGTTGTTCTGTTGTGGTTTTATTCCTCTCTCCAATTGAATTTGGTTTTTGGTTGTTTTAGCCAAAAGTTTTCAAAGAGGTAGATTGTTAGTTCCATGAAATTATGGTTAGCTAAATTTGTCCTAGGCATGTTTATGTACATGGTTCTATGATGTTAAGTAAGATGTTGCAACATCTTCGTCAACATCATCATCGCAGGTAAAGAAGATTTGTTTTGGAACAGGTTTCATATCTCTAGTTGTACAAAAGATACTAATTTTGGATTTGAGACAAATTAGGAAACTATGTATCGAGTTGTTCCAAGATTTAAGGAGATTTGCTACACAACAGATACATCTCTCAACTTGTGGATCAATAAACGTATGGATTCAGAATATCGAAACCGATGGATTCAACTGGTACTGCTTATAGTGGATTTTCTTCCTGGCTTGGTAGCCCCTAGAGTAGGTGATATTGCATAGAACTGGGTTAACATATTGATGTGTTATTTATCACTCTGCAATTTATGGTCCTGTCTGTGTTATATCTTGATGAATTTGTTCAGGATGTCATCACAGATGTTGTAACATTTGTCCTGACATTGTTTTGATGTTGAAATCTTAATATTTCTGTGTGTTTCCTGTACCAGAAAATTTTTAATTAATATTTTATTAATTAAAATAAATTAAGAAACTAATGAGAAAATAGAGAAATTGGGTCAAAGTAGAAAATATGGGAAATAGAAGGGAACAAGGAATAAGAGAGGAATAGATGTAGGGAGGAAAATATAAATATTGGAAGTGGAATAATTAGGTTAATATAAGTTTAGAGAGCCCTAATTCTAATAAGTACATAGAAACTTTGGAAAAGATAGAAATGAGCTAGAGGTAAATGGATACAAGAGGGAGGATAAACGTTGAAGGGAGAATACTTTCAAATTAATTCAGATTCAGATTGCTGCTAGGAAAGCCAAGTAAGGGGAATAACTACTTCTCTAATGGGTATATGCATGAGGGGTAGAAAGAGGCGAAGGTGAGAAAAACACAAGAAATGAGGGATTTTAATTGGGTTTTCTAATAAGCTTAAATCCTTAAAATATTCCACAAACTAGCTAAGAAATAATAAGACTAAAGAAAGAATAAAATGACTCTTTTAGTTTATACTAGTTCACCTTCAACAAGGCTACTCTTGTTCACCCGCCAAGGTGATTTTGACTTCAACAAGGACTTAATCCACTAATCTCGATAGATTACAGATGCACGGGCAACCCACTGGTGACTAACAACAACCTCCTAAGACTCTCAACATACACCGTAGCCCTCTCAAGTCTACATACTAACAACCTAGTCACTTGAGGTAATAATCAAGTCTAAACAGAATTACAATCAACTGTGTTTATAATGTGTGCTTCTTAATAAGAAGATTAACACAAAAATGAAGAACAAAGTATCTAATATAGATAATTAGTAACAACTCTTTGTATTGATAACTCTAAGATAAACACAAATAATGAGAAACAACTCTTTGTGTTTAATCCCTAATATCTTAACACAATAATAAGCAACAATTCTTATGTTCTTGATATTTCTCTAGAATAATATTTGAATGAATATTTGAATAGTGATTCTTCTTTTCTCTTGATGTTTTTTAGTATTTCATCAATTTGATTCAAGCTTGGTAATGTACAATATTTCTTCAATCTTCAACTACTGCAGAAGTTTCTTTATATAGACCTTGAGAATAAGACCGTTGATTGTAGAAACATCGTTGTCACTTTCCAACTACAATAACGGTAACATTACATCATGGGAGAAAACATAGTATAATACGTAAGTATGTAATGGAATTTGAAGCGTATTGTTTGTACTATATACTTCGTGGCTAAGTTTCTTTAAAATCATATCTTCTGATGTTTTACTTCTGGCTTGAAGTAGTAAGCTTGAAAGATATCTCTTTCTGATCTTTGTTCCTTTTCTCTTTGCTGGATTGATTCTGATATAATGAATATAATGATCCAAAAGATGCTTCATTTTTGTAGAGTTAGAGTCTTTCAGATAATTGAACATTCTCTTCAGATATACAAGCAACGACTCATCTGAGGTATAACTTATTTGAGTGAAAGCTTTTCTTATTCACTATATCTTGATGTGATATTTGATTTCTGATTACAACTTTTTTGAGCAGCATATCTAATGTCTTATTTCTGAGGTAGAAGCTTATATCAATACATCTGATTTTTGTGTTGAAGTCTTTCTCTTATGATCTCTTGAATTCCGATCTTTGGATTGAGATGAAAGCAACAACTTATGTTAGCTACATATGGGTTTATGATCTTGAATTCTTTTGTCCGGAAGCATATGTGATATTTAATCTATGAGTGACGCTTTTTTGAGAACCCAATTGATTCCCCTTATGATGAACATGAAGCATTCCTTAGAACTGCTGATGTTTCTTTAGAAACAATCATTGTAACGCCCCATTTAAATATTTAGTCATTGTGTTTTGACTTAGAATTATTTTAACATAACTAAGGGTATGTAGGCATGGCTAATGGTACGAGAGAATTTAGTTTTAGTTAAATAATTGGAATTAAACTTAGTCTATGTTATAATAATAATAATAATAATAATAATAATAATAATAATAATAATAATAATAATATTGGTGAATAATGGAATATACTATTATTATTAATAAAACTATTATTAAATATATGGTAAAGTTACCACTAATAATATTTTTATTATTAATATTATAGTTATTATTATTATTATTATTATTATTATTATTATTATTATTATTATTATTATTATTATTATTATTATTATTATTATTATTACCCCATTATTATTATTTGCTAATAAGAATAAAATATTATTAGAGAGAGTGGTAGAAAGAGAATTAAAAAAATTGTTGTCACGTAGAAACAGAGAAGAGAAGAGAAGAGAAGGAAAATCCAGGGCAAGAGAGAGTTCCATAATTGTTGAAGGATCAAAGCTCCAAACTAAGATAAGGGGGGGAATAGGTTTTCTAAAGTGTGATTATAGCATGAGAGGGTAGTGAGGGTTCCTTTCCCTCTTTAGGTTTTGTATGTAATTGATGTATATCCTTTCCATTGTTTGATTATTGCTATATCTATATAATTATCATGAAATTATGAACGGTGTGATGTTGTTAATATGAATTTTGATAAGGATTGATGTTCTTGTTGTGGGTTCTTCCATAAATCTCAAGTCTGAAAATATGGGTTTATAAAGATGATGAAAAATGATGTTTTAATGTAGGAAATTGTTATATAATAAGTGTTTAACAAAATTAGATGAAGCCTATAGGTTATTATGTGTAAAAACATTATTTTGGACCCAAATTAGAAGGTTGAAAGTGCTCAAAAAGAGTGGAAATCAAACTGGTGTGAATGTAGGATTTTTGGAGATGCAGACTACTTATACACGTACGGGGGAGGCCTTACGCGTATGAGGGGACGTCCCAGGGGCCTTACGCGTATGATACGTGACCTGTCCCCAAGCCATCACGACCATCTCTTGTTACGCATATGATACCCATATGGAGGGGAGGCGTTACGCGTATGGAGCAGGGCCATACGCGTATGACCAGGCAGAGGTGCAAAAATTCTTGTTTTCGCAATTTCTTTCCTGTTTTTGCATGCAATGTAGTTTCTTTTGGTCTGTAATGACTAGTATGACTTAGAAAAATATATGAAGGCTAGTAATAAGGGAAATTGAGTTAAACCATAGAACCTTGTATGAATTGCATAATTATATCGCATGATGATAATGATGCTGGTGGCCTTGTTGGAGAATGTTGTGGGTTTATGCCCTGTGGTTACATGATTATGTTATGCATGTTTGTGTTACTTGAAAGAATTGATGAGAGCTTATGCTCTGTTGTTGGCCTATAATGGCGCAATGTTTAGGGCTTATGCCCTACTTCTCCCTATTCATCATAATGATGAGGACTTACGCCCTGCTGGTACCACATGTATTGAGTTGATATCGGTCTTATTGAATTGCATTATTGTTGAATTGATGTTGTGTTATGTGTTATAGAGTATTTTGTGAATTATGTGAATTCTGTGAATTACTACTCCTTAACATGTGATATTCACTGTATATTTATTGAATGTAATACTCACCCCCTTTTATGTTGTTGTGTATGTGCTCCTATGGGAGTACAAATAATTAGGTACCCGGGTATGGCTTGGAGTGAGTGTTACCCGGTCGAGTCTCAGGAGTCGCTCTGATACGTAACACAAGAATATTGCGAAATTTTTTTACCTTGCATTGTTCCATTTTGTTACGTATCTTATTTCATACCTATGTTGAACCACGCGTTTTATGGAATTTTTATTATTGTTGAGGCCTTAGCGCCATAGAAGTGAACTAAGTTAATTGTTCCACTGTTAAGTTGATTATCATGAGAAATGAAGTAATAAAGTAACTTGAAACTTTATGAGTTTTTGAAATATGTGACATTTATAGCGGTAGAAATGTTGAGACTAAGCCATTGGATTGACTTAACTCGCAAAAATCAGTGAAAGTCGCCACCGCACTTTTATTTTATCCAAAGGAATGGAAAAAGAGAAAATAAACCTAAAATAAAAATGGAGATCATGGTAAGGGGGTTGGCTATGCAAAGGGAAGGCATCAACACCCTAAACATCTACGGTACTCCGCATGAACCTCTTTGAAAATCTTGTATTTTGGCCATAAATAAATATTTACAAATAGATGGTGGAGATGAGGAAATAAATATTTTAATTAATTTTGAGTCGGAGAAACTACAATGAGCTTCATGTCTATGTACCACCAAAATGATGAAATCAAAACCACGTAGTTCTTCTAAAAAATTTAAAGTTTGTGTGTGGGTTAATTTTAAGAAAAAGGTTTAAAGTGAAAAGCCCAAAGTGGCAAAATGGTTTGGATTTGTTTTGTATTTTTTTAAGTATTAAATAAAGAAGTCATATCTTAATTAATATTGATTGATGACTTTATTAAGAATTTTTTTTTTTGAAAATGCATGGACCTAAGTCCAAGTTTTTTTTGAAAGCGGTTCAAGTTAGAAAACAAGAATCCTTTGAAAAAGAGGGGGAAGATTTTTGAAATTAAAGAAGATGGAAGGAGATGAAGAGACTATCCTAAAGCACAAAGTAAAAGCTAGGGTAAGGAAAGGTATAACCAAACAAGAAGCTAACACTTGTAATAATTAAGTCAATGTAGAATTCTCATCCTTTGGATTAAAAGCCACAATTATCAAATAAACCAATAGCATATTAATCATCGTGTGAAAATAAATCACAAGCCAGGAAGTATCAAAGAAACCCAAGGTTTTAAAACCCCAAAGCAAGGTCTTCAATATTGAGCCATGTACCATATAGATCACTTAAGGCCAACAGAACAACATATGCAAACAGAAGATTTCCCAATACACAAGCAGGCATAACAACAAGTAAATAAAGTTCAAAAGTCTCATGGTCTCCAAGTATCAAGACTTCTAATCCTAAGTCCAAGAGGTCCACAACTCCAAAATGGCAAGGATAGTAACCAATAGTCCATAAATAAACTGAAGTTTTTTATTCAAGTTGATTATTAATGAGTTACGCACAAATAAGGGTCCAAGTGGACAAAGGAAAAAGTGCATAAGCATAAACATATATCCAAGTGGACAAAGGGGAAATGCAGAATTATAAACAAGTTCCATGAAATGTAAATGCTAAAAGTAAATGACGTAAGTAAAAGCGGTAAATAAAGTAGAAATTAAAGTTACATAAAGTAAAGGTTAATATAATAAATGTTAGGGTTAGTTTCCGATTAGGGACAAATGTAGCACTATGTTAAGCAATTGCAGACAGACTTATGTAAAAGTCGATACTATACGAGGCCGGTCAATAACAATCTATTTACCATACATGTTAGAGATATGATAGAAACCCTACTCCTAAAACATGTAGCACAAGTAAAAGAAAAAGGGTGATAAAGACCCAGGTCATGGAAAATACATCATGACAAACTTTTACCAATTCCAAGTACCTTGAATGATCAATGGATCATTTAGAGGTAGGTTGGAAATTTTGAAATTTTATCAACTATCCATAAGCTTAGATAAACTTAAAGTTCAAATGCCTTATCAAAATTGATCGAAAAGAAAAAAAATAGAAAGAGGGATGAAGAAGATATGAACTTCTCAATAAATGATCAATGATGATTGAAGATTAAACTTAGGCCAACGTTGATGAAGATTTATTAGCGGATTGATAAAATCAAAGCCTCCTAACAACAAGATTCAAATATTTTGAACCAAAGTTCAATAATAGATCATACTTGGACTTTCAAACATAAAGTCTGGGCCACTAATGATCACTTAAAGAAAAAATAAGGTGATGAAATCCATAATAAATAATCAATGATGATTTAAGATTGAACTTAGGCCAACGTTGATGAAGACTTATTAGAGGATTGATAAAATCAAAGCCTCCTAACAATAAGCTTCAAACGTTTTGAACCAAAGTTTAATAAGCAATCATACTTAGAAATTTTCAAGCATAAAGTTTGGGCCACTAATGATCATTTAAAGGAGTAAAGAAGGGGATGAGATGAAGATGGAAGGGAAAGGTCACAAGAGAACCAACATTAGGTCTAACTTCATCAAAATCAATCAACTATCTTTGTGGATTTGGTGTTTTGACCTATCAACACCCAAGTTCTATTGACGTTGATGAAATTTATGACCCAAAATAGGTCCATACATCACCAAGTCAGAACCAATAAAAGAAAAAAAATAAAGATCAAGTAATATAATATATCAAAACATTTTTCAAATGGTTAATTAATTGGAATTTATTGATGAAATACACAAAATGTATCAAAATACCAAATAAAAATCACAAAAAATTACTAGAGGTCAAACTCAAGTCAAGAAATGTTGACAAAATTTTTGACAATTTTTAAAAACACAAAAATCAAGTAGAATAAACCAAAAATCACAAAAAACAGCAAAATCAAGAATAAAAATCAAATGAGGTCTCGAAAAATTGTCAAACTATCATTGGATCCTTCCATAATTTTCTCAGAATTTAAAAAGATTTTAAAAAAAATTTAAACAATTAAAAACAATTCAAATAATGAGAAAAATCATAAAAAAAATATCAAATCATAAAATAAAATTATGAAAAAAAATCAAAATCAGAAATAGAATATTCATAAATATTTTTGTAACTTTTTTCATAATTTTTGAGTTTGAAATGAATTGTTTATGATTTTTTGAAGTTTGAAACAATTGAAAACAAAAATCAAAAAATAAAAAACCAATTAATGTAGTGCATTTGATGGAGTAAGCTTTTTAAAGTAATCAGATCCAGCGGTCAATATTAAAAGCGCAACATGGAATTTAGCAACATAATTGCACATAATCACATTTAAACTGAGCCAATCAAAACAAAACAATTGGAAGTCTCCCATTGGTTGAGACGAAACATGTCATCGTCTTTAATCTCCAGCCTTCAACAAAACCAGAGAAATTGTGATTACGCAAATGGAAAAATTAGAAGTTCATACTAGTACCAAATGATTCGTCTCTTCTAGACGATCACAACTATGCCTTCACGACAAAATTTATATTGATAATAGCTCAGTCGATTTGGAAAAAAACTAGAGAAAAAAGTGAAAACGATTTTTGAAATTAAATGCTCAATTCTCAATGAAAATGAAAACCATAAGAAGCATGAGCTTCAGAGATGAAATGACTATATCTTAGCAATTTGTTTGGAGTGAAATGGTTTCAAATTCTACTTGAACGAAGTAAGAAATATTTGCTCTAAAACAGGACTTGGATAACTCGATTTAGACTTGCTCAAGACTTGATTCTTGTTGGAGAAGTTTTAGGAAAGTTTAATGATGCTTACAGAATGAAAGTTTAAAACTGGAAGTCTTCTAAACAAGAATTCAAAGTTGTAGAAAAATGAAGTATGAAAGAAGTTGTACAGAGGTTTTCTGGATCTCTAAAGCTTGTAGAGTGAATAAGGCAAGCTCTATATTTATATCAGAGGTGAATGGAAGCAATGGTTGAGTGAAATGATCCGGTATATAGGGAATTCGTGTACACCTGCATCGTGAGAAAAATGTAACTTCATAACTCATCAAAACTCATCGAATTTATGCGCTTTGACACTCTAAATGGTCCAGGCATATTTGCTAATCATGTTTAAGTGGGTTTCACGCATCAATTTTGTGATTAGAAGCCACATTAATCAAATTACCAACTCACTGCAAGTGAAACTAACAACTTTAAGGTAGCAACTTCAAAGCCATGGAGTATGCAATGTAGGAAGCTTTATGATCTCATTCTTTTTGCAACAGAAAAATTTCATTACATTCTTCACAATGTGCCATGAAAGGTTTCATTTGGATCTTTGAGCAAAAAGTCATTCAAATTTGAAATCGTAAAAAACAACCTGACTTTTGTACTTAGAAATATTTCTAAGTATGAGGCCTCAAAATGAATTGTAATGTTTTTGGATATTACATGACCTTTCACTCAAAATTAGATCTTGGTTATTGAAGATGAAATGAAGTAGACTTCTCAAATTGAATTGTGAAATTAATATCACTCAAAAATCATGAAAATTGAGAGAGTTATGGTCTTTTAAAGATGATGAAATCTTCTTGAGAAATCCACAAATGACCTATAATGTTTCCATCAATTCCATAACTTTCTACACATGTTTTACTCTTAAGTTTATTGTGAAAAATATAATTAGCTCAAGGAGAGAAAAATCGACTAAGTTAGGATTTCTTGAAGTCAAATAAAGGACTTCGAAAGCTTTCTCAAAGGACTTGTAATCTTTTCAAACTTTTGATGAGTTTCTTTGCATATTTGGATCTTGTCATATGAAGATAAATTTTTGGAGATGATGATAAGGATCTATAGAAAAAATAATCAACTCAAGATGACAAAAATTGATGGAGTTATGCCCTTGTGACCATGAAATCAAGTACTTGTCAAAATTAGGTCAAACCACTTGAATCAACTTTATATCTCTTGATCTTTTCTTGAAAATTAAAGCATTATGAACCACATTAAACCTTGAAATGATGTTATCTTGAAGCACATGTAATGAGGGGGCTCAAATCTCAATGAAACTTGTTAAAGAAGGCATGGAAATAAATGCATGAACCTATGAATCTCTTAATGAATCAAGAACAATCTCATGAGATAATATTGATCAAACGAAGTTGAGAGATGCTCAAAACACAATACTTTGATAATGGGGTCAATGCTTTTAAATCAAATCCATTTGAAACTCAATGAATGGTCCATTGTATGATCATCATCCTTCAAACCCCTAGCTTAGGAGGTGAGATGGATGCATTTGATTCTATACCTACAATATAAAAAGAGAAAACACACATATTTTTGGGACCTTGGTTAAGGGTTAATGGACATGAAAACATATATACAAGACATACAACTCAAAGTTCTTAGTGATCCCTCAAGGGAAAACTTAAAGATAGGAGAGAGTAGAAGAGATGGCCAACCAAATGTGTGATCTAGATGTATTGTGATGACATGGGATAGTAGAGGGTCTTAGGGGAAAAATTGGGGTATAACAGCTTCCCTTATTTAAGTGTCTTCTCTCCGAATATATGAAGGTTAAAACCTTTACCTCGACACAATTGAAGATACTTAAATATATAAAAAAAACTATTTTTGGCCATAAGATGCCATGCAATGCTTATGATTATGAATGATGTAAAATGAACTCCACAAGGGAAACAAGATACCACTAGAAAAAACAAAAATAATGTAGAGGATGCTATAAGGCAAGGAAGACCGAGAAAGAGAGTTCAACCAGAAAAATAAATCACTAGAGAACAAAACGACTCTGGAGATAACTATGAATAGGCATAACCAACATCACAGTTAAAGAAATAAAATGTAAAGTGATAATTTTAAAGGGGAAACTCTTAAAAATGCAAGCAGTAAGCCAACAAGGAGATAATATTTTAAGAAAAGATTACCAACTTGACTTATGAAATCAAGATTCTTAATGAAGAACTTTGTTTTGATGAAGACAAATCATAACGGCAAGAAGGCAAAGATGTTAATAAATCTAAAGAATCTTGTTTAAAAACTTTAATTCAAAGCACTTGGAAACTTTTAGAAGGAATAATAAAAATTATTTCCAAGTATTTAAGTCTTATATGCTCATAGATTAAAACATGATTGCATAACATACTCACATACTTTCACAAGTTTCTTAAAGCAAAAATCTGAAAATTTTCTAAGTGCAATCGATTTACACTTAATGCAAATCGATTGCTCACTGAACATTACAAATATTTTCATTTTTAATCTACTAACTTGATGTGCAATTGATTTACACTTAATTCAAATCAATTGCTCACCGAACATTACAAATATTTTTTCATTTTTAAGCTACTTACTTGATGTGCAATCGATTTGCACTTAAGAGAAATCGATTGCTCACTAAAAGTTTTTTGAATATTTTTTATGTTAAAGGCTATGCAATCGATTTGCACAAAGGTGTAATCGATTGCTCACTGAACGAATTTGAAAAACCAGGAACTATTCATGCATCTTTTCATACACCTTTACATTTTAACTATTTATTTCAACTTGACAATTATTCATGATATTTTTGTATAACATTACCATGTTTCAAAGAGGTGTTATGATCTTATAAATACTTGATTTTTCAAATTCAAAACTCACCTCTTCCAATCAAATTTTGCCTAAATTTCAAAATTTATAATTCAAGTGTTCATCTTTCATTTAAGATTTTTTTGCATATTTTCACATCACATAAAACAAAAATTCTTGAGCAATCTAATTCTTAATTCATTGTGAATTATTGTTATTGGAAGAGAAGATCAATCCAATATTGATATATTGTATCATATTTCAAAATCTCTTGTAAAAATTCAGAATACATTATTACTCCCCTTGTTATTCATAATTGTTGAAAGCAAGTGTGTGCATTAAAGATGATTGTTCTTCTAGTACTTAGTGTTTAGATCTTAAAGATGTTAAGAACCTTTGATCTCCCTATAGGTTAGATAGTAAACATCACAATTGGTGTGAATAGGTTGTACAATCATTCTAACTATAGTGAAAGCTCTTTCGTGTTGAAAGGGGACTAGAGTACTCTCGAACTGTGAGGGGAACCAGGATATATCCTTGTGTCATTTACTTTCCGCATTTTATCGCTTTCATCACTTAACCAAAAAAACCAGAAAAGAAAGATCAAAGATTCATACAACTGGAAATAATTTTAAAAGTCCTAATTCACCCCCCCCCCTATTAGGCAGACCTTATAGTTACATGACTGGGGAAAGAAAACTTAACTCCATTGGAGGGAAATCAACTCTGCTAAGGAAAAAGGACTCAACTCTACTAGGGTAAAGCCCAAAGAGGATACAAAAGAAAAAAACATCTCAATAAATGGTGGTAAAGCAAAGGAATACACTAACTAACAGATGACAGTGAACATTAGTACTGAGACTAGAGAATGGAATGATTTACAACAGTACTGAGACTAGTAAAAACTCAACTCTATTGGGGTAAAGTCCAATGAGGAAAAGGTAATACAAACCATATACATGACAAAAGCCTAAATGGACAGTATATGTTACAGGAGGTGAGTACCATCTATCAAATATCTTATAGGCTAATAATGGTGAACAACCAAAAGGTGGACTGAGTACTATCTATCAAAGGTCTAATATGCTAACAATGGTAAACAACAAGAAGTGGAAAGAACACCATCCATCAAAGGTATGATAGGCTAACAATGGTGAATAAACAAAAGGTGGACTGAGTACCATCTATCAAAAGTCTGAAGGCTAACTCTGGTAAATAAGAATTGGAAAGAACACCACCTATCAAAGGTCTGATAGACTAATGATGGTGAACAACCAAAAGATGGACTGAGTAATGTGATAACCTAAAAAAAATAACGAGTTGCCACCACTACTTTTTATCCAAACAACGAGTGAATAATGGAATAACCCTAATTGTACAGAGATTCTGAGTTCTTGATTCAATTTAGAGAAAAGGAAGATGTTAGGCACCCCTCATCTACCTTGTTCTCAAGGAAGTTCTAGGGTTTAGATTAAAAGGGTAGGATATGGTTTTCGAGATAATTTTTGAAAAGAGTTTTAATGTTTTAATTAGGTGAAAAGGGTTTTAGTCTTTTAATTAGGGGAACTCTCCACAGTTTTTAAGCCATATGCATACGTATCCTCTTATGATGAATCAGAGTCTCAATTCGTAGTTCGTAGTGTTTGGTTGCTTTTTATGGATTATGGAAATATTTTGAATTAATCCTTGAACCAAGTCCGGATTGAAAATAGCGGAATCATAGACGTAGTTCCCAGTTAATATAAAATAGATTCACAATCCTTTTTGAAAATATCTTGATTTTTATATGTTAGTGGAAAAATTGTTAGTATTTGGTGGGTTAGCAATTTTAGGGTATATGATGCAATATACAAAAATAGGTTTGAATGAATAAAAATATTTAATGCAATTTAGAAAAAACTAGGGTTAATGATTTCTTTAAACAAATATTGTGAGTAATAAATGACTATTTTATAATTTATTAAAACTATATTAAATATTTTAATAAAAAATATAATAATTACTTAATAATTATGCAAAAGTCATTTAATACAAATGTTAAAAAATATGTGATAATTAAATTAAATAAGAAAATAAAATAAAATAATTAAATGATATAATAAAATTAATTATTGAAAATTAATTAATTAAGTTAAAGGGGTGTGAATATTAAGACTGGGTGGTGTTGTCGAAATTTATTTAGGCCCAAAACAAATTCTGAGCCCAATCGGCTGCGGGTGCGTTTTGTAACTAGGAAGTAATTTACAGGGGTGTGGAAAGTAAGGGCCCAAGTTCAAAAATTGAACTCGACCCAAATTGTTTAGGGTAATAATTTCTGGGGTCTGAGTAGCAATGAGTTTGAGGTCCAACTTATTTCTAAATAAATCTTATTAACTTCTATAAGGTAAGTAATTAAATAAATATAATCAAGTTCTATAATAATAATAATGTAAAAAGAACAAACAAAAAATAAAATGGAAAATAATTTACAAAGTGAGGGGAAACCACTTACTACACGAATGTCTGAAAGAAGCTGATATTTCAGTTATCTATCTGGAGAGACAATTGAAAATAGAGCTCGTGGGTGTTTGTTCTTAGGTCATTGTCTGTTCAAGACAATGATCCAAATATTGTTGACGATTTTTTATTCTCCAAATGATTGTTGGTGGAAAAATTTTAGGTGTTCTGTTCAAAATCCTAAAATTAACCAAAGGAGTTGCGTAGAAAGAATGTTTGTGAGAGAGATAGAAAATTGTTGATAAAAAGTTATGGTGAAGAGAACCCTATTTATAGAATTAGAAATTAGGTTCAAAACACCAAAAAGGAAATTACCCAACATAAAAAGCCCAAATTTCTATCTTGGTCAGCAAGTTTAAGAATCTAGTCCTATTTGTGACTATATACAAGATACAGTTTGAAAAATATTTAAACTGAAAAAGATTTCATTTATTTTTAGATTTTTGGGCTATTTTTTGCATAAAATAATGGTTTTAATAAAAAAATATTTTAAAATATATTAAATATAGGAAAACGAAAATATTATTTAAAGAAATAAAAAACACTTTTTATGATATTTTTGGAAATATTTATACAAATTGAGACTTGATTGAAATTTGGAGGACAAGATTATGAACCTAGACACATTTGTGATTTTTCTCAATATTGTGATTGATTTGGTGATTAATAAAAGTTGATTTTGAAAGATTTTCAATTGTTTTTAACATCTTGACTATTAAGTGTATAAAATCAAACATTTAATTTTTTTATTTAAAATACCCTTAAAATAGAAGACAAAAATAATTTAAAAAAAATTAAAAAAATGATTTTTTATCCTTTTTGTTGAAAAACATACAAAGAATATAAATATCAAAAAATAGTGTAATGAGACTTGAACTCAAGACCTTCTACTTGCAAGCCTTACTCTCTTACCAATTGTGTTATACCATTATATTCCAGACAAAAAGACACATAGAAACATATGAAGGTGGGAAAATATTTTGCTATTTTAAAATACAAATAATTTAAAGTAAATTATTATATATTTTAAATAAGCAAAAATAAATGATTCTTAAACCAAATGTGAGTAATACCCAAAAAAATTATGAAACCAAGTTTAAAAATAATTTGAATATTTTAAAAATGGGGCGGGTAACTTTGGAGTATGACAGCTACCCCTATTTAATTACTATTCGATTGAAGCGTGCGAGTATACGAAATTTCGTACATTTGGATCAGAGGATTATTAAATAATAAAAGACCCCAAAATTTGGACCAAAAATTATAAGGATACACTGTATAACATTCCCAAGAGTATGGAAAAATAGGCAAAAATGATGATATATCATCCTACCTGAGTTAGAGTGAAAAGTGAGATTGACCTAGATATGATGGCGCAGACAACTCGCCAATACCTAGAAAATAGATCGTAGATTTTGCATATTTACCGTAACCTATGAGGTAAATAACACAAGTTTGAAAGTTGACTTACTAACGCTTCGAGACTAACATAGTAAGTTTATAATGCAAATTTTGTCTATTAATCATAGCCTATGGGATGAATAAAACAGAGATGACAATCCATTGCAGCATGGAGACTTAACATAATGAATTATATCACAGAGATACATATAACCTATTGTTGCTTCGAGACTAACGCAATGAGTTATATTGCAAATTTCGTATATTTACTACTACCTAGGGAGTAAATATTACAAATATAGGTTTGTGTATTTATCACGACCTAGAGGATAAATACCACAAACCTGATAATTCATTATCGCTTAGAGACTGACACAACGAACTATAGATTTTCGCATACCTACCACAACCTAGGGGTAGATAACACGAGTATAGGCTTGTGTATTTATCACGACCTAGAAGATAAATAACACATACCTAATAATTCATTATCGCTTAGAGACAAACATAATGAACTATAGATTTTTGCATACCTACAACAACCTAGAGGATAGATAATACAAGGTTATGCTTTTGTATTTATCACGACCTAGAGGATAAATAACAAAAATATGATAATTCATTATTGCTTAGAGACTGACACAATGAACTATAGATTTTCGCATACCTACCACAACCCAGAGGATAGATAATACGGGGATAGGCTTGTTTATTTATCACGACTTAGAGGATAAATAACACAAACCTGATAATTTATTATCGCTTAGAGACTGACACAAGGAACTATAAATTTTCACATACCAACCATAACCTATAGGATAGATATTTGAAAAGTGCTTTGATAATCGAATCTTAGATAACTAAACCAAATATAATATTGAAGTTTACCGATTGGGTCTGTTCTCAACCAAGGTGTTTGTTTGTTTTGCATAGATAAACTAATTCAACAATAGGCCCCAAGAAAATTCGTAGTATTCTTGCCCAAAGTAGATTTGAAACTTCCATGCACGATGTATATGCCCGATGCCCTAAATAGATATAAAACTAAAATAGATATGTATATGCACCAAATATTTAGTATGTTTATGCACCAAATGTATTGTAAATACTTTTGATCTTTTTCTCCTTTTAAATCATTGGCTCTTCTTTCTTTTGTCATCGACTCCCCAATGTTGCATCTTGTTTTGTCGTGGTATCTCCGAGTTGATTTGAATTCTAATATATCATGGTAAACAGTGTCAACATGTTGCTGATAATTTTCATCTTAGGCGTAGGCGTAGTCATGGACCTCTTTCGACGTTTTTCTAACCAAAATAAACTTTGATGTTTTAACAAATGCTCTTTGGTGTTTCCGTACGTCAGATGCACCAAATGTTATGAATGTCCTTGATACTTTGATACGGTTATGTGTACATCATGCTTGATGCGGGGGTCTTAACAGGAAATCTACTATCGAGATTAACTAGGAGAATCTACTACTGAGATTCTATTGAGAACTACCTTCTGCCGAGGTCTTATAGATAATCAACTGCCGAGATCAAATAGAGGAATCTACTGCCGAGATTCAAAATAAGGAACTATCTTCTTTCGAGGTCTTCTGGAAAATCATCTCCTGAGATTAACCAGGAGAATCTACTGCCAAGATTCTATTAAGAAACTACCTTCTACTGAGGTCTTCTGGAAAATCATCTGCCGAGATTCTGTTACGAGCTACCTTAAGTCGAGGTCTTCTAGAATATCATTTGCCGAGATTTAACTAGGAGAATATACTACCTAGATTTTGCATAGAATAGATAACTTGATTGATAATGATGATTGTCTTCACATGAAACATGGTTTTATGTTATACATGTACATTATGATTGATGCATGAAATGTAATGATTAATTGATGCATATAATGAGTGACTTGGATATGTATAAATGGATGTTGAATTTAGAAATGCCAATGAGTGATTGGGCTTTTTGAGATATGCTCGATCCACGCTGTCAGAATTCTTCATATGGATGAGATGATAAGTATAACTCGATTCTAGATTGAAGAGCCCTAATGAATGAATTATGCAGCCTCATATGCTTTTGACGGGTGTCCTTGTGAGATGTCGTAGATGGTTAAGACATAGAGATATTGCCTATGTAACAAGGATGCTTGTTCCATGATAGTTAGATATTATGCTAACATGATTTCCTGACACTCGTTTCAAACTTTAAGATTGCTGATGTAGGACGAGAGTTACACTAGGGATAATGAAAGTACGCAGAGAGCTTGCCCCTTTGTGGAATGTCTTGCCCCAATTTGTTGGTAGGGTCTCTTCTTGATATGATTTAGAAGAGTATTTTGATCATAGTATGAATGACCCTACTATCTTGGAATTTGAAACAATATGCCCTTAATGAACTACATTTTGGATCAATCTTTTATTGATCGAGCCTCGTAGTGGTCAGCCCCAATATTTGAATTTTGAAAGATATGCCCCCAATCTCTAGGATTTGGAAAAGGTACCCTCATAAAGAACTTGAACCTCACCATGAACTTGATATAGATTTCCCCAAGTATCCAAATTTTTAAGAATTTGTACTTGATGTTGCTTGAAGGGGAACTTGGACCCTACATGCAGTAGGATGAACTTGATATGCACTGCCCCAATATTTGAATCTCGAAGGTTGCCCCCTGATTATTAAGTCTTTGAGAAGTTGTCGAAAGAGGAAATCGAGTCCTACCATGTAGTGATATGACTTGATTAAGTAATTTCTCTTTGAAAGATATGCCCCTAATTGAATGGTGCTTTGAGATGTAACCCAAGTTGATTGCATCTTAGAATGATCACCCCTAGTTAATAAGATTCCCCTATGTTCACTAGTATTGCTTTTGATCATATGGTTCTTCTTTAGATGCTTTTCCCCTAGCTAGGAGCTTTCTGGAATTGGTCGATTTTGATTAAATCAAAATTTGAGACCTCCTTGATGTTAAGTATCTGTTCATAGAAAAAATGTACATTTTGAAAAATAATTATGTTTGATGCACATGCAAGTTTTGAAATCGAAGTTTGTTATGGAATAGAAATGGATGATTAGATATGGAGATTCAAAGAAGCGAAGTGGTTAGCAATAATTTTAACAAACATAGGAGTCAGTTTAACACAATTTTTGCCGAGTATACTTTCATAGTTAACCTTGCTTCAACTAGGACTTTTGAAGGTTGTAACGTGGCCATGGTTCGTGGTTTAAGAAACAATTGATATAAGGCTCAAAATTTATTTAGTCCACCCCATTCTCCTTGATGTTCTTTAATCCTAAGTTCAATTAATCAAACAAATGCGTTCAGTATGTAAGAGAATTTTCGTAGTCGTAGTGATGGTGATAATCATTGACAAGGTTCAAGCACTTTATGAGATGATTTTTGAGGTGGCAGTCACTACTTTCGTTTACAAGCTTGTTTCCATTTTTGCTTTTAATGCCTTATTTTTACATGGACCGGTTCTTTTTAAATTTTTCGGTCCATCGGGATGCCCTAACTTTTGCCTAATTCAACTTTTATTACGATTTTTTTCTTTTTGACTTAGCGGGCTGTTTTTTTGGAATATTTCTTGAGATTTCAATTTTGATTTAGAACTTTTGTGACTGTCATGTTGACTTTGGTGAACTTCATCATTATTACTTCCTAGATCTTGTATGATGTATGTGAGGAATAAGATCTTGAGAGTTTTATCTTCATTGCTTCCTCGATCTTGAATGATGAATGTGAGGAAAAGGATGTGTTTGAACCTCTTGCTTAGATAGACTAATTATCTTGAGATTAGAATGAATCATTGAATTAATTGAAGTCTACTCTGCCCCTGGTTATGATTAAGGTTTTTTTTAAGAATACAAAGAACTCCAACTTCTGGCTCGAGGGGGTTGACTACAGATTAACTCATTATTTCTCCACTGTTTAGGAAGTGAAATAATGCCTTAGATCGTCAGCTCGATCTTACCGTTGAAAGCATAGTTTAGCAAAATTCAATTATTTAGTTTTCATCATTCTCCCTAAAAGTTTGTTAAAGTTGTGAAATAGAAGATGGAAGTGAATAGTTGATATTTATGGAAAGTGATGGAAGAGTGAAACGAATGGATTGATTTCAAAAACATGCATGCTCATTTTATTTGAATCACTAGTCAAAAGATAAAAATTCACACCAAATACAACTTAGCAACTTAGAAACTACAATTTGAAATTGATAAAGTCTTATGATTCTATGGAAGAGCTTCTTTGTTGATCCTCTTGACTTTAAGATAACTTCTGGATGTTTTTGGACTTGTTAGAGCATGGGGGTGACCCTTGACGTTTCTTGGGCATACCTATTCTGCCGATATGGAAGTTGCTATTGATGTGGAGGAGTCAATAATGATAGTTGCATTTGATGTGTTATAGGCCTTTGACTTGTATGACAAAGGGTTTCCTTCTCTCCTTAATAAGATTTATAGGACCAAGCTCACTTGTTAATTTTCTCCTTCAACTACTTATGAATTTCTTAAGTTTCGTCAATCTTTCTTGAAGCGTGCATGGAATTTGTTCTTTGAGTATCGAGCAATCTGTTAGCTGCATGATAGTTGGACAAGGGCGAAGATGGAAATGCATATGTATGAATGTATGGTATGCAAAAATATTTTTGGCTTTAAGGGTATGCAAAAAAGTTTCATGGATATGCGATGCGACACGAAAGTAGTATGAAGGTAAACATAAGGGTACCCTATACGGGTTTAATGATAGATATGGAAATAAGGATACCCTACACTGACTGAGAGATTTAGACAAACAAGAACTCTTTAAGGGTTATGGACAATGAATGACGAAGAGGAATTCCTACAAGCTAGGGATTGTAAAAGAGGGACAGGAATTCCTACAGGCTAGGAATTGTGACAGACCAATAGAAATTTGAGATGAAGGTTTGATTGAGGGTATATCATGGAAGAGAACACATGGTGACCAGTCAACGGTCCCCAGATCCCATAGCCTGCTAGAGGCCACGTGGCGTGCATCAGCGGGGACGTCCTTCGCGGGAAGGTTTCATATGGAGAACAAGATCCTAAGGATAGAGACAGACAAAAGGGATCCCTACCGGTTAGGGATTATAACAAATAACAGAAATCCCTACAGGCTAGGGATTAAGATTTTTAAAATAAAATCCCTATTGGCTAGAGATTATGATAAACCAAACAAAAACCCTTACAGGTTTAGGGTATCGAATACCCTATGCGTGTTTAGGGTAGTGAATACCCTATACCGGTTTTGGGGATAATGGAAATGGGATTATAAAAAGGTATCTTTAGTTGGTAGGTTCCTAGTTTTGGCCTACGATTATTCTACCCTCCCCAAAATGTGATTTATTCCTAAGGGTATCATGGGTAACACCTAAGGGAAAAGGAACAAGAGCCTCCCTTAAGTGGAGCCTCATTGTAGAACAAAAATTTCGTCTCATAGGCTGTACAAGGTCTCACCATAAGATTTGATTTTAGGTTTATACAAAGAGTCATAGGTTTCATTCTAAAGTCCTATCCCCCAAAAGTGTAGCTTTTGAGACATATTCCTTTTTCGAAATTCTACCGACTCTAAGCGAAGTCGTCACAAAAACTCATAGAGATGATATATCCCTTTGGCCAATAGATGAACCTTCTTTCTAAGGGTTTAAAAAAAAAGTTTGAAAACTGAATCCCGTCACAACGAATAATATGATAATGAAAATAATATAAAAACAAATAAATAGATCAAATAAATAAATAAAGTAAGCAAATATAAAAAAGCACCAAAAATTAAAAAAAAACCCTAATAAAAACTCTAAAATCAAAAAGGAGAGGCTTCTAAACCTTAGGGCAGAGTCGCCAGCTGTGATAACCGGCAAAAAATAACGAGTCGCCACCACTACTTTTTGTCCTAACGACGGGTGAATAATGGAATAAACCTAATCGTACAGAGATTCTAAGTTCTTGATTCACTTTAGACAAAGGGAAGGTGTTAGGCACCCCTCATCTACCTTGTTCTCAAGGAAGTCCTAGGATTTAGGTTAAAAGGGTATGATAAGGTTTCAGAGATAATTTGTGAAAAGGGTTTTAATGTTTTAATTAGGGGGAAAGGGTTTTAGTCTTTTAATTAGGGAAACTCACCATAATTTTTAAGTCGCATGCCTACGTGTCCTCTTATGAGGAATCAGAGTCCTAATTCGTAGTTCGTAGTGTTTGGTTGTTTTTTTATGGATTGTGGAAATATTTTGAATTAATCCTTGAACCAAGTCTGGGTTGAAAATAGCGGAATTATAGACGCAGTTCGCAGTTAATATAAAATAGATTCATAATCCTTTTTGGAAATATCTTGATTTTTATATGTTGGTAGAAAAATTGTTAGTATTCGGTGGGTTAGCTATTTTAGGGTATATGGTGCAATATGCAAAAATAGGTTCGAATGAATAAAAATATTTAATGCAATTTAGAAAAACCAGGGTTAGTGTTTTCTTTAAAAAAATATTTTGAGTAATAAATGACTATTTTATAATTTATTAAAACTTTATTAAATATTTTAATAAAAATATAATAATTACTTAATAATTATGCAAAAGTTATTTAATGCAAATGTTAAAAAATATGTGATAATTAAATTAAATAAGAAAATAAAATAAAATAATTAAATGATATAATAAAATTAATTATTGTAAATTAATTAATTAAGTTAAGGGGTGTGAATATTAAGACTTAGTGGTGTTGTAGAAATTTATTTAGGCCCAAAAGATATTCTGAGCACAATCGAGTAGGGGTGTGTTTTCTAACTAGGAAGTGATTTACAGGGGTGTGGAAAGTAAGGATCCAAGTTCACAAATTGAAATCGACCCAATTTACATAGGAGGGGGTGCATGTTGTTTAGGGTAGTAATTTCTGGGGTCTGAGTATCAATGAGTTTGAGGTCCAATTTATTTTTAAGTGAATCTAATTAATTTCTATAAGGTAAGTAATTAAATAAATATAATTAAGTTTTATAATAATAATGTAAAAATAACAAACAAAGAGTAAAATTGAAAATAACTTATAAAGTGAAGGGAAACTATTTATTACACGAATGTCTGAAAGAAGCTGGTCTTTCAATTATCTATCTGGAGAGACAATTCAAAAAAAGAGCTTGTGGGTGTTTGTACTTAGGCCATTCAAGACAACGATCCAAATATTATTTATAATTGTTGATTATCCAAATGATTGTTGATTCTCCAAATTATTCTTGATGGAAAAAGTTTAAGTATTCTGTTCAAAACCCGAAAATTAATCAAAAGAAGTTGCGTAGAAAGAATGTTTGTGAGAAAGATAGAAAATTATTGATGAAAAATTATGGTGAAGAGAGTCTTATTTATAGAATTAGAAATTAGTTTCAAAACATCAAAAAGGAAATTATCCAACATAAAAAGCCCAAATTTCTATATTGGTCAACAACTTTAAGAATCTGGTCCTATTTGTGACTCTATACAAGATACGATTTGAAAAACATTTAAACTGAAAAAGATTTCATTTATTTTTAAATTTTTTGGATATCTTTTGCATAAAATAATGGTTTTACTAAAAATAATAATATCTTAAAATATATTAAATATAGGAAAACGAAAATATTATTTAAATAAATGAAAAAAATACTTTTTTTATGATAATTTTGGAAAGATTTATACAAATTGAGACTTGATTAAAACTTGGAGGACACAATTATGAACCTACACACTTTTGTGACTTTTCTCAATATTATCATTGATTTGGTGATTAATAAAAGTTGATTTTGAAAGATTTTCAATTATTTTTAACATCTTGACTATTAAGTGTATAAAATCAAAGATTTAAAAAAATAAAAAATATTTTTAAAATACCCTTAAAATAGAAAGTGAAAATAATAATAAAATAATTGAAAAATGACTTTTTTATCCTTTTTATTGAAAAACACACAAAAGAATATAAATACCAAAAATAATGTAATTGAACTTGAACTCAAGACCTTCCACTTGCAAGCTTTACTCTCTTACCAATTGTGTTATGTCATTCTATTCGAGATAAAAAGGCACATAGAAGCATATGAAGGTGGGAAAATATTTTGCTATTTTAAAAATACAAATATTTTAATGTAAATTATTGTATATTTTAAATAAGAAAAAATAAATTGTTGTTAAATCAAATTTGAGTAATATCCAAAAAAATTATGAAACCAAGTTTAAAAATAATTTGAATATTTAAAAAATCGAGAGGGCAATATTGGGATATGACAAGCACCATATATCAAAGGTCTGATAGGCTAACACTGGTAAACAATCAAAAGTTATAAGAGTGGATATCATCTATTGAAGGTCTGATAGGCTAACAATGATAAACACTAAGATGTGGAATGAATACCATCTACCAAAGATCTGATAGGCTAACATTGATAAACAACCAAATGGTTATAAGAGTGAATATCATCTATCGAATATCTGATAGGCTAACAATGATAAAGACAAAAATATGGAATGAATACCATCTATCAAAGGTCTGATAGCTAACATTGGTAAACAACCAAAGGTTATAAGAATGATACACCCATGTTTACTAAAGGTGAACTATCAACTTCTATTGAAGGTAGAATCTGCATCAATAACAAGCTTTTCCCAACAATTCTATTATTTCACCTAGAACGGGACTCAACTTCTTCTTTAATCAAGACATTCCATCCAGGAAAGGGTAATACGCTATTGTAAGGATCTCCCAACGAATTGTCTATATCACATTGAAGAGACCAACCATCCATCAGAGTAAAACTTTGGTATAATCTTCTCTAGGAATTAATAGACTGCTCAAAAGAGACTTATTGGGGAAATACAGGTTGCTCAAATAAAGAGACCTCCACTTGTCGTTATAGAAAGTATTGAAAAACACTGCTGAGAAAAACAAATTTTGACTTCCTGGGAAAAGATAAACATATTTCGGATGAGGAGATAAAACACTTATGTGCAAAATAAATGCATATTCTCAATCTAGGTTTCACAATCTAGGGAAATCAAAATAACATGGTTGTTGGGGATCAAATTTCAAATTGGGAACCAAACCGGAGTGAAATAACCAATCAAGACACCACTCAATGAGGAATAAACTCAAATAGGGATCTATCCCATTCAGGTAATGAGCTGGGTAGAAAGGCTAAATCAAAATTCTTCCACGAGGGGAAACTCAGTGGGGAAGGTGAAAGGATACGCACTTTCTACTTAAAGGTTTACATTCTATTAGAGAGGGATAACACAACTCTACAAAGAAATCAACAGAAACATTAAGAAATGAAAATGAGCAATGAGTTTTAATTCATCTATGCAGGATGTATATATATTGTCATGTATATGCTGACAAAATAGACACATTACACTGGGGATAAACCAGATAAACATAACTCGGGTAAAGATAACACTCGGATAAATTGCGTCCAAAATGGGAATCCCATGAGAGAGTAAGCAACCAACTGAGAAAAAAACATCATACTCCAAGTCTTGACTTCTCTGGGAAGCTAACATGGAAAATAATCAAAGCATAATCCTATAGCAATAAACCATAAAGCTGCAGGGATATAACAAATTCCTCTAAGCTTCATTGGGAGATAACAAACTGACTTCTCTAGGGAAGATGATGCCACACATGTTTAGGGGAGACCGCAAACATTCTCCAATACCAAGAATGGTGGTTGCATAAACTTATCTGGGGAAGATCAAAGAAAGTTCATGAGGATAACAACCTTAAAGGGAAACATCGTCCTTGGTTTTCATGGGAAACTAAGAAGTTAACATCACGTCAAGAAGTTAATTTTGAGGGAATTTTAAATCAAACTCACCACACGGCGAGAGAAAACCCAAAACAAATTGACAACTGTCTCTACACTTCCTAGAAAAAATAACGCCTTTGTCTGTCTACTTGGAGAGCATACAGAAGCAATAATGTCATAACTGGCAAGGAGTAACATCCTGTAAAAGATTCTTTATCAAGTCTCAACACAAAGGGAGAAAGAAATCAACATCTGAGCAAAAACTTCATAACTTTACAATCTCTGCTTGATCATAACCTAGCCAGGAAAAGAATCACGCTCAGATTGAGAAATCTGAACCAAAATTTAATTGGGGAATACAGGATTACAAACCCAACACCATATAACAAAAATGGAGGAAACCCACTATCTGATCATTAATTGTAGAGGAAACCATGCATTCATTTATGAAAGCAACCAGAAGCGGACTTCTTGGAGAGACATTCAAAACTTGGGGTTCGTTCATCCTTGGAACAATGGATTTTTGTTCCTTTAATTCATAAATCAAAGCAAAATAATTTGCAAATTTTTCAAAAACATGTTTTATTACTTAAATCTTTTTGTTTTGAAATTTACTACCAATAATAAATGACATTCTTGTAAGCAGAATAAAAATAAGATTTTCATAAAATTGGATAAAAGCTCAAACTTTATTAATAGAACGGTAGTACGCAGATGGTGTGACTCCATAGATTATTAAAAAGTTTGGAAAATGGTAAATACATGGAAAAGGTACATTGAAATACAATTACTACTATTATTCCTAACAACTTTGAATTCCTGTGCTTAGGCCTCAGTTGAAGAGCGATGAGGATCCAAGGAGATTATTGCTGCAATGATTAAGTGTTGCTTGATGCAGTTACTTTCCAAGAAATCCCTAACTTTTACCTATATTTCCCTTGCGGGTTTTCAATCTACTAGGATGATTTATTCTGTTTATGTATCTAATTTTTTCCTAGACCGCCCTTTCATGTTTTCAGTCTATCGAGACACTCATTTCTTCCTAAGCTGCCCTTTCGGGTTTTTAACTTAGCAGGTTGTTCTTTTAAAATCTTTAGGCGAAGTATTTCTTGACTGCATCAGCATTCACGGAACATGGGAACTACTCACCATCCATAGTTTCAAGAATCAATGCACCTTCATAGAAGGCTTTCTTGACAACATATGGGCCTTCATAATTAAGAGTCCACTTGCCCCTTGAATCAGCGTTAAAGACATGATATTTCTGAGCACAAAGTCACCTTCTCTAAATTTATGAGGTCTGACCTTCTTATAAAAATATTTCTTCATTATTTTATGGTATATCTGGCCATCACACAAAACCTTTATTCTCTTTTCTTCAATCAAATTTAACTGGTCAAATATGTTATGGACCCATTCAGCCTCTGACAACTTGGCTTCCATAATTATACACAAAGAGGGAATCTCAACCTCGACGAGAAGCATTGCTTCCAAGCCATAAACAATAGAAAAAGGGGTTGCCCTAGTTGAAGTGCAGACGGATGTGCGATACCCATGCAAAGCAAAAGGGAGCAACTTATTCCAATCCATATATGTAAGAACCATCTTTTGAATGATGTTCTTAATGTTCTTGTTAGCAGCTTCAACAACCCCATTCATCTTGGGCCTGTAAGGAGAAGAGTTACGATGGACAATCTTAAATTCTTCACAAAGCTCTGCCATCATCTTATTGTTTAAATTTGAGTCATTAACAGTGATAATCCTGCTTGGCACACCATAGTGACAAATAAGATTGTTCTTAATAAACCGTACCACCACCTGCTTGGTCATATTAGCATAAGAAGCCGCTTTCAGCCACTTGGTGAATGTAGTTGTTTAGGTATTGGCTTGCATTTTTGGTAAAACCCAAGTGTATGTGTGAATGTCATGACTGATGTCATAACATTCTAGTTTAGTTTGTACTGATTCATTAGGTACCTTTGCAGAAAAATATTGTCATACAGGTACTGATGTTTAAGTGTGTATCTGAGCATTTTTGCAAAATGATCACATTTTCCTAAATCAGTAGACAGGTTTTTCAGATGTCATAACAGATGTTAAGACATCCTGTTCTGAACTAACAGGTATGAAGTTTGGTTAATTCTGAGTTTTTTCAGGAAAATGACTCAGTCTTTCCAGAACAGAATCCTGCGTTTTCTTTGGGTTAACCTAGCTCAACCCTAACCTGGTTGATAAAGTCATGTGACCTAGTCTTAAGGTAAAATGGAATTAACCCTAGCTTTTTGTGGAAACCCTAACTGAAGATGCAGCTGCTATATATTCAACAGGGCTGCTGTTTTGAAAGCAATCCCTTTTTGACAGAAGATCATTTAGAAGCTGTATAGTTTTAACTATTGTAATCCAAGCAATTATCATTGTGATAAGTGACTTGGAATAGGTTTTTAATTGTAAGGGTTGTGTAGCACTCAAAGCTTTGAAGCAAGAGTGTTTGTATGTCTCTTGACTAAAGCTGTGAAGCAGAGTCAAGTTAGGTGTGTGTATCACTCAAAGCTGTGAAGCAAGAGTGGTTGTGTTACTTGATTAAAAAGCTGTGAAGCTTAATCAAGTGTATGTTTTTGAAGAGTGTCTTCATCAATTCATTAGTCAAATTGTTTTATGTATCACTGCTGTGATTGAGGGGGAGTGAGTAGGAACTCAGGTTTAAGTTGTACTTAGATTGAAATTGCATTGGGTAGGTCTTAAGTGAAGGAGATAAACTGGTTGGTTTATTCCTGAATTAACATCTCTTATAGTGGATTTCCTCCCTGGCTTGGTAGCCCCCAGAGTAGGTGTTGTTGCACACTGAACTTGGTAAACAATTGACTGTGTTCTTTATTGTTTTTGTATTTACTGTCATATAGTAAGTCAGATACGGTGTCATAACATTGAACGTGACATTGAGTATCTGCAGCCAGAATTTCAATTGGCATCAGAGCAGGCACCCTGCCTGTATTACTGGGTGAGATCTAGGGATATCACTTTCTGGCACTATGGACAAAGAAGGAGTTTTTGGAAATAGACCACCCATTCTGGATGGAACTAATTATGACTACTGGAAACCTCGTATGATTGCCTTCTTAAAATATTTGGACAAAAAGGCTTGGAGAGCTGCTGACAAAGGATGGAACCATCCCACCATAACTGAGAAAGATGGGACAATCAGTCTGAAGCCTGAGGAAGATTGGAGTAAAGAAGAAGATGAGTTAGCCCTGGGAAATTCCAAAGCTTTAAATGCCTTGTTCAATGGAATTGATAGAAACATTTTCAGACTAGTACATCAATATGAACTGGCCAAGGAAGTTTGGGACACTCTCAAAACTACTCATGAGGGCACTTCCAAAGTAAAAATGTCAAGGCTTCAGATGTTGACTACCAAGTTTGAGAATCTAAAAATGATGGAAGATGAAACCATTCATGAGTTTCACATGAACATCCTGGAGATTGCCAACACCTCAGGAGCACTGGGAGAAAAGATGTCAGAAGAAAAACTGGTGAGAAAGATTCTCAGATCCTTGCCTAAAAGATTTGCAATGAAGGTAACTGCCATAGAGGAAGCCCAGGACATCAGCAAGTTGAAAGTGGATGAACTTATTGGGTCTCTTCAGACTTTTGAGATGGGGATCACTGATAATGGTGACAAGAAGAACAAGAGAATAGCACTTGTGTCCAACACTGATGTTGAAAACAAGGGGGATGAAGAAGAAAATATTTCAGAAGCTATAGCCATGCTTGGAAGAAAGTTCAACAAACTCATCAAAAGAATAGATCCAAAGTCAAGGTCTAATGTTCATAACATTCCCTCTGACATTGACAGTTTCAGCAGAAGACCAAGGTCAGAAGAGAAGGGAAACCAAGGGAGAGGAATTCAATGCCATGGCTGTGAAGGATATGGGTATATTCGAGCTGAATGTCCTACCTTTCTTAAGAAACAAAAGAAAGGAATGACTGTTACTTGGTCTGACTGTGATTCAGAAAGTAATTCTGAAGAAGAATCTGCCAAACTAGTTACTGCTCTAACTAGTGTTTGTACCTCTGAAAGTGACACCAGTGATGAAGAAGTTACATTTCAAGAACTGGCTGATACCTACAAGAAATTGTGTATCAGAAGTGCTGAAGTCTGTGCAGAATGAGAAACAATCAAAACTCATTATAAAGCTGGAGGCTGAAAAAAGGGCAGATCTTGAAACTATAAGTCATCTATAAGGGGAAGTTCAATTGCTGAAATCACAACTGAACCAAATGACCAAATCTGTCAAGATGCTGACCAATGGAACAGATAAATTGGAAGAGATTCTTCAAGTTGGACAAAATGTGGGAAACAAATCTGGACTAGGATTTGTGGAAGCTAAGAAATCTGGTGCAGACAAGAAGATCAGGCATGTTAAACAATTGTCAAAGCAGATGTCTCAACACAACTCTCAACATCAGAAACAGAAATACATGAAGAAAAAATACCAAAGATGGAGATGTCATCATTGTGGGAGGTATGGACACATAAAGCCCTTCTGCTTCAAATTGCATGGACACCCTAATCAAAACTCAGGTGTTAAACCTAAGTAAAAAAGGGTACCACATACTCCTCAATGGAAGAAAAAGGCTACTGCCCTGATAGCCCATACTTCCCTGAGAGTGTCTGCAAAGGAAGGTTGGTACTTTGACAGTGGGTGTTCTAAACACATGACTGGAATAAAGAACATTCTCAATCATGTTAAACCTCACAACACTAGTTATGTGACCTTTGGAGATGGTGCTAAAGGTGAAATCAAAGGAGTTGGTAATTTAGACTGCCCTGAAGTTCCAAGGCTGAGTGAAGTATTGCTGGTAAAAGGGCTGACTGCTAATCTCATTAGTATCAGTCAACTGTGTGATCTAGGATTCAAGGTCAATTTCTCAAAATCTGAATGTCTTGTAATCAATGAAAAACAAGAAATTGCAATGAAAGGAGTCAGGTCCAAAGATAACTGTTACTTGTGGCAGCCTGAGAACACTAATAACTCCACTATGTGTCCAATTATCAAAGAAGAAAAAGAGATGAACCTGTGGCACCATAAGCTTGGTCATCTTCATCTAAGAAGAATGAAAAGAGCCATCTCTATGGAAGCAGTCAGAAGGACTCCAAAACTACAGACTGATAAAAGAAGGGTTTGTGGTGAATTTAAAATTGAAAGGCTTGGTAAAAAGAAACATGTCTATGATGTGGTGAATAAACTTGAAGAAGGATGTGCTGTCAGAACCAGAAGTAATCATGACAAGGATGTTGGAAACAACAAGTCTACTAAATTCTGTTTTCCTGAAGAAATGAGTCGTGAAGTCTCTTCTCCTACAACTCTCCATCAAAATGGAGTGGACAAAAAGAAAAATAAGATCATTCAAGAATCAACCAGAACTATGATTCATGTCAAAATAATGCCTTTCCAACGCTGTGCTGAAATGGTTGCAGCTAGGAGTAACTGTTCTCAAAATATCTGGTCAAAACAGATGCTCACTGAGTATAATGTCTCACAAGATGTTGTGACATTATATTGTGACAATCTGAATACAATCAATATTTCCATGAACCCTATTCAGCATAGCAGGACCAAGCACATTGACTTTGTAGAGAAGAAGTCAATTAAACTGGAACATGGTGTCATTAAGCTTCAGCTGGCTGATTCTTCTACCAAGGCTCTTGTTGGAAATAAACTTGAAAACTTGAGGGGCAGGTTGGGTATTTGCCAACATGAGAAATTATAGCAATTAATTTTGCTTAAAACAAGGGTTGAAGGAGTTAATCTTGTTAAGTCTATTTTTAGTGGGTTAATCATATGTTTTCCAAATTCCTTCAAAATTCCTAAGAAGTTGAAAAGACTCTCTTTTGCCTCCTACCTCTCTCGACCTTGCAACCTGTTCCCTTCTCTCAATCAAAATTTTCTCCCAAATTGCTACTGTTGCTCTAAGTCAATCAAAATGTCTCAGACATCATCTTCAACCAAGGCGACTTCATCATCCTCATCATCTTCATCATCTAACCAAGACTCTAGAGCAATCACCACATGCATAGAATCTGAAGTTCTTGAGGTCATTCCTCTCAGATAGATGGCAACTGACCCCGCCAAAGTCAAAAAGCTAAGAACTAGACATGCAGGAAGAGCTCAAGCTGCAACCTCTGGTAATCCTTCTCATCCTTCTTCTTCTGTTCCAAATAGAGAAGGATCAGTTCAAGTTCATCAAGCTATTGCTAGGCTTGTTACTAGTATACTAAGCGGAAACCAACCTGTACCGGGGATTTCTGTCCCTTTAAATCAATCAGGAAGCCCAAATGTGGACGTCTCTGAGAATGTAGATGTCTCTGAGAATGTTGTGACACAAAATGACAACATTCAGAACCCTTCAGAAAAGACTGATGATCCACCTATCATTGATGTGGATGAGGATTACTCAGATAATGATCTGATTGCCAATGTAAACCCTAACATAGCTAGGAGATTGTTGAAAAGAAAGGGTAATCAGAATGATGCAAAATGTGTATCCAAAGATAAACCTGCTGTTAAGAAATCCAAGGCTGAAGGCATGGCTGGGGTAGAATCTGTGAAAACTATTCAGTCCAAAGGGAAGGTGAAGGCCCAGGTGCATACTGCTAGACAACCAATTTCAAAGAAGAGAAAAGAACCTGAATCTTCTGATTCTGATGAGGAATCAGAATTTGAGATTGATGCTGAAGAAATTCCTATCAGAAGGAAGCTCCCCTCCAGCAAAATTGCTAGAGTTCCTGAAGTCCCAACAGAAAACATCTCTTTTCATCATCCTGACAATGCAAACAGATGGAAGTATGTTTGCTTAAAGAGAATAGCCTTAGAAAGAGAACTCAACAATGATGCCATGGAGTGCAAAGACATCATGGACCTGATCAAGAATGCTGGACTGATGAAGACAGTGATAAAATTTAACAAGTGTTATGAAAATCTGGTCAAGGAGTTCATAGTTAACTTGTCTAATGATTGTGCTGATGGAAGGTCAGCTGACTTTGAAAGTGTTTTTGTTAGAGGAAGAAGGGTCAAGTTCTCTCCATCAGAAATTAACAAATTTCTTGGAAGAACAAATGAGGATTGTCCTGATCTGGAAGTCACTGACAATGAAGTTTGTCAAACCATCACAGCAAGGCAAGTGGAGTGCTGGCTCTTGAAAGGCAAGCTGAATGCCAACAAACTTAGCATGAAATTTGCCATCCTGCACAAGATTGGTGCAGCTAACTGGGTGCCTACAAACCATAAATCAACTATCTCCACAGGATTGGGGAGATTTATTTATGCTGTGGGAACCAAGACTGCTTTTGACTATGGCAGGTATATTTTTGAACAAACTTTAAAACATGCTGGTAGTTATGCTGCCAAAGGACCAATTGCCTTTCCCTCCCTCCTTTGTGGAATTATCCTTGCACAATATCCTGATATCCTGGTGGCAAGAGATACTGCTTGCAAAAGAGCTCCTGCCCTTGGGTTGCACTACAAACTGTTTCAGGGATCTCATGCTCCTGATATTGTCATAACATCAGCTGAGACATCGTCTGTGAAGACCCAGTCCAAGACATCTGATGTCATAGCTGTATTAAAAGAGACCTGCAAAGAACTGGAAGCTAGGAAAAAGATCCTAGAAATCCTAATTGCCAGGTTAGAAAAGGAGGAAGCTGAAGGAAACAGAAGGGAAGAGGGTGTAGAAGCTGAAGGTCATCTCAATACTGAAGAAACTAGCTCCTCTGAGTCTGATGACAGTGCTTAAAGGTTGGTTGCTGTTTGGTGGAGTTGTTGCTGGTCCCTGGTGGAGTTTGGAAGTGTGTTCAGTTTTTTTGCTGCTCTTATTACTTTTCTGGATGACTGTATAATTTTTATGAACATGTATCTTTGGCCCATTTGTGGCTAAAGAGGGGGAGATATATTTTGGTACTTACTTAATTAGACATTCTATTTTTCTGCAGTCATTTCTTTCTGCTGCTATCTATCTCTGATTGCTTAGGGTCTTTAGCCAAAAATCTGCCAAAGGGGGAGTTTGTAGTTGTTTAGGTATTGGCTTGCATTTTTGGTAAAACCCAAGTGTATGTGTGAATGTCATGACTGATGTCATAACATTCTAGTTTAGTTTGTACTGATTCATTAGGTACCTTTGCAGAAAAATATTGTCATACAGGTACTGATGTTTAAGTGTGTATCTGAGCATTTTTGCAAAATGATCACATTTTCCTAAATCAGTAGACAGGTTTTTCAGATGTCATAACAGATGTTAAGACATCTTGTTCTGAACTAACAGGTATGCAGTTTGGTTAATTCTGAGTTTTTTCAGGAAAATGACTCAGTCTTTCCAGAACAGAATCCTGCGTTTTCTTTGGGTTAACCTAGCTCAACCCTAACCTGGTTGATAAAGTCATGTGACCTAGTCTTAAGGTAAAATGGAATTAACCCTAGCTTTTTGTGGAAACCCTAACTGAAGATGCAGCTGCTATATATTCAACAGGGCTGCTGTTTTGAAAGCAATCCCTTTTTGACAGAAGATCATTTAGAAGCTGTATAGTTTTAACTATTGTAATCCAAGCAATTATCATTGTGATAAGTGACTTGGAATAGGTTTTTAATTGTAAGGGTTGTGTAGCACTCAAAGCTTTGAAGCAAGAGTGTTTGTATGTCTCTTGACTAAAGCTGTGAAGCAGAGTCAAGTTAGGTGTGTGTATCACTCAAAGCTGTGAAGCAAGAGTGGTTGTGTTACTTGATTAAAAAGCTGTGAAGCTTAATCAAGTGTATGTTTTTGAAGAGTGTCTTCATCAATTCATTAGTCAAATTGTTTTATGTATCACTGCTGTGATTGAGGGGGAGTGAGTAGGAACTCAGGTTTAAGTTGTACTTAGATTGAAATTTCATTGGGTAGGTCTTAAGTGAAGGAGATAAACTGGTTGGTTTATTCCTGAATTAACATCTCTTATAGTGGATTTCCTCCCTGGCTTGGTAGCCCCCAGAGTAGGTGTTGTTGCACACTGAACTGGGTAAACAATTGACTGTGTTCTTTATTGTTTTTGTATTTACTGTCATATAGTAAGTCAGATACGGTGTCATAACATTGAACGTGACATTGAGTATCTGCAGCCAGAATTTCAGTGAAGTAATGAATTGCCACCAAAATAAAATGATGTCCATTTGAAGCCTTGGGTTCAATCATATAGACCATATCAATACCCCATAAAGAGAACGACCATGGGGAAGAAATAACATTTAGAAGTGTCGGAAGCACATGAGTCTTGTTCGCATAGATCTAAAACTTCTGACACTTCTTCACAAATTTATAACAGTCAGATTCCATTGTCAGCCAATAGTAACCTACCCTAAGCACCTTCATCACCATCGAATGTCCATTGGCATGGGTACCAAATGAACCTTCATAAATCCCATTCATTAACATGTCTGCTTCGTATCTATCCGCGCATCTGAGCAAGACCATGTCGTAGTTTCTCTTGTATAACACATCTTCACTGCGGAAGAAACTACCTGCTGAAGCAGCCGAATGAAAATCATCAAACAATGAAGTCGCCATCGAACGTCTTTTATCCCACATAAAGGGAAAGGTAAACATAGAGAAAATTTGAGAAGGGATAAATCACGGTCTTGGGACCGAGAGATCGGGTAAGGGAGTCTGTTACGTGAGGGAAAGGTGTTAGCAACCCACACACCCGTAGTACTCTATGGTATCCACTCTTGTTATCTATCTTATGGGTGTGTTTAATCTATGCTTACTGTTTATTATACTAAAGAATGCATGCAAAAGAAAGGTGGAAAAGACTGTAGGGAAAATAAAGTTGTACTCGCTTGAGCTCTATCCCAATGCCTACGTATACTTTTTGAGGAATCAGAGCTACCGTAGTTCGGCTCACATGTTTTGTATGTTTTGTGTTTTTTATGGACAATGTTAATTCCACCTTCTGCCGCAGCTCGACCTTTGAAGACTTATACATTGACACATAACTAAATTAATCATGTCCTTACCTGAAAAGGGTTTTATAGAAAAGGTGCTTGGGCGCACAAAAAGGTTTGAGTTGGTTTATATTTTGTTACCTTGAAAAAGGGTTTAAGTGTAATTAGCATGTTTTATGATTTGCTAAAGAAAAACGTTTTAGTTTTAGATGCAAGGATGCAAAAGGGGAAGAAAAGAGTCTAAGGGAGACTAGACTATTTCTAAACCTAATGTTATCATACAATGGTGGTCCTACGTCAAGGATGAAAGAGAAATCTCTACCTAATGTTAGCATGCATGGTTTGCAACCTAAGGTCTAACTCGCATCCGAATGGAGAAAGCACGTCCTAAGGGAACATGGTATGTACAAGGATAAAGCAAGCAAGCTTGAAGAAGCACACACATAAACGAGTAAGGAAAAGAAGAGAAATGCTTTAGCCAAGGGGAGCGTATCACCCGAGACAAGTAAGCAGGAGTGAGATAAAAAAGAAAAATGTGATGTCCAAAACGGCTGAACACCTAACCAAGATATAGGAGATCAAGGTAGACGATAGAAGACGATATGAACAATCACAGAGTATCAGCATCGGCCAATGCTAACTCCTGACAAAGCGGGGGGGGGGGGGGGGGGGGTCGATTACGGAACCCTTACCCACTTGACGACTCGATACACAAGTGCTGGCACAACTCCAAAGCTTCACGGTGCATCACGAGCTAAGGATGAAACAGACGAAAATGCAGGGGTTGATTGCTAACCCTTTCCACTCGCCCTATTTTGAGGACTTCAATCAAGGATGGGGGAATAATGCGGGCACAAAATATAAACACACCTGCAAAATACCTACATAAAGGTAGGGTTTTAAACAAACCACACACAAGTAGAAAACAGAATGCACACAATGCGGAATTGCCCTAAACGAGTCTTTAAATAAACCAAAGGAGTTCCTGACATGATCAGCAACGAAGACCCCCCGTCATACATCTCTACCCTACTTCTCATGGCATTAGAAATCTATAAAATCCTACTTCTCGTGATATCTAGAAAAGCGGTAAAGAAATACGATAAAACGCGAAAATGAGGAATAAAATAAGGCCACGATGATACCGAACAGAGAAGGTCTGTTTCCTCTTCGAAACAATGCAAGCGAAGAGAAAACTCTACATAAAATCTCCTCGGACTTCCTTGATGAAAATTATGCTCTTAGCTTTACTTTGAAAAATTCTTGAGACTCTTCAACCAAATCTGTTTTTCTCACCCATATCATAAAAATTCAATCACCATAATTAATCAAAATTGCAATTGAAACTAGCATAGCAAAAGAAATTTCAAAAGGCAGTAAAGTTGTAATCTAGGTGGTGTATTGCAAGCAAGTGAGTTAGTGTTGAGCCCAATGAGAATAAATCCAATAAGACTTTTTTGTACATGATCCAAGAGATATCGAAAAACATGATGATGAGCCTAAGAATTAGGAACTTCCGGCCCAGCCCTTGATCCAATTTCAATATCTCTATTGTCTTCAGTAGTATGACACCATATTTATCATTACCTATTACCTAATTATTCAATGATCCAACAAATTCAATAAGATAATAAAAATAACAAATAGAATAATTCAGTAATTGAAACAACAATTGCTTTGGTACAGCTAGGTAAAAGTGACACTTAAACTTCTACTCCAAACACGGCCTTCTTCTATAATACTATACATGGCGGTGCTTGGTGCCTCAACTCTTCTTCCCCGATTGAAAAACATCAGAATGTCGTCACTCTTTGTCTCAGGCTTCATCTCCAACTCACGTTCTTCACACTTCAGTTCCGATTCTGCTCCGATTGTGCTTCAGTCTCTCTACCTCCATGATTTCTCTTCAAATTGTTCAAAATCCGTCAATTCCAATTGCCACGACCATGTATCTTCCATAAATTTTCAATCTTCCATCATCTCTATTAAATCTAAAACCCTAGGTTTCAACTTATCGTGATGGCTACGTGTCTAAACCTGCGGTCCTGGGGATTCCGTTCACATAATCGGGACGCACAACCTAGAAACGAAGGAGATGATAAATATTGAATAAGGAGGCAATTTGATGCTTACTGGCCGGAGCAACCCCGACGATTCTTCAACGGTGGCGATAATCAGAGAAACCAGAAGTTAGCTGTGAAATCTAGGTAATAATAATTCATTTCTTCTATTTGCTTGCTCTGATTCTTCTTTCAACTTCTGTTTTTTCTTGCATTGTGATGTTGATGTGTGTTGTTGTTACTAACACAACCTCAGTTGCGTCGTTGATGATTGTTGTGTAGAGGAGTGACGATGATGATGATGATGATGGAGGCTGAAGAATGATGATGCAGAACTGTTATTGAGGGAGAAGGTTGAAGATTGATGATGGAACAAGGTGATGAAGCAGAACTATTATTGATGAAGAAGGTTGAAGATTGATGATGGAGGAAGGTGATGAAGATTGATGATGGAGCAAGGTGATGAGATTGATGAAAAGAAAGAAAATTTGGTGATGCTGATTGAAGAAACTTGAAGAAGAGGTAGAGAAATTCAGAGAGTTCTTGAGATTTTGGTGAGTTTTCTATAATTGATTTCTTTGTGATTTTTTGATTGAATTTGAAATCGTGAATACTCCTTCCCCTTTTTTTCTTTCTATTTGTTGAGTTCTCTGCTGGAAGTTTGTTGTAGAATTTGTTAGAAGGTTGTTAGAGAGAAGTTATGGTAGTTAGGGGATCCTGAATTGTGTTTGGTTTTCTCACGGTTCATCTCATTTGCACATTTCTATTTGGACTGTCGTAACTGTTAGGGAATGTTAGTTACAGTTGACAATAACAAATTAGTTAGAAGAAGTTCTATTGGGAAATTGGTTATAGGTTGGTTAGAAAGAAGTTTGGGAATTTTGTTAAGAGATGTTAATAGTGAGGATGAGAAGTTAGAATGTTAGCTAAAAATTCTGTTAAATTGGTTTTGATTTCTGATTTTGGAAGGTTAATTAGGAAGGTTAGAAATAGTTAGGAAATGGTTAAGGAATTCTGATAGAAGCGGTTAGGAAATTAGTTTTCTTTTCCCTATGAATTTCTGTTATAATTCTGTTTGTAAGTGCCTTGGGAGTCTATTATGAGCAATTACCCTGAGTTGGAAATCTGCTACAATTAGTTTTCTGAGCTGTATTTTTTTACTTAATCCCTTCTCATTTTCCTGCAGGCCGACTGTTATGTTAATGCAGGGGTTGGTTTTTGTTTACTGATGCAGTTTATGTGAATTAATATTCAGGTGATTGGAAAATTGGAATATCGTTGAAGCAAGTAGAAGTTTGGCCTTGAAGAATGAAAATTTGATCAAGAGGATAAAAGTCAGGGGCATGAAGACTATGGAAGAATCATGAAGTTATATATGATGTTTAACAATTTTTTGTTCAGATTTTGTAGGATAATATCTTGTAATCCTTTCCTTATAAAAGCTTCTTTTAAATTGTGTACTTCTTCTTGAATAACTCTTGTATTGAACTTGGACTCTAATGGAGAAGCTTCACCCATTTCTTTCTTTTCTTTCAAATTGAACTCTGCTGACAGTTTGGTAGTGTGATGAAATTAGGAGCACGAAATCTCTTGAATTCAATATCAATTTTCTCAAGCACTCAAAGTATTGTCTTTTATATTTTCCACGAAATTTAACTTTGAATACTCCTTTAATGGTGTAAATGACAAGCATAATCATGATTCCCTTATTCATGTAATGCCAAACACTCCATGGTAAGAATGAAAGAGACTTCTACAAGACTTCGTTAAAGATTGTTTCCGCATGCTCCCTTTGTGATGTATAGCAACATAAGTAGCCATGCTTGAACTTAAAATAAAGACCTTCATAATCAATGAGGAAACACCGGTCCCGAGTGACATGGTGTATTAGGCGCACCACTACCTTGTGCCACCAATAATAGAACCCTAATTCAAATGTATGACACCCTTGCAAGTAAAGTCTTCATCCATAGCAACTTGATTCAGTCCTATTCCCTCCCTTGCATAATGGCTTGCAATCCAACTAATGACATAACCCCTTTGGAATCTAATTCTTACACCAAATCCACTTGCATCTTCAATGAATCCTTAACTCATTTCCATCTTTTAATTCATACCAAACTTGTACGCCAAGCAACCAGTATTAGAAAGAATGGTCCCTGAAGCACAATGAATATTCAATTGAATTTAGCAAACTCAACCATGCTGAAATGTAAAACCTAACAACTCACAACCTTAATATGTTTGATCACTGATGTAACTTGAAAAGGTGGCTTTGTCTTTTGATGAAAATGAGTATCTTAATAAAAGAGGAAATTCCCAACGACCATAAACACAAACTCTAATCCCTCAAAACCCGATTGATGAAAAACCATGTTGATCCAAGCTTGCATAAAGATGAGAGCCTAAAAGCATGAAGAAACCCTAATTCCTCAATATCCTTAATCCCATGCAAAATTATTGACCAATGATGCATGACATGCAAAATGACCTAACGGGAGCTATTTACGTAAGAAAAATGCGAGATGCGTAAATCAGATAAAAGAAAAAAGGGTAGGACAAATTTGGGATATTACAGCTGCCCCTGTTAATTGTCTTATACCTGAAAGTACGATTGGTGCATGCCTTTTGGAAGTTCAAGGTTGAAGATGATTAAATACCAATGCCAAAAATTTGTTCTAGGAGAGAGCGTAAGTACTTATTTATTTTTGTAACATCCACTGGAGAGTTAAAAGAGGTGAAACTAAACCGGAGGTATACGTCGACCAGGACACGACGACATCAGAGTACACTGGTTAAGACACGATGAATGTTTGAATCGATACAGACGAGTATCAAAAGAAGATACAGATGAGTATCAAGAAAGGTTAAACATGGACGAGTGTTTGAATCCATACAGACGAGTATTGAAAGAAGATACAGACGAGTATCAAAAGGTTAAACACAGACGAGTGTTTGAATCAATACAAACAAGTATTGAAAGAAGATACAGACGAGTATCGAAAGGTTAAACACAGACGAGTGTTTGAATCAATACGGACGAGTATTGAAGGAAGATACAGACAGGTATCAAAAGGTTAAACACAGGCGAGTGTTTGAATCAATACGGATGAGTATTGAAGGAAGATATAGATGAGTTTCAAAAGGTTAAACACAGACGAGTGTTTGAATCAATACAAACGAGTATTGAAGGAAGATACAAATGAGTATCAAAAGGTTAAACACGTACGAGTGTTTGAATCGATACAGACGAGTATCGAAAGAAGATATAGACGAGTATCAAAAGGTTAAACACAGACAAATGTTTGAATCGATACGGACGAGTATCGGAATAAGATACAGATGAGTATCAAAAGGTTAAACACGGACGAGTGTTTGAATCAATACGAATGAGTATTAAAAGAAGATATAGATGAGTATCAAAAGGTTAAACATGGATGAGTGTTTGAATCAATACAAACGAGTATTGAAAGAAGATACAAATGAGTATCAAAAGGTTAAACACGGACGAGTGTTTGAATTAATACAAACGAGTATTGAAAGAAGATACAGACAAGTATCAAACGGTTAAACAACGACGAGTGTTTGAATCAATATGGACGAGTATTGAAAGAAGATACATACGAGTATCAAAAGGTTAAACATGGACGAGTGTTTGAATTAACACAGATGAGTATTGAAAGAAGATACATATGAGTACCAAAAGGTTAAACACGAACGAGTGTTTGAATAAATACACACGAGTATTGGAAGAAGATACAGACGAGTAACAAAATTTTAAACACGGGAGAGTGTTTGAATCAATACAGACGAGTATTGAAAAAAGATACAAACGAGTATCAAAAGGTTAAACACGGACGAGTGTTTGAATTAATACAAACGAGTATTAAAATAAGATACAGACGAGTATCAAGAAATGTTAAACACAAACGAGTGTTTGAATCAATATGGACGAGTATTAGAAGAAAATACATACGAGTATCAAGAAAGGTTTAAACACAGACGAGTGTTTGAATCAATACGTACGAGTATTGAAAGAAGATACAAACGAGTATCAAAAGGTTAAACACAGACAAGTGTTTATATCAATACGGACGTGTATTGAAAGAAGATACATACGAGTATCAAAAGGTTAAACACGAACGAGTGTTTGAATCAATACATACGAGTATTGAAAGAAGATACAGACGAGTATCAAAAGGTTAAACATGGACGAGTGTTTGAATCAATACAGATGAGTATTGAAATAAGATACAGACGGGTATCAAGGAGGAGATAACACAGGCGAGTGTTCAGGGAACTGACACATATGAGTGTTTATGAGTTGACACAGATGAGTGTTTAGGAAACCGACACATACGAGTGTTAGAAGACTGAATTATTTGTCAGACGGGATCTGGCTACCAGACGAGAACTGGGTTTAGAATGACAAGGTATATTGATTTTACCGGGAATTGTGAAAGTGAAGGTCACCAGCTGGAGATTTAAGAATGATATCCTCTTGTAGGGATGTATTGTTGTCTTTAAATAATTCAGGTCTTTTATGTAAGGTACCTGATCTAGCTTATGCTTCGTATGCATGTTTGAATTTCTTTTGCCGCAAAAATCCATTCTGATGGATCAGCTACGCACTTTTGAGGATGAAATGTCATGCAGTGATAATTATATGCAATGCAAAGAAATAAACTTCATGGGGATAAGTGAAGGCTTGCTGAGAACTGTTGCTCATCACCGGGGATGCCAATATATATCGGCACTGGGAACCTGCAGTACCAAAGATTGATGGGGATATTGGTGAGAATTTGCACTTGGGAGCCCATGATACCGAATATTATCGATGATCCTGCTAAAGATTGAATTGCCGACGAAGCGAGTTTACGGGTACATTACTGAATTTTGAATTGTGTTATTGTGGAAGAGATAATCTGGCCCAATTTTCCTACATCCTGAACCGTTGAGAGGATGGTAGAACTGAATATGCCGAAGCATGGATACTGAACACCATGCGGATCTCTTCAAATACATGTCCCAAGCTTACGCACACTGGGGAATTACCTCTTGAATCACTTGGGGATAAAAAGATGGTAATAGACGTCTGTGAATGGCCTAGTTTACTTCTGCGAATGCCCCAGTTTACTCCACTGGGGATGTCTTGATTCATCTCTGCGACTGCCCCAGTTCAACTCTCGGAGGACGTATACTTGTATGTACCAAGTCAAATGACGACTCTGAATTTTCTGAATTCACTTGGGGAATCAAGTTTGGAGTTATCTGTAGCAGATGAAAGCAGGTTCGTACGCTGGCTAGGTCAGGGTGACCATTATAAATTTCTACCCGCAAAGAAATACAACACTTGGAATGCATACAACACTCCCTCATGGTTACACATCAACGTAAAGTCAAGTTTTATCTTAACTTGAGAACTTTTATTCCCCATGCTTCTAATGCAGTGTTTAATAGCGAATAAAACACATTCTGCATACGAAAAACATTTTTATGATAATAAAAAAAAATTTGATGAAAGAAAACTTTATTGATTGGCCCATGAATAGGCATTTGTACAAGGATGCAACTCCTATATGAGGTAGTTGCGAGAAAGAAATGAAAAATATAGCAGGTATAAATGGCAATGAGAGATGCTCGAATTTCCATTAAAATCGGTATTGCTACAGTTCCCATATCCTCAGTAGTCTCAATGCCTTGCCTTTAAAGAGTAGCAGTTGGACCGTTCGATTCACTGCCAAGGTGCTACAGATGTGCGTGTGTTATTCATGAAGAGAATTCAGACTACAACCTCTCGTTTATGATCCCTAACTTTTGCTTGGATCTCCCTTTCGAGTTTTCGATCCAACGGGATACCCCTTTTTGCCTAAGTCGCCCTTTCGGGTTTTCAACTTAGCAGGTTATTATATTTTTTCATTTTATCCCTAATTTTTGCCTGGACTTTTCATGTCCACCAGGATGCCCATTTTTGCCTAAGTCTCCCTTTCGGGTTTTCGACTTAGCGGGTCTCTTTATGCGTAGTATTTTCTTACTGAGTCTGAATTGACTGGGAGTGGAACGTCTTCCCCATCCATGTCTGTCAAGATTAGAGCACCTTCTGAAAAGGCTCTCTTCATGATATATGGTCCCTCATAATTGGGAGTCCATTTTCCCCTTGTATCGGAATGGCTTTGCACAATAACCTTTCTCAAGACCAAATCACTAGGATAAAACTTCCGAGGACGGATCTTTTTGTCGAATGCTCTCTTCATCCTCTGTTGGTACAACTGGCCATGACAAATGGCTTCCAGGAGCTTTTCGTTAATCAGATTGAGTTGGTCGAATCTTGTTTGAACCCACTCCACCTCATCAAGCTTGGTTTCCATCGGAACTCTCAACAAAGGAATCTCTACTTCGACAGGAAGCACTGTATCCGTACCATAGACAAGAGAAAATGGACTTGCCCCTGTTGAAGTATGCACAGATGTTCTGTAGCCATGCAGAGTAAAAGGCAACATTTCATGCTAATCTTTGTATGTTCTGACCATCTTCTGGACGATCTTCTTTATGTTCTTGTTAGCAACTTTGACTGCACCGTTCATCTTCGGTCGATACGGCGATGAATTGTGATGTTCAATTTTGAACTCTTCACATAAATATTTCATCATGTTGTTGTTAATATTAGAACAATTGTCAATGATGATTCTGTGAGAAACTCGGTAACGACATATGATTTCTTTCCTGATGAAGTTAGTAACGACCTGTTTGGTTACATTCTTGTAAGAAACTGCTTCCACCCGTTTAGTGAAATAATCAATAGCCACTAGAATGAACCTATGACCATTCGAAGAACTTGCTTCAATCCTTCCAATCATATCAATTCCCCACATAGCAAACGACCATGGGGAAGTCATAACATTCAAAGGATTTGGAGGAACATGAATTCTGTCTGCACACACTTAGCATTTGTGGCACACCTTTGCATATACACAACAATCACTCTCCATCTTCATCATGAAATATCCTGCGCGTAAGATTTTCTTCGCCATAGAATGCCCGCTCGAATGAGTCCCGAAAGAACCCTCATGGATTTCCTTTATGATCGACTCTGCTTCGTGTCTATCCACGCATCTGAGCAGAACTGAGTCATAATTTCTCTTGTACAGGATGTCTCCTGATAAGAGGAACTTGGATGCTAACCTTCTAAACGTACGCTTATCACAAATTGTAGCATTTTCGGGATACTCTTGCCTCTCAAGGTACCGTTTGATGTCGTAATACCACGGCTTCTCATCAGACACGTCCTCAGTTGAAAGGCAATGAGTAGGAAAGACATGTGCTAGCTCTTTGTTATGGAGGATGGTATGTTAGGCGCCTTATTCGGAAAGCTCACTGAGAACATTGATTCTAAATTAGCTAAAGTATCGGCCAACTGGTTTTCGTCCCTGGGAATATGTTCGAAAGTGATTTCATCAAAAACGGGTATTAGCTGCAAGATGTAGTCTCTGTACGGAATCAAACTGGGGTGCTTCGTCTCCCAATCACCTCGTACTTGGTGTATGACCAAAGCGAAGTCTCCAAAGACTTCAACGATTTTGATTTTAAGGTCGATGGCTGCTTCTAGACCCATCATGCATGCTTCGTATTCTGCCACATTATTCGTACAATCGAAACATAACCGGACCGTAAACAATGTATGAGTATTGCATGGAGAAATCAGTATTGCCCCAACGACATGACCTGCAGCGTTCGAGGCACCATTAAACCTAAGAGTCCACCGCTCTTCCGGATCAATCCCGTCATAGTCATCAAGTTTCATAACATCTTCATCAGGGAAGTCAAATTCATTGATTGATACTCTTCCAACGACTGATGAGCGAGATGATCTATAAGAATGCTACCCTTGATAGCCTTTTGTGTAACATATTAAATGTCATATTCAGATAAAAGCATATGCCATCGAGCTAGCCTTCCTGTGAGTGCTAGTTTTTCAAAGATATAATTTAACGGGTCCATCTTTGATATTAGAAAAGTCGTGTATGTCAGCATATAATGCCTCGGACGTCGAGCTGCCCAAGCAAGCGCACAACAACGTTTTTCAAGCAAAGAATACCTGGATTCACAATCAGTAAACATTTTAATCAGATAATAAATGGCGTGCTCTTTACGTCCTCTTTCGTCCTGTTGTCTAAGCACACAACCCATGGATCCTTCCAGCACCGTCAAGTACATGATGAGTGGCCTCCCAGGCACTGGAGGAATAAGGATTGATGGCTCTTGGAGATACTGTTTGATCTTTTCAAAGGCTTCCTGGCAATTATCATCCCATTGGACATCTTGATTCTTGCTCAATAATTTAAAGATGGGTTCACAAGTAGCTGTGAGATGAGAGATGAACCTGGCTATGTAATTCAACCTCCCAAGGAACCCTCTTACTTCTTTTTATTTTTTTGGTGCTGGCATATTCTGTATTGCTTTTACTTTGTCAGGATCTACTTCAATTCCCCGCTGACTTACGATGAAACCAAGTAATTTTCCAGATTGCACCCCGAAGGTGCACTTGTTCGGATTAAGCCTTAGCCTAAACTTTTGCAGACGCACAAATAACTTTTGCATATGGACCAAATGTTCTTCCTCAGTTTGTGATTTTGCAATCATATCATCAACATATAATTCAATCTCTTTATGAATCATGTCATGGAAGAGCGTCACCATGGCATGCTGATATGTTGCACCAGAATTTTTGAGGCCAAAAGGCATGACCTTATAACAGTAAGTACCCCATGGAGTAGTGAATGTTATCTTCGTCATGTCTTCCGGGGCCATCTTTATCTGACTGTACCCCGAAAAACCATCCATGAAGGAGAGAACAGAAGACTGAGCTGTATTATCTACCAATACATCGATGTGAGGTAACGGGAAGTCATCCTTTGGGCTTGCTTTATTCAAATCCTGATATTCCACACACACGCGCATCTTCCCATATTTCTTAGGGACGGGTACGATGTTGGCAATCCAATCCGAGTATTCACATACCAACAAGAAGCCTGCATTCAACTGCTTTTCAACCTCTTTGATCTTGAGAGACATATTTGGACGAGTTCTTCGTGGCTTTTTCTTCACCGGAGGACATTCTGGCTTGAGTGGTAAATGGTGCATGACTGTATCTGTATCTAAACCAGGCATGTCTTCATACGATCAGGCAAAGATGTCGGAGTACTCTCTGAGAAGCTCAATCAACCCCTTCTTTATATCACTTTGCAAAGTGGCCCCTATATTGTCCTGTTTCTCACACACCTCGACCACTTTTCCCCAGTCTTCATTGGGAATTCCAGACTCCACAATGGCTTTGGCATCCCTCAAGGAAACCATTGGAACTCCGGACTTCTTTGTAGTTTCCAGCATGGTGGGGACTCTGTCAACAGAAATGATTTCCAAGGCCTAAAAAGGGGTTTCATGTACTTCCCCGTCCACTTCGACATAACGGAAGGAAGTAACATTGTTGATCACGACATCTTCCTCTCCACCAATGATGATGACTTTGTCTTGAATGATGAATTTCAAACGTTGGTGCAGAGTTGAGGTTACCGCTCCTTCCATATGTATCCACGAGCGCCGCGCCCCAGTAGGCAGGTATAAGACAGATGAATATCCATGACATAGAATGATAGGTAGAATACGTGGGGACCAATATTGATGGGTAGGTAAACTTCCCCTTCTACAGTTCTTCTTGACCAATCAAAAGTTTGACTGTCAGTGTGCTAGGTTTCATCATAACCCCATCCATGTTCAACTTGAACAGGGTATGTTTAGGCATCACATTCAAAGAAGACCCAGTGTCTACCATGACTTGAGACATCATAGGCTGATGGAAATATGAAATGCTTTATTATGAGCTCGGCCCTCAGAAGGAAGCTCGTCGTCACTAAAACCCAGACAGTTCCCTGCGGAAATATTTGTAACAACCCCTTCAAATTGGGCCACAGAAATTTCAGGATTCACATTTGAACTGCGCAGAATTCTCATCAAGGCGGTTTGATGAGCTTCAGAGTACAGAAGGAGGGATAAGATTGATATCTTTGCAGGCGTCTGATTCAGCTGGTCAACCACCTTGAAATCATTCTTCTTGATCACCCTGATTAGCTGCTCCACTCGTTATTCAAAAGACGTCCCAAGAGAATCATTAACTACTTGTTTCCCTTTATATTTCACAGGAATCTCTTCATTAACTTCTTCGGGAGGTGGTGGAGTAGGAGAAAAGACTCTCCCGCTTCGGGTTATTCTTCTAGTTCCAGCAATGTTGGTTATGTCCTTGTTTTCAATCGGTGGATAGATAACTTTCTTTCCACGGATGTAAGCACCGTTATATTCCCATGGCACTGCCCTGTTATCAGCTATCGGAACGGGAACTGGATGTGGAGGTGTCGATGCTTGGGTTGGCAGGGGAGTAACCAGATTCTGACCTGGCGTAGGGAGCGCTGGAACTCGTATAACCAATGGAACTCTTGAAGTGTTTCCCTGAACATTGGTCGGATAATACATAATCTCTAGAATAACAACACCACCTTCAGGGATGGCTTTCTCAACTCTAACAACCCCTTCGTCCATCAGTCTCTGAATGGAATTTTTCAAATCATCACACTCGTCCGGATTGGATGAGCATTTAAAAAAAAATTCATGAAGCTCCTGTATAACTTCTTGCTGTAAAATATGCTCTCTCAAAACTGCCATTGACATCTGAACCTCTTCAACTTGAGTCACTAAGTCATGGTTATCGTCGAACTCGATTGCATTGGCAGTGGCCCCATGATGGGGAGGTATAAGATTGTTCTGAACATTAGGGCCTATATGAGAAAAGCTTAACTCCTTGGCATCCAAAAGATATTTCACCTTACACTTAAAAGCTCTGCAGTTTTCGATTGAATGGCCTGGAGCGCCTGAAAGAAACTCACAACGCGCATTAATGTCATAACCCATTGGAAGTTCTCCCGGTGGGGGAGCTAACACTCGGAGCTGTACCAACTGACCAGCTAGCAATTGTGGAAGCAATTTGGCATAAAACATTGGGATTGGATCCAACTTCCTCTCGGGATACCTTTGCTACCTTTGTTGACCCCTTTGTCCTTGGGGCCTCTGATTCAGTTGATACTTTCGCGGCGGTGCGTACTGTTGTTGTGGAGCAGCAACATGAGTTTGATAATATGGAACCTGTACAACAGCTTTCCCATTATCAAAAGAGGAATTGCTTACCTCTCCTTCCTTTTTCTTGACAAAACCTCCAGAATACAGTTTCTTTCCACCACATGAGTTGTTGTTACCATTCGTTCCAAATACACCTGTAATAGTTCCTACTTTGATACACATTCCAACATGTTCCCTAATGATAACCATATCCGAAAATGAATCAGAATTACTTCCAAGCATATGTTGCAAATACGGGCCTCAGAGGGTACTCATAAACAAATCTACCAGTTCACGGCCCAGGAGAGGGGGTTGAACCCTCGCGGCCAAACTGCGCCACCTCTGGGCATACTATTTAAAAGACTCACTAGTCTTCTGAGACATACTCTGCAACTGTGCATGGCTAGGGGCCATGGCGGTATTGTAATGATAATGTTTCAGGAAAGCATTGACAAGCGCACCCCAAGTACTAACATGAGTTTGCTTCAACTGCATGTACCACTCTAATCGTTGCTAGCATAAGTGGCCATCTTTCTGCAGTAAGATCAGAGGTGAGTCTCCGGGCATGTAACCCCCTTATACTTGTCGAATTCCGGTACCTTGAACTTTGGTGGAATCATAACCCCCGGAACTAGACACATAGCAGCAGCACTAAATCCTGGTTTCTTAGAAGTCTCTATAGCCTTCAAACATTCTTCCAAAGCCTTGTACATCTTAGCTGTTTCAGATAAATCAGTTGTAAAATCCTTTGGAGGGCCATCGATATCGATGACATCATGGTGGTCATCCACAATCAGTCGTGGATTCTCTTTAGGAATTCCGCTATTGTCATTCCTGGGTCCGCCATTCTCGGACGTAGAGGCACTGTCAACCAGCTTAGTAACACTCAGTCTGAGTTCTTCTTGCCCTTGGATGACGGCATGAAGCGTTTGCATGAGATGATTCATTCGATCACCTATGGTGTCCATGTCTTTGCAGACAGTGGCCTGGTTATGTTCAATCTGCTCTATAATCCTCAACTTGTTGGATCAAGTGCGATAATGATGTAAGGAATTCGTCTTGTAGATTCTGATAATAAGAGGCAAAACCATCAGATAAAAATTCTCGCCAGAAAACCTACAATTCATGAAATGCATGATATGTATGATGTATGAAATGATTGTACATTCCGGTTTTCCACAGCTCAATTAACATCAGTAATAATCGAGCAACATGGTAATAAGAACCGCCACATAAAGAAAATATCCAGAAATAGGAGAAATTCCCATTAGAATCCAATACAAGAAAGTTGCAAGAGTACAAGATAAGTGATTCCATCCAACAAGCTTGGCGGTAGTCGAGATGATAATATAATAAACAGTCTGAAGGTAGGCTACCATTCTTTATCCATCTCTATCTCACATCACTAAGGCCCAAATAAAGTTCCTTAGCAATAACTTCAAAGTCGGGCTGGTTCAGAACAGCAACAAATATGTGCTCGTTAATCTTGGGCAAATGAGAGTACTCTTTCGAAGTTAGAGTGATCTAATGGTCTTTGAGGGTGAAACAGTGTAACTCATAGTCGTAAAACTGAAGTAGAGTCAAAGAACCACCATGTCTTTCACTAAAAGCCTTTGCATTAGGATAGACTAAATGGTCTTTTAAACTCTTCAAAGAAGGCCAAGAAATCGAGCGGAAAACTTGAGCAGCACTGATAAGTACAATTGTCTCTTCTGGTCCTCTTGAGAACATCATTGTTGCTAGACGTTACTTACGGAAACTACAACCTCGTGAGATACCCCGAAATGGACATGCACATGTAAGGTTAGTATATAGTTTCATTTTTTTGACATTTCTTTTTGAAAAGTAAACATGTTAAGATGTAAGTGCAAATGATCATGGGATTACTACTTCCGTGATACTAATTTCTGCTGTATTGTCTTTGCATAGTCTGGTAGTACCAGGATCACAAGTTCAGAACATAACCGAAAGAACCTCATGAACACCAGATTTGGAACTCAGAAAATAAATATGAGAACCTCATAGTCACCGACAAAAAATCTAAAACGTAACCATTAGAACAAATAGTCACCATCTAAACATGAGTAACCATCTGAACATAGTCACCAACTGTACCTGTGATAATAACTCCCTCCCCACTGACGGGTGAAAACTAGGTCAAGGTAAGGTCGGGTAACTCAGAATCAAGGATACTCTTGAAAAACTATCGCCATACCACCTAGGTGAAAATGATAGCCCCTCATTTGTACCTCATCTGAGCATGGACGACATGGCGGCAATAGTGAAACCTAAGTCAACTAGCCGTTCATGTTCCACTCTATTCCTAGTGTTCCTATGGTTGTCACTTGGGCTGGGTATTGGGACTTTTACCTCAATAGTAACACCCACCCAATAAGAAGCAGATCCAGTACATCAGTAGTATATGGAAGACAGTAAAATGCAATGCACACATATGCTTAGGTGATAATCATGATTAAATGAATAAACAGAAAGCATAAAAATAAACACCCAAAGGAAAGAAAACAAGATCTAGGAGCGAATCCGGGATGGGCCAGCATTTGGTCGACCTTTCCCCAGTGAAGTCGCCAGTTGAAACAACCGAATGAAAATCATCAAACAATGAAGTCGCCATCAAACGTATTTTATTCCACGTGAAGGGAAAGGTAAACATCGAGAAAACCTGAGAATGGAGAAGTCACGGTCTTGCGACAAAGAGATCGGGAAAGGGAGTCTGTTACGCGAGGGGAAGGTGTTAGCATCCCACACGCCCGTAGTGCTCTACGGTATCCATTCTTGTTATCTATCTTATGGGTGTGTTTAATATATGTTTACTTTTTATTATACTAAAGAATGCATGTAAAAGAAAGGGGAAAAGAATTTAGGGAAAATAAAGTTGTACTCGCTTGGGCCCTACTCCAATGCCTACGTATCCTTTTTGAGGAATCAGAGCTATTGTAGTTTGGCTCACATGTTTTGTATGTTTTGTGTTTTTTATGGACAATGTTAATTTTGCCTTCTTCCGCAGCTCGACCTTTGGAGACTTATGCGTTGGCACAAAAGTAAATTAATCACGTTCTTACCTGAAAAGGGTTTTAGAGAAAAGGTGCTTAGATGCATAAAAAGGTTTGAGTTGGTTTGTATTTTGTTACCTTGAAAAAGGGTTTAAGTGTAATTAGCATGTTTTATGATTTGCTAAAGAAAAAGTTTTAGTTTTAGATGCAAGGATGCAAAAGGGGAAGAAAAGAGTCTAAGGGAGACTAGCCAATTTCTAAACCTAATGTTATCATACAATGGTGGCCCTACGTCAAGGATGAAAGGGAAATCTCTACCTAATGTTAGCTGTGATACGGTGGGAGAACTGACTTGAGGTTTTGCGTTTGTGTTCGCACTTGTGCGGTTTAGCAAGAGTCGCCACCGACTTTTTATTTTATCCAAAGGAAAGGTCAAAAAGCACAGAAAAGACCTTTGAGATGTTTTCTTGGGTTCGAGGGGTAGATTATGAAAAGGGAAGGTGCTAGCACCCTTTTCATCTATGGTTTTCCATGGGCTCTTAGTTACTTGTTTAGATCACTTGCTTTTGCTTTTCAATTGTTTGAAATGGTGCTTTGTGTGTGGTTTTGAAAATATTTTGAAAAGAGGCCTATGTTTAGGCAACCTTTGTAATGATTCTTGTTTGAATATATACAAAGGTGTTTGTCTTTTGAAAAGATGTTTCAATGTTTGAAAGTTTGTTTTGGGAAATGTTTTGAAATGTGCTGTGTGTTTTTGAAAATAGCAAGGATGTTTGCAAGTTTGATCAAGTAACTAGGACTTGTCTACCCTACTCAAAGATCTTTCCTACACATTTTTAACCCTTTTACATTGTTGTTTTACCATTGTATTTGGTAAACAACCTTGTGTTTGGATGTTAAACGGGACAGGCGTGGGTTAACTTTACAATCATTGAAAGCAACTTGTGAGACGCTCTAGCAATTTTGTAAGGGACGAGATAGTTTTATCTAAGGCAACATCGAGGGTCATCGAGGGACTACGATCTTTGTTTATCGAAGGGTCATTTGCTAGAGTGTCGCATATTCGAGGGACATAATCGTATTTCCGAGGCAACTAGCGAGGTTACCCTAGAGGTGCGCGTGTGAGAAGTGTGTTGATTTCAAGTTATCTATTCTTGGATTAGGTCATCTAGCGATTGATTTTTGAATCTTTCCATACATGCCTAATTACTACACAGTATATAGAAAGCAATAAATTGCGGGAATTAAAATTCTAAGCTATTACAAAAGTATCCGGGAATGGGGGTACAATTATTACAAATGGGGATGAGTCACATAAAAAATAGCAATGTCCAAATATTACAACCAAATCGAATTGCTGTGCGATTTAATACAAAGATATGACAATTTATGAAATAAAGAAATCAATAAAGTATGAAATGCAATGTATTTACTTGAAAAGAGAAATAAAATCTATTCTAAAAAAGAAAGATTTAAACTAAAAAAATAAAATCATTATTATTACTCTTTTTTATTTTTTAATAATTTTGAAAGAAACATTTAAAGAAAGAAAAATAACTAAACTAATTATTATTTTTTTTGGTATTTTATTAAATGTAACAAATTAAAAAAAAAAGTTATAAAAGAAGAAAATAGTAAAAAAAGATTTCTAGGGCTTAAAAAAAAGTATAGAAGCAAACTAATTAATAATTTTCAAAACAAAGTTTGAAGGAAAAAATGGGCTTAGGATATTTGAAGGTGTTAGGCCCAAAGGCGCATTAATATTGATGCTGAATAAAAATAAAAGGCAAAGGGGGGGGGGGGGGGGTGTGAGCTAGCGCATGGGCTTTAGAAAGCTGGCCTAAAATCTTAAACCTGCGTAATTGTTTCTGATTAGGGTAAACAACAAATTAGGGTTTGTTGTTCTTTTGCACTTACAGCGGCGCCGCTCTGTTCCGTTCCCTCTCACTTCTTTCTCTTGTTCATATTTCTCCCTGAACGTCCTTGTTCGTTCCTGTTCGTTCATCTCTCCATCTCTGAACATCTCTCTTCGTCCATGTCCCTCTTTGATTCAACTCGATTTACATTTTTTCTGGAAATGCCTAAGTTTGAAGTGAAACTCTCTAAAGGGTTTGAGACACATTTTCTGATCTGATTCTCCCTCTACTTCCGTTGCCGGAGCGATTCTCCTCCTCACTTCCTAAACAGATGCTAATGGTTTCGTTTTTTGAAAGGTAAGGTTCGGTTTTGGACTTAATAGTTTTGTTTGTTTTATACGTTTTGTTCATGTTTCTTTTATGTTAATGACACTTAATGTTCATTGAGATGTAGAAAAATGATGTTATGGTAAAAACGTACCTGTTTGGGATTTTTATGGACGAGGATAGTGAGATTGAGGGAAGTGCTCCCTGGTGGCGGATCGAGGGAGGAAGATGAAGATGAAAGGACGCGCGCTTCTGGTAACCTCTTTTTGTCCCTTGAACCTTGAATGATGATGGTATTGCTTCTGATTGTTGGATATTGTGTTTGAAATTTCTGGGTTATGAACTTGTTGAGATGGTTTTACAATTTCTGATTTGATATGGTTGCTATTGGTTTTGATGATACTGATGGAATGTTGGGATGTTTTACAGTTGAGGGTTTAATTTTGTTGGAATGTTTTTATGGTTTGAAAACTGTTTTTACAGTTTGGGAGTTTGCTGGAATTTGACAGTTTGGCAGGCTTGGATTTTTTTGTGTGTTGGAAATGAGTTACAAGTTTTGAGCTTTTTTGACAGTTTTTGTGTGTAGTTTGCAAGCCTTGGCTGTGTTTGGTTTGATGACTTTGAAAACTGTTTTTTTACAGTTGGGAGGATGGTTACAGGATTTTTGAAATGAGTTATATGTTTTTGGATGTTTGAGCTGAGTTTTTGGTGTTGAACTGAGCTATGCAGGTTATTTGAAACTGGTTATGCCGGTTTGGATTTTTTCTGCAGTTTTGGACTTGAATGCTTTTCTTTTGTTTTGGTTACAGTTGAAGGTTGGTTGAGGAAGATGGCAGTCTTGGATTTTTTTTTTATGTTTGACAAAATGTTCTGAGTTGAATCAAATGTTCTCTCTCTTTTGCTTGAGCCTTTTCTCTGTTATATCTGCTTTTCTCTTTGACAGCCTGTGGGCAGGATGGCCAAGTTGTACCTTTTGTGCAGTTCCAACAAAATAGGTGATATCTTTTCTCTCTCTCCTCTCTCAATGATAAAAGCAAATTGCTTTTTCTCTGTTTTTTCTGAAAAGTTTGCATAAATTCTGGAAAATGATGAAAGGCTATTGCAACAAGCCCTTTGCTTGTTGTTTGGTTTACCATACTGCTTTCTTCTTTGCCTGCTATGCTACTGTCTAGTTATTGCATTTGTACTTTCTTCTTCTTGCTGCATTGTTTGGCCTTGTTGCATTGTTTGGCCTTGTTTAGTTTTCCTGCTTAGACAGCTTGCTTGTACTGCTGCATCCAGTTTGTATTTTGGCTGTTGTTTAGTTTGTCTTTGGACAATTGCTTGCTTGCAATGCTTGCTTAGACAACTTGCTGCATGTTTGCTGCATTGTACTTGTCTAGTTACTTGCCGTTGTTGCATTTGGACAAATTTGCTTTGCATTCTTTTTTATTTGGACAAATTGCATTTTTCTTTTTCTTTTTGTGAACCAAGAAGAGTAATCTTCTTGTGATTTGCAAAGAGAAAAATAAAAACGTGATAAATTGAAAATAGCCCTCTGATTCCAAACGGAAAACTTTAATGATGAACATTTTTCTTTCTTTTTTTGAAAATTGTTGCTTATGCTCAATTAACTGTGCTAATTATTTTTCTGTCTTTCTTTCATGTGAGCGCAAACTGGATCGTGGCAAAGCAGAGGAAGAAAGAGATTCTTTGTTGAGTATGGGAGCAATGGAAGCTTAGTCATCCTTAAGCTTAGACTTTTCTTTGTAAATTAGAGAGAAATACTCAAACAATTGTACTAATTCATTTTTCGAATACAATAAGTTGTAAAACTTAAAGCATTTAAATAATAAATTGTATTGTAACAATTTTTTTGAAATAAATGAAAAAGTCTTTATGAGATAATCTGATGTTCAATAAAAATCCATTACTGTTAGTAACTTGTAATTTTGTCTTTGCATCTTCACTAACTCTTTAAGATTCCCGATCAAGATAATTGAAATTGCATCCCAATAATTCCAATCAAGATAACTTAAACTCCAAGTAAACCAATAACTCTGTAATCTTGCAACTGTATTCCAATCAAAACACGCACTGTGTATTCCATAAACAAGCAAATATTTTATTCCATAAACAAAGTAAATGTTTTTAAAAGATGCAAATTATCTGGTTAACCTGAATCAAACAAACACTGCCTTTTCAGTAAATTTGAGAGAGCATGAAAACATATAAAAATCAATTGAATTTCTGAGAACTCAATTTCTTCTGAGAAATGCGAGAAAAACCCTAATTGCTGATTTACTGTCACAGGAGAAAATCTGTCTGATCGATTCCTGAGCCAATCTTGGATATTTGAGAAACCCTAGGGTTGTGCTTTTCTTATGAAAAATGGGAGGGCAAATTTTGGGGTACAACATTAGCATACATGCTTTGCAACCTAAGGTCTAACTTGCATCCGAATGGAACAAGCACGTCCTAAGGGAACATGATATGTACAAGGATAAAGCAAGCAAGCTTGAAGAAGCACACACATAAAAGAGTAAGGAAAAGAAGAGAAATGCTTTAGCCAAGGGGAGCGTATCACCCGATACAAACAAGCGGGAGTGAGATGAAAAAGAAAAATGTGATGTCCAAAGCGACTGAACACCTAACAAAGATATAGGAGATCGAGGTAGACGACAGGAGACGATATGAATAATCATGGAGTATCAGCATCGGCCAATGCGAACTCCTAACAAAGCATGGGGGTTCGATTGTGAAACCCTTACCCACTTGACGACTCCATACACAAGATTTGGCACAACTCCAAAGCCTCGTGGTGCATCACGAGCTAAGGATGACACGGACAAAAATGCGGGGGTTGATTGTTAACCCTCTTTGCTCGCATCCTTTTGAGGACTTCAATAAGGGATGGGGGAATAATGCAGGCACAAAAGAAAAACACACCTGCAAAATACCTACACAAAGGTAGGGTTTTAAACAAACCACACACAAGTAGCAAACAGAATGCACACAATGCAGAATTGTCCAAAACGAGTCTTTAAATAAACCAGAGGGGTTCCTGACATGATCTGCAATGGAGACCCCCATCATACATATCTACTCTACTTCTCATGGCATCAGAAATCAGTAAAATCCTACTTCTCATGATATCTAGAAAAGTGGTAAAGAAATATGATAAAGCGCGAAAATAAGGAATAAAATAAGGCCACGATAATACCGAACAGAGAAGGTCTGTTGTCTCTATTGTCTTCAGCAGTATGACACCACATTTATCATTATCTATTACCTAATGATTCAATGATCCAACAAATTCAATAAGATAATAAAAATAACAAATAGAACAATTCAGTAATTGAAACGACAATTGCTTTGGTACAGCTAGGTAAAAGTGACACTCAAACTTCTACTCCAAACGTGATCTTCTTCTACAATACTATACACGGCGGCACTTGGTGCCTCAGCTCTCCTTCCCCAATCGAAAACCATCAGAACATCGTCGCTCTTCGTCTTAGGCTTCATCTCTAACTCACGTTCTTCTCACTTCAATTTCGATTCTGCTCCGATTGTGCTTCAGTCTTGCTACCTCCATGATTTCTCTTCAAATTGTTCAAAATACGTCAATTCAAAATGCCACGACCAAGTATCTTCCATCAATTTTAAATCTTCTGTCATCTCTATTAAATCTGAAACCCTAGGTTTCAACTTATCGCGACGGCTATGTATCTAAACCTGCAGTCTTGGGTATTTTGTTCACATAATCGGGACGCACAACCTAGAAACAATATGATAAATATTGCATAAGGTGGCGATTTTATGCTTATTGGCCGGAGCAACCATGACGATTCTTCAATGGTGGCGATAATCAGAGAAACCCGGAGTTAGCTTTGAAATCCAGGTAATAATTATTCATTTCTTCTATTTGCTTGCTCCGAATCTTCTTTCAACTTCTGTTTTTTCTTGCATTGTGATGTTGATGTGTGTTGTTGTTACTGACGCAAATTCAGTTGCGTCGTTGATGATTATTGTGTAGAGGAGTGATGGTGATGACGATGAAGGCTGAAGAATGATGAAGCAGAACTGTTATTGAGGGAGAAGGTTGAAGATTGATGATGGAACAAGGTGATGAAGCAGAACTGTTATTGAGGGATAAGGTTGAAGATTGATGATGGAGCAAGGTGATGAAGATTGATGATGGAGCAAGGTGATGAAGATTGATGAAGAGAAAGAAAATTTGGTGATGTCGGTTGAAGAAACTTGAAGAAGAGGCAGAGAAATTCAGAGAGTTCTTGAGATTTTGGTGAGTTTTCTATAACTGATTTCTTTGTGAGTTTTTGATTGAATCTGAAATCGTGAATCCTCCTTCCGCTTTTCTGTTTTTTCTATTTTTTCTGTTATTTGAATTCTCTACTGGAAGTTTTTTGTAGAATTGGTTAAAAGGTTGTTAGAGAGCGGTTATGGTAGTTAGGGGATCCTGAATTCTGTTTGGTTTTATCACGGTTCATCTCTTTTGCAGATTTCTGTTTGGACTGCCATAACTGTTAGGGAATGTTAGTTACAGTTGACAATAACAAATTGGTTAGAAAAAGTTCTGTTAGGAAATTGGTTATAGGTTGGTTGGAAAGAATTTTGGGAATTTTGTTAGCTAAAAATTATGTTAAATTGGTTTTGATTTCTGTTTTTGGAAGGTTAATTAGGAAGGTTAGAAACAATTAGGAAATGGTTAAGGAATTCTGCTAGAAGCGGATAGGAAATTAGTTTTCTTTTCCATCTGAATTTCTGTTATAATTATGTTCGTAACTGCCTTGGGATTATGTTATAAGCAATTACCTTGAGCTGGAAATCTGCTACAGTTAGTTTTCTGAGTTATATTTTTTGACTTAATCCCTTCTCAATTTCCTGCAGGTCGACTGTTATGTTAATGCAGGGGCTGGTTTTTGTTTACTGATGTAGTTTATGTGAATTAATATTCAGGTCATTGGCAAATTGGAATATCATTGAAGCAAGTAGAAGTTTGTCCTTGAAGAATGAAAATTTGATCAAGAGGATATAAGTCAGGGGCATGAAGACTATGGAAGAATCATGAAGTTATATATGATGTTTAACAATTTGTTGTTCAGATTTTGTAGGATAATATCTTGTAATGTTTTCCTTAAAAATGCTTCTTTTAAATTGTGTACTTCTTCTTGAATAGCTCTTGTATGGAACTTGGACTCTAATGGAGAAGCTTCACCTATTTCTTTCTTTTCTTTTAAATTAAACTCTGTTGACAGTTCGATAGTGTGATGAAATTAGGAGCACGAAATCTCTTGAATTCAATATCAATTTTCTCAAGCGCTCAAAGTATTGTCTTTTATATTTTCCATGGAATTTAACTTTGAATACTCCTTTAATGGTGTAAATGCCAAGCATAATCATGATTCCCTTATTCGTGTAATGCCAACCACTCCATGGTAAGAATGAAAGAGACTTCCACAAGACTTCGTTAAAGATTATTTCCGCATGCTCCCTTTGTGATGTATAGTAACTTAAGTAGACATGATTGCACTTGAAATAAAGACCTTCATAATCAATGAGGAAACACCTGTCTAGAGTGACATGGTGTATTAGGCCCACCACTACCTTGTGCCACTAATAATAGAACCCTAATTCAAATGTATGACTCCATTGCAAGTAAAGTCTTCATCCATAGCAACTTGATTTAGTCTTATTCCCTCCCTTGCATAATGGCTTGCAATCCAAGTAATGACATAACCCCTTTGGAATCTAATTCTTACACCAAATCCACTTGCATATTAAATGAATCCTTAACTCATTTCCATCTTTTAATTCATACCAAACTTGTACGCCAAGCAACCAGTATTAGAAAGAATGATGCCTGGAGCATAATGAATCTTCAATTGAATTTATAAAACTCAAACATGATGAAATGTAAACCCTAACAACTTGCATCCTTAATCTGTTTGGTCACTGAAGTAACTTGAAAATGTGGCTTTGTCTTTTGATGAAAATGAGTATCTTAATAAAAGAGGAAATTCCCAACGACCATAAATACAAACTCTAATCCCTCAAACCTTAATTGATGAAGAACCATGTTGATCCAAGCTTGAATAAAGATGAGAGCCTAAAAGCACGAAGAAACCCTAGTTCCTCAATATCCTCAATCTTATGCCAACTTATTTACCAATGATGCATGGCGTGCAAAATGACCTAACGAGAGCTATGTTCGTAAGAAAAATGCGAGATACATAAGCCAGATAAAAGAAAAAAGGGTAGGATAAATTTGGGGTATTACACCTGCCATCTTTCTCAATGTCTTATGATCTTTATTTGATTCCCCAAGTGGGTACTCTTGAGTTTGAAGAAAATTCTCGATATCATAATGCCAAGGTTATCCATCTAATGTCGTCTTTGCTGTAAATACATGAGTTGGACTATCAAGACGCCTAATGGTAATCTGAGGTAGTTCATTTTGAAAGTTCACTTTGTACAAGGAGGACAAAGTAGCTAGAGCATGTGTTATCTGATTCTCATCTCGAGGAATGTGATGGAATTCAACTTTGTTGAAGAAAGGTAACAACCTTCTCACATAATCTTTATAAGGAATCGGGCCAGGATAACGGGTCTCCCATTCTCCTTTTATATGATTTATCACTAAAGTTGAATCACCATATACATCAAGAGTATTGATTCTAAGATCCATAGCTTCTTCAAGTCCCATGATACAAGCTTCATATTCCGCTATGTTATTGGTACAATTGTCGCGTCGTGAAAAAACACAGAGTCGCCACCAAACTCTATTTATCTCGAAGGAATGGAAGATATCGAGAGAACCCCAAAGAAATGGATAAAATGGTCTTGCGACCAAGAGAAAGGGTAAGGAAGTCGGTTACGCGAGGGGAAGGTATTAGCACCCCACACGTTCTTGGTACTCCACAAGATCCACTTTCGTTTGTTCTCATCTAAGGGTGTGTAGAAATATATGTCTAAATCTTACTGCTAAATGCTAAAAAATGAAGATGGAATTCATGCGAAATAAAATGCGAGGAAAAAAAGGAAATAGTTACAAATTTTTACTCGGTCCGGCCCCGCGATCGTATGCCTACGTATCCCTTTCGAGTAATCAGAGCACCGTAGTTCGGCTTACATGTTTTGGTTTGTTTTGTCTTTTTAATGGAACAATGCTCAGCTTTGTAATCTACCTCTACTCTACCCTTGAGACTCACGTGTCTGTAGTAGAAAGGAACTAACATGCCCATACCTGACGAGGTATCTTCAAAAGAAAAATTCCCAAAGGCGGATAATGTTTCGTATGCAACATTTTGGCAATTAGACATGAGTGCAACCCGACCTTTGGGGATTTATGTGTTGTACCGCCTAAAGTAGAACTAACACATTATTTTAAAAGATTTGATGAAAGGCTCGAAGGCGAAAAAAGTTGGGATTGGTTGATGTTTTTACCTTGAAAAAGGGTTTTTGCATTATTAAAATGTCTTTGAATTTTGAAAGAAAAAGAAGGTTTTAGTTTTAATGCATATCCAAAAAGAGAAAGAAAAAGGCTATGGGAGACTAACCTAATTTATAATCCTAATGTTAACATGCAATGTTGATCCTAAAGTTGAGGATGAAAGGGAAATCCTAACTATGTTAGCATACAAAAAACCTAAAAGCGAGGACAATTATTCTATAGGGAACATGCAAAGAGATCAAAGTCGTCATCTTAATTCTAATTGAGTGACTCATCGATCATCAACAAAGAAAGAAATAAAATCCTAAGGGGAGCTTGCAAAGGTCGAAGTCATTATCTCAATTCTAATTGAGTGACATCATCGATCGTCAACAAAGAAAGCAATAAAATCCTATGAGGAGCATGTAAATATCGAAGTCGTTGTCTCAATTCTAATTGAGTGACATCATCAATCATCAACAAAGAAAGTAATAAGCACAAACACGAGTAGAAAATAATTATGGAGTTCCCGCTACAAGTATTTAAACAGCAACTTCGAGTGCACACTCTTTATTTCCTACTTCTCATGATATCTAGAAAAGCGATAAAAGGTAAAAGAGATAAAAAAATAAGCAAGTGAGAATACCAATCGAACAACAGTTTGTAGCAAAGAAAACGAAAGCAAGAAACCTAGAATACTTCAAGAAAGCTTCACCAAGAAAACACAATAGTCATAAATAATGTCTAATGAATATCAAGTGTGAAGATAAATTGTGAGCCACAAACGCATCGCATTGCATCAGAGTTCCTGCACAAGATAACATTATACAAGCGAGGCAATATCCAGACAATTGCAAATAGTATGTATTTCTCATGAAATGAGAAACAAAATGAATCACATCGGAAGTAAATCCATAAATCAAATGCTTTTAGATCACATAACCAATTCTTAGTTTCATGATCGAAAGCTTCTCATAGTGTACCTTGCACGGTCCATAAAATGGGTTAGCAAATAACGACGCAACAATAAGTATCAAATTATAACTCAAAAGTGATAACGGAATGCAAGTGAGTATAATACAAATGGGAAATGGTAGGTGAAAACAAAATCGGGCATCATTAGGGTAACAACATGAAATAAACCTAAGATGCAACGGAATCAAGAAAACTCAAACACAATGGTACACAAATGATCAATAAAACATAAACATGCATCAAACAAATGTCAAGGCTCAAAGTGCATGTCAAATGGAACCAAATCGCCTTGTAAGCAAAAATGACATGCAAAAATCATGGACACGGAAATCGACTCAAAATCGTATGGTTGTATCTAAATGTGCCAACAGATTCAAAAAAAGAGGTCCCATGAATTAATTCTAAGTGGAAGTGGTACTTTCAATTACGGGGCAACAACGTCGTAAAGGTGTGGACCGATAGAAATTTCAATTTGAAACCATGAAAAATCATCTCAAACATTATCCAAACGTCAAATACAAATACCTTAAGAATTAACCACTAAGCATGTGTAACCTTATGCTCAAAAAGTGACTGAGAACTGCAAAACGGACCAAAATCACATGTTGTTTAGAAATGTGTATTCCATAAACTATCCCAATCTTCAGAATCTTGACTATGTCTCCAGAACTATGATGAAATTCATATGGATTATTACGTGAATGATGTGTGTGATCGGTGGATCTGGAACTGACTGTTTAACGCTGGTTCGCGAAATGTCGCGGAAGCAAGAGTCGCCACCGTCTTTTATTTTCTCCAATATGGAAAGGACAAAAGCACAGAAAAATTCCTTAAAGAGATTGCTCTCGGTTCGGGAGGTAGATTATAGAAAGGGAAGGTGTTAGCACCCTTTCTATCCATGGTTATCCATGGGCTCTTAGATACTTGCTCATTTGTGTTTTCAAAAATGGTTTATTTGCTTTTCAACTGTGGGTTTTAAAAAGTTTCTTTGAAAATTCCAGTTCGACTCTTGTATCGGTCCTCAAGAGTGTTTGAAAAATTGCTTTCGAAAGCTTTTTGAAAATGTGTTGGTGTGAAAAGTATTTTTTTGATTTTTTGTTTTGAAATTAGAGCAAGTATCTACGAGAACCTACCTACCCTAAGGAATTCGTCTGTGTAAATGTCCTTTAAAGTAGTGCCATCCCACCATTGAGAGGTAGGTAGCACCACCGTTGGAGGTGTTCGGGTCAATTCGAGGTTCGGGACATGGTGATCACCAGAGCAATGGGAAGACACCTTAGAAGCTACCCTCATGCCAGGTTCCCGGATCATGAGGACTTACTAAGACATCCTCTACTCGACGATCACCTTTCGAGGCAAGGCAACAGTGAGGCGTACCCTAGGGGTGATGTGTGATTTGTGTGTCGTTTTCATTTATTTTTGTCTTTTGTCATGTCATTGGTGATCTAACGTTTGTTTTTAGTTTTGTCCATACATTCTTTCATGCCATTATTTAACAGTTAAAAATTGCGAGAAGGTAAACATTCTAAACTATTACAAAAGGCGCGGGTCCACATCGCCAAAATTTCTCGAACCCGATTTGACAGAAAAAATAAAGAAAGTAAAAGCAAATAAAGAATTAAAAGTGCGAGAAATTAATTACATGGCTTCGGGAGAGATACATAAATATTTAAACGAAATAAAATAAATATGCGAATTAAATGGGAATTAAAAACGAGGGCGTTGGACCCTTTTTGCAAAATTAAATTAAATGGTGACATTAATTAATTAAAAGGAAAAGAAATTGTTTTTGGGATATTTAGGTATTTTATGATTTTAATGAAAAAAGAATAAAGTGCAATTAAACTTAGTTCTAGTTGTTTTTAATTTATTAAGAAAAGAAGATTAAAACCTAATATTAACCCTAATTAGTTTACATGCAAATTTAATTATAAAAATAAATATCTAATATTTAATTATTATGAAAGAAAAAATAAAAAAAAAGTAAAAATTAATCAAACCCTAATTCTATATTTTTTAGATTTTTATTATGAAAAGATTATAATTAACCCTAATTAATTTACTAAATGAATTAATATAATTTATTTATGAAAATACTAAAAGTAAAAATATTTATTATTTTCTCTTTTCTGATTTTTTTATGTTTTGGTTTTTTATGAAAATAATTACTTAATTGAAAACAATAATTAAAGGAAAGTATAAATAATAATAAAAAACAATAAAGAAAATATAAACTTTGCAAACCTAGGGGGGTTGCAGTCCCCAAAGTGGAGGTGAAGCCCATTAACCTTGAGCCCAAATCAGCATGGCCTTGTTGATTTTTTCTGGGAGCATACACACGCGTTGACTTGGATCCATGATGTTCTCTAACTCTCAGCCTTGTGATTGATCCCAACAAACGCGTGGCACGCTTGTGATCGTGGGTGTATCATAGAGCCTTGTATTGAACCTGCATGGGAATATTGATTGCAAAATAATATGGGAATAATGAAGACCTGGGGCTCGAACCCAGGTCATGTACGTTGCCAACACTCTCGCTTACCACTGAACCAATTCACGCGTGTTTAATATATAACAACTAACAAATATTATAAAAGAAAGATGGTCAGTGGCTTAAAAACGCGCGCATAATTTGAATCTTCCACTCATGGACAGCCACCTCACCTTCTTCTTCCTTGGCCTGATTTTTCCTGAAACATAAACAGAATAAGCAACGGTTTTGAAACGTTGCTTTAGGCACTATACAAGAAAATAGCGATTAGCACATGAACATTCATAAATTGTTCGGACTAGGGCCATTAGAATCGTCTCTCTCTCGTGATTCCAACTATGTATCTCTCATGGCCTAATTATTCCAGGTTTGAAAACCCCCAAATTGATTTCCACGGAAACCTAATATGCTTTCATGGTAGATTCCTCGTTTGGGCATGAAACTTCAATCAAACTATGCAGTTAGTTTGCAAACATCATCCTAAACACAAAAACAACAACAAAACATGTTAAAAATGCATGAATAATGGAAAACGACTTTGAAATTTTCTCTACCAATTCCAATGATGATTTCACGTTTCCTTGAGTATGAGGCTTAGTTTTTGATTGGAATCGTTTACTGGCAACCTTGGCAAGCTAATGGAATAGGTTTTGAGGCTTGAATCGACCTGCAAGTAGGTTTTCAGAATTTGAGTTTTCAAAGAAAATTTCAAGTTTGTGCAAGGGTTTTCTGCGCAGCTCAGTGGTCCTTCTCATTAGGTTTGTGATCAGGCTTAAGTATAGAATGAATTAGGTCAAGAATAACAATCCAAATCATTTGCATTCATGGTATTTGAAATTTGATTTTCAAAGATCTTTTTCAATCTTTTTTCATGTGCTTTTGCTCTCAATCATATCCAATCAATCCAATTCCTTCCAAATCTGATCATGCACGAATCATTGAGCCTATTACATGTACAAAAAGATTTGATAAGTTAGGTTAAGTATTTTTCATATATTTAATTGATTTAAATGAATTATTATTAATAAAAATTCAAATAAATAAATAAAAAATGAATAAAAACTTCCCTTTGGGCCAAGTGGTCGTGCACATGCTTGGGATAATGAATTATGGAAGAAAACTAGGCCCATTAGCAATTTTAGGCCATTTGAATCAATGTTGACTTTTCAAAATATCCAAACATTTCCCAACTTCCACAAGGCATAACTTGCTCAATTATTAAGCTTTGCTCATGTTCTTGGACATTTTGGAAAGGTCTTTGAGTCCTCTAACCAATGTCTTTGGTCCCATGTCATTTTGATTTACCAATATCAAGTTATGGCCTTTGACTTAAAGTCCCTTTTTGTTGACTTTTGAAAATGACCTATAATGTTGAAATTGATAACTTTTTGTGAGAGCATTTCTTGGACTTGAAGTATTAAGATGAGTTGTAGGAAATGTCTTTCTCTTCAAAATGAGCTTTGGATGGAATTTTTCTGATAATCCATGTGAAAGTTATGCCCTGGTCAATTTACAGTTGACTTTTTCAGCTGTCCAAATAAGGAAACTTTTGCATCTTGATGATTTTTGAGCCAAGCTTTGAGAATCATGATCAAGCATTGATAAAATGATGTTTGTGGCTTCAAAATGGGATGTTGATAAAAAATTTGAACTTTTGACTGTCCAATGACCATTTTGCCCCTACAGTTGACTGTAGTGCAATTAGGGTTTTTGACTGTGCAATTTTGTGCTGAAAGTCTTGAAACTTGATATGAGGATGCTTGACCATATTTGTAGGCATGTGAGACTTGATTGGACCTATGGAAACTTCATTTTCTTGATCAGAACAAAAAACCCTAATTTTGACTGTTCAGGAGGCTCTTGCACTGTGCAACCCTTGGGGAACTTTTGAAGCTTTGACTTGGCAATTTCTTGAAGAATATGGGAGGGCAAATTTTGGGGTACAACAGTTGCCCCTGTTCAATCTTCTTAGACCTGAGGATGCAGATTGGCTGACGTGCCTTTCGTAATCCAAGGGTAGAAGATGATTGAACACTAGAGTGCCCAGAAATTTACGCTCACATAGTAGCAGTGTGATGGAAATGGGCTTATAGATGCCATTTAGAGATTGATGAATAGGATGATGGGCTTATAGATGCCATCTGGATGTTGATCGCGTAAGAGATTCCCTAGCGAGAACCTGCATACCTGCAAACGAAAAATGAGTACCTGACATGTTGCAGGAGATGGTTTTCAGATGCTTTGCATAAATGTGTCCTGACTGGTTACAGGAGTTGGATCTGGAGCTTCACAAGATGATGAATGAACCAGGGATGGTTACTACCTCAGCATGAACGGTGAGAGAACCTTGGGTGACTTTAACTTCAACAACGCTCGTTGAGAAAATCTTGGTGGGAATTACCATCTTCACAGTATCGAGAAGAGAACCAATAGGCAATTATAATCTCAAAAGCGGACGTTTGAGAAGAACCTGGAATGGAATTATCATCTCCGCACCGCTGGGGAGAGAACCATAGGAAATTATAATCTCAAAAGCGGACGTCTGAGAAAAACCTGGGATGGAATTATCATCTCACGCACCGTCGGGGAGGGAACCATAGGAAATTATAATCTCAAAAGCGGACGTTTGAGAAAAACCTGGGCTGGAATTATCATCTCACGCACCATCGGGGAGAGAACCATAGGAAATTATAATCTCAAAAGCGGACGTTTGAGAAAAACCTGGGCTGGAATTATCATCTCACGCACCGTCGGGGAGAGAACCATAGGAAATTATAATCTCAAAAGCGGACGTTTGAGAAAAACCTGGGATGGAATTATCATCTCACGCACCGTCGGGGAGAGAACCATAGGAAATTATAATCTCAAAAGCGGACGTTTGAGAAAAACCTGGGCTGGAATTATCATCTCACGCACCGTCGGGGAGAGAACCATAGGAAATTATAATCTCAAAAGCGGACGTTTGAGAAAAACCTGGGCTGGAATTATCATCTCACGCACCGTCGGGGAGAGAACCATAGGAAATTATAATCTCAAAAGCGGACGTTTGAGAAAAACCTGGGCTGGAATTATCATCTCACGCACCGTCGGGGAGAGAACCATAGGAAATTATAATCTCAAAAGCGGACGTCTGAGAAAAACCTGGAATGGAATTATCATCTCACGCACCGTCGGGGAGAGAACCATAGGAAATTATAATCTCAAAAGCGGACGTTTGAGAAAAACCTGGATTGGAATTATCATCTCACGCACCGTCGGGAAGAGAACCATAGGAAATTATAATCTCAAAAGCGGATGTTTGAGAAAAACCTGGGCTGGAATTATCATCTCACGCACCGTCGGGGAGAGAACCATAGGAAATTATAATCTCAAAAGCGGACGTTTGAGAAAAACCTGGGCTGGAATTATCATCTCACGCACCGTCGGGGAGAGAACCATAGGAAATTATAATCTCAAAAGCGGACGTTTGAGAAAAACCTGGGATGGAATTATCATCTCACGCACCGTCGGGGAGAGAACCATAGGAAATTATAATCTCAAAAGCGGACGTTTGAGAAAAACCTGGGCTGGAATTATCATTTCACGCACCGTCGGGGAGAGAACCATAGGAAATTATAATCTCAAAAGCGGACGTTTGAGAAAAACCTGGGCTGGAATTATCATCTCACGCACCGTCGGGGAGAGAACCATAGGAAATTATAATCTCAAAAGCGGACGTTTGAGAAAAACCTGGGCTGGAATTATCATCTCACGCACCGTCGGGGAGAGAACCATAGGAAATTATAATCTCAAAAGCGGACGTCTGAGAAAAACCTGGAATGGAATTATCATCTCACGCACCGTCGAGGAGAGAACCATAGGAAATTATAATCTCAAAAGCGGACGTTTGAGAAAAACCTGGATTGGAATTATCATCTCACGCACCGTCGGGAAGAGAACCATAGGAAATTATAATCTCAAAAGCGGATGTTTGAGAAAAACCTGGGCTGGAATTATCATCTCACGCACCGTCGGGGAGAGAACCATAGGAAATTATAATCTCAAAAGCGGACGTTTGAGAAAAACCTGAGATAACTTCTACTGAGTCTTCATCAGAAAAATCTGTTGGGAGTCGATTTAGCTGGACTAGAGAAGGCCTTGGACTGGATAAGAAATCTTTGGAGTCGATTAACTGAACCGGTCTAGGTCTTGAAATATGATTGAGAATTTAACTGCATCGGTAGAGGTCAGTCATATTCAATGCATGATATGGATCAAGCAATGATGTTCTCAACATAAATGAGATTTGTATGATATAATGCGTCTATGCATGCTACAATGATGTATGTGATGTTTTATGAATGTGTTTTTCGTCTAGGAAAGTAAATCCTTGACGGGTGCCGAGAAGTCACTCCTGGGCTGATGTTAGAGAATAGATTTTTCCTCCGCCGGGGATGATAGTTGCAAGAATACCGGTAGGAGGAGATAACTCCATTGAGGAATAAACTTGGTGAATGGATAACTCTGCGGGGAGAAGAGCGCTCTAACGATCTTGCTGGGAGGCAGTACTCTGTGGGAAGAGAGGTACTTTGTTGAGTGTTGATAATGACTTGCTGAAGATATTTTTGTTGTTTTGGAAGTACTGATAGACTTCGCTGGGGATAAGAAAGAACTGTGTTGACGATGACCTTTCCGTGGCTTTTGGCTGAGGATAACCCAGTTATATCCTGTTAAGGAAATAACTCTTTAAATAAAGTCGGGCGACGCGTTCGTGCTCTGCGAGGGATAAGCTTCCAGAATCTACTGGGGATAAGCTTACTGCTTGGGGGAGATGGATTCCACTTTCCTAGGGACACTGGGCCGGACTCCTGGGGAAGTTTTGAACTGTACCGGGGAAGTGACTCCTTTGAATATTTGATATACCGCCGGGGAACAATCTTTAGGCCAAGACTGCCGGGGATGCTTGTTAAGGATATATATGCTGCTGGGGAATGTTGATATCTGATGGAGGATACCCAACTTCCTTAAGGTCTGATAACTTTGCTTGAGGAAGAGTGCCCTGATTTGCTGGCTTACTCTCTGGGGAATTAAGATATGCCGGTTATGTTCTTTAGCTGAACCTACCTTGGTACCTTGGAGGACAGATCAATTAGATTGCCTAGCCAACTCTTTATTGCCCCTGTTTCTGAGGTGGGAGAGGAAGACCTGTGAGGTGCTGATAGTTGTTGATGGACGAACCTTCTTCTGGTAAGCAGGTGACAAGATGATAGACATAGTCGTACGCTTTAATCCCTAACTTTTGCCTGGACCGCCCTTTCGGGTTTTCAGTCCACCGGGATACCCATTTTTGCCCAAGCCGCCTTTTCAGGTTTTCGACTTGTCGGATGTACAGATTTTTCATTTCATCCCTTATTTTTGCCCGAACCCTTTTGGTTCGCCGGGAAGCCCTTATTTTTGCCTAGGTGCGTCAACCTAGCGGGTCTTTGATTTTGCGTAGTATTTTTTCGACTATGTCTATGCTCTTAGAATATAAGGAGTTGCCCCTGTTGTTGTGTTGCCATGCCATCAGAAGATCTTGGCCAGGCCAGATTTGTTGTTGGAATGCCCCAAGTGACTCAGGTGGAGATTTGCCCCAGGCTATTTGGCCCTTGAGAGATTCTCTGAATCTTGATTGGGTTGCCCCAGATGATGGATCATGATCATGCCGTGCCCCTTGATTGGAAGCGCTTCTGTTCACTAGGTATTTCTCGTGCGAATTTCCCTGCTGTTCAAACAAAAGTCATATGCAAACAAAGTTATGTTAAAAATGCAACGCTCATGTCTGTCTTGAAGATTTTAAAAATGCATTTTGTCGTAAACAATGTGATGTCAACTCAAGATTTTACAGCGAGCCTTCAGGAGTCAGGATACCTTTCGTAACAGTATGCTTTCGAGCTAACCCATGCTTCAGCTAGGACTTTTAAGGGTTATAACGTGGCCTGGTTCACGGTTTAAGAAACAAAGGATAAAGGCTCAAATTTTATTTGTACCCACCCGCTCTTCGTGATGTTCTCCAAACCTAAACTCAGTTGATCATACGTTAGACCTCGTTTGAGTCTTTGCTCTGATTCTCTGATGATGATTCGGATGTTGATAACTTATTTTGAATAGGCAGTCATTTTTGTTTTTGTTGAGGGTTTGTAGGACCTCTTTCTTTTTTGATTTTTGTTATCCCTTTCTTTTTTGCCTGAACTATTTCCCTTTTTTGGAATTACAGTCAGCGGGATGTCCCAGTTTTGTAAGTCTCCTTCATGGGTTTTGACTTAATGGGTTTTTTATTTTGAAAGATAATGACTGCCTTTCTTTATTGATTATTCGGAACCATCACTGTCTTTTGTTTTGTAAGGACCTCTTTGGTGCCGTTTGTTATACACTTGGATCAACTGAGAGACTACCCTGCCCCAGGTTATGATTAAGGGTTTTAAATTTCGAAAAGAAAAACTCCTACTTCTTTGGCTCATAGGGGTTGACGAGGGATTATCATCCTTATAACTCCAGTATTTAGGGATTGAAACAATGCCTGTACCTCATCAGCAGGGTCTGTTCAGAAGCATACTGTACATTGTGGTATCGTTTTCGTCATCCTCCCTCAAGAGGCTTTAGAATTTTTAGATCAAGAGTTGACATCAGAAAAAATATGAAAACAGTTTGCATATAGTGAATGCGAATATATTGCTTCAAAACAGACATGTGCGATGCATTAATGAACTAACAACGTTTAATCATGAATAAATGTTTGAACAGTTAAAAGAAAGTTACAACTTGAAAATTCTAATAAACACAAGTCTTCCAGTCTCAGGGCTTATTACTTCGACTGGTGCATCTTGTAGGGATGGCAGGAGCATTCAGCCTGGCCCATCTGGGTGAAATCCACAGCTCTTTCATTAATCAGATCTTGAATCTTATTCTTCAAAGCCCAGCAGTCGTCGGTGTCATGTCCTGGACTGTCAGAGTGGTATGCACATCTTTCCTCAGGATTGTACTTTAGGGAGGTTGTGTTGAGATGCTTGGGAGGTTCCCTTACCGTCACCAGATTCAACCTCAACAATTGTTGTAAAGCTTGAGACGGTGACACGTTGAGTTTGGTGAACTGCCTTTTGGGCTTGTCTGGCTTGCTCTGATCAGTCCGTTGTTCTGGGCGAGGTCGTTGTTGGACCTGGGAAATAGTAGCAACTCGGAGAGGTCCATTCATTGGACCCGACCTTTGCCTTCTTGGAAGCCGTTCGATGACCTGGTCCCTGATTTGGGCTGGTTGCTTCATGTCTTGATGAAGCTGGCTGATCATGGCTCTCAGCTCTCCTTGCTCCTGAGATAAACCTTGAATGAGGACCCTTTGCCCCAGCATCTGGGTTTTCAATGTGTCTACCTCAGCTTGTAGACGTTTCAGCTGTTCGTCCTTGTCATCTTCAGGACTCTTTCTGATCAGATTCCCCATGAGGAGTGTCCTCAACTCTTCCTGCCCCTTGGATAGGCTTAGGAAGATCTCCCTGAATTGAGTCTCTTAAGGGTGAAGGTCCTGGTTACCTTGTTGGGAAGTCATGGCTGAAATAAACAGCGAGAAGGGTAAGTGACCTGCAACAAGGGTACCTGTTATGTAATGATATGTATGATATGCATGCAACGTTTTCAAGGACCTCGCGGGATAAACAAAGAAAGTTTGTTAGAATTTGGGTCTGGTAGCTTGATTGAAGGAAACCCATGTTGTGGAGAGTTCTTCTTCAAGGTTCAAGAGCTCACCATATCCAGTGGGTCATAGCTCCTGACTTTAGTCATCCATGTCTGGTTTTGATTTCCAAACAACCTTAGATAAGGGAACCTTCTTCAAGAGTCAAAGCTCACCATATCAAGTGGGTCATAGCCCCTGACAACTTTGTCTAGAGGAAAATAAATCCTCTTTGCCCCTTGTTGGGATAGCTGATTCACCATGACCTGCATCACAAGCCCTTGAGATCCTTGAAATGGGTTAGGATGTATGCAATGGTATGATGTCATGATGCATGGGGTAATATGAATAAACCCTGTTATGAGCCCTTATTAAGGACTATAAACAGAAACCTGCAAGAAGCTCAAGTAAAACCTGTCATGAGCTTCAGTTAAGGACTAAAACAAACCCTGCAAGAAACTTAGCACACCCTGTTATGGGTCCCAATTAAGGACTATAAACAAACCTGCAAGAAACTTAGTACACCCTGTTATGAGTCCTAGTTAAGGACTATGAACAAACCTGCAAGAAGCTTAGTACACCCTGTTATGAGTCCTAGTTAAGGACTATGAACAAAACCTGCGAGTAGTTCATGTGTCAGATAAATAACAAGCATGCAAGTAGTCAAGTTGGAAGGCACACAAGTCACACAAGAGAAACCCTTAGAGTTTAGGCCAGCATGGGGTCTAGGTACTACCCTCTTTCAGTTTGTTGGTTCATACCTGTCCTATTAGAAGTAACCGGGTTCTAAGGGGATCCCAATATCATTGACTACCCTCAATCGGTCATAACTCCAGCATCGCAATCTTTTCTTGCAGCCAGAACCATCATGAGAGTTTAGCCTCAATGGGCGTAGTATACTGCTACTTTTCTAATGGCCAAGTTGTGTCATTTAAGGTTCTAAGGTTGTTGGTGCTTAATGACTTCTCAGAAGACCCATATTCTCCTCGTTGCAACACAAGGGATATCGGTACAGACCAAGGTGCCACACCAACGTAGCCACTGTTTCACCCGTGTCGGTCTATGCCGGACAGGTCCCTCACAGCTTATGCTACCTAAATAGGGTACCCCCAGATCCGGGTTAGGATCTATGTAACTCCCATGCAACCCACAATAATAAAGCACACAAATCAATACAATTGAAAACACAGTTATGAACTAGCCCTAAGGTACACCTCACTTTAAGTTTGGTCCCCAGCAGAGTCGCCAGTTCTGTGATCGGTGGATCTGGAACTGACTGTTTAACGCTGGTTCGCGAAATGTCGCGGAAGCAAGAGTCGCCACCGTCTTTTATTTTCTCCAATATGGAAAGGACAAAAGCACAGAAAAATTCCTTAAAGAGATTGCTCTCGGTTCGGGAGGTAGATTATAGAAAGGGAAGGTGTTAGCACCCTTTCTCTCCATGGTTATCCATGGGCTCTTAGATACTTGCTCATTTGTGTTTTCAAAAATGGTTTATTTTCTTTTCAACTGTGGGTTTTAAAAAGTTTCTTTGAAAATTCCAGTTCGACTCTTGTATCGGTCCTCAAGAGTGTTTGAAAAATTGCTTTCGAAAGCTTTTTGAAAATGTGTTGGTGTGAAAAGTATTTTTTTGATTTTTTGTTTTGAAATTAGAGCAAGTATCTACGAGAACCTACCTATCCTAAGGAATTTGTCTGTGTAAATGTCCTTTAAAGTAGTGCCATCCCACCATTGAGAGGTAGGTAGCACCACCGTTGGAGGTGTTCGGGTCAATTCGAGGTTCGGGACATGGTGATCACCAGAGCAATGTGAAGACACCTTAGAAGCTACCCTCATGCCAGGTTCCCGGATCATGAGGACTTACTAAGACATCCTCTACTCGACGATCACCTTTCGAGGCAAGGCAACAGTGAGGCGTACCCTAGGGGTGATGTGTGATTCGTGTGTCATTTTCATTTATTTTTGTCTTTTGTCATGTCATTGGTGATCTAACGTTTGTTTTTAGTTTTGTCCATACATTCTTTCATGCCATTATTTAACAGTTAAAAATTGCGAGAAGGTAAACATTCTAAGCTATTACAAAAGGCGCGGGTCCACATCGCCAAAATTTCTCGAACCCGATTTGACAGAAAAAATAAAGAAAGTAAAAGCAAATAAAGAATTAAAAGTGCAAGAAATTAATTACATGGCTTCGGGAGAGATACATAAATATTTAAACGAAATAAAATAAATATGCGAATTAAATGGGAATTAAAAACGAGGGCGTTGGACCCTTTTTGCAAAATTAAATTAAATGGTGACATTAATTAATTAAAAGGAAAAGAAATTGTTTTTGGGATTTTTAGGTATTTTATGATTTTAATGAAAAAAGAATAAAGTGCAATTAAGCTTAGTTCTAGTTGTTTTTAATTTATTAAGAAAAGAAGATTAAAACCTAATATTAACCCTAATTAGTTTACATGCAAATTTAATTATAAAAATAAATATCTAATATTTAATTATTATGAAAGAAAAAATAAAAAAAAAGTAAAAATTAATCAAACCCTAATTCTATATTTTTTAGATTTTTATTATGAAAAGATTATAATTAACCCTAATTAATTTACTAAATGAATTAATATAATTTATTTATGAAAATACTAAAAGTAAAAATATTTATTATTTTCTCTTTTCTGATTTTTTTATGTTTTGGTTTTTTATGAAAATAATTACTTAATTGAAAACAATAATTAAAGGAAAGTATAAATAATAATAAAAAACAATAAAGAAAATATAAACTTTGCAAACCTAGGGGGGTTGCAGTCCCCAAAGTGGAGGTGAAGCCCATTAACCTTGAGCCCAAATCAGCATGGCCTTGTTGATTTTTTCTGGGAGCATACACACGCGTTGACTTGGATCCATGATGTTCTCTAACTCTCAGCCTTGTGATTGATCCCAACAAACGCGTGGCACGCTTGTGATCGTGGGTGTATCATAGAGCCTTGTATTGAACCTGCATGGGAATATTGATTGCAAAATAATATGGGAATAATGAAGACCTGGGGCTCGAACCCAGGTCATGTACGTTGCCAACACTCTCGCTTACCACTGAACCAATTCACGCGTGTTTAATATATAACAACTAACAAATATTATAAAAGAAAGATGGTCAGTGGCTTAAAAACGCGCGCATAATTTGAATCTTCCACTCATGGACAGCCACCTCACCTTCTTCTTCCTTGGCCTGATTTTTCCTGAAACATAAACAGAATAAGCAACGGTTTTGAAACGTTGCTTTAGGCACTATACAAGAAAATAGCGATTAGCACATGAACATTCATAAATTGTTCGGACTAGGGCCATTAGAATCGTCTCTCTCTCGTGATTCCAACTATGTATCTCTCATGGCCTAATTATTCCAGGTTTGAAAACCCCCAAATTGATTTCCACGGAAACCTAATATGCTTTCATGGTAGATTCCTCGTTTGGGCATGAAACTTCAATCAAACTATGCAGTTAGTTTGCAAACATCATCCTAAACACAAAAACAACAACAAAACATGTTAAAAATGCATGAATAATGGAAAACGACTTTGAAATTTTCTCTACCAATTCCAATGATGATTTCACGTTTCCTTGAGTATGAGGCTTAGTTTTTGATTGGAATCGTTTACTGGCAACCCTGGCAAGCTAATGGAATAGGTTTTGAGGCTTGAATCGACCTGCAAGTAGGTTTTCAGAATTTGAATTTTTCAAAGAAAATTTCAAGTTTGTGCAAGGGTTTTATGCGCAGCTCAGTGGTCCTTCTCATTAGGTTTGTGATCAGGCTTAAGTATAGAATGAATTAGGTCAAGAATAACAATCCAAATCATTTGCATTCATGGTTTTTGAAATTTGATTTTCAAAGATCTTTTTCAATCTTTTTTCATGTGCTTTTGCTCTCAATCATATCCAATCAATCCAATTCCTTCCAAATCTGATCATGCACGAATCATTGAGCCTATTACATGTACAAAAAGATTTGATAAGTTAGGTTAAGTATTTTTCATATATTTAATTGGTTTAAATGAATTATTATTAATAAAAATTCAAATAAATAAATAAAAAATGAATAAAAACTTCCCTTTGGGCCAAGTGGTCGTGCACATGCTTGGGATAATGAATTATGGAAGAAAACTAGGCCCATTAGCAATTTTTGGCCATTTGAATCAATGTTGACTTTTCAAAATATCCAAAAATTTCCCAACTTCCACAAGGCATAACTTGCTCACTTTTTAAGCTTTGCTCATGTTATTTGACATTTTGGAAAGGTCGTTGAGTCCTCTAACCAATGTCTTTGGTCCCATGTAATTTTTATTTACCAATATCAAGTTATGGCGTTTGACTTAAAGTCCCTTTTTGTTGACTTTTGAAAATGACCTATAATGTTGAAATTGATAACTTTTTGTGAGAGCATTTCTTGGACTTGAAGTATGAAGATGAGTTGTAGGAAATGTCTTTCTCTTCAAAATGAGCTTTGGATGGAATTTTTCTGATAATCCATGTGAAAGTTATGCCCTGGTCAATTTACAGTTGACTTTATCAGCTGTCCAAATAAGGAAACTTTTGCATCTTGATGATTTTTGAGCCAAGCTTTGAGAATCATGATCAAGCATTGATCAAATGATGTTTGTGGCTTCAAAATGAGATGTTAATCAAAAATTTGAACTTTTGACTGTCAAATGACCATTTTGCCCCTACAGTTGACTGTAGTGCAATTAGGGTTTTTGACTGTGCAATTTTGTGCTGAAAGTCTTGAAACTTGATATGAGGATGCTTGACCATATTTGTAGGCATGTGAGACTTTATTGGACCTTTGGAAACTTCATTTTCTTGATCAGAACAAAAAACCCTAATTTTGACTGTTCAGGAGGCTCTTGCACTGTGCAACCCTTGGGGAACTTTTGAAGCTTTGACTTGGCAATTTCTTGAAGAATATGGGAGGGCAAATTTTGGGGTACAACAATGTGTAATTTTCTATGTTGATATATCCTCCATTGTTAAGTTTTTGAAGGTTATAGAAATTTTGTAAAGCCATGAAAATAATTAATTTAAGATGTTAAATTGATGCAATAATATGATATGGATGCCTATAGAATATGTTTGTATTTTTTTGAAATAATTTTGACTGCATGGTATGAAAAATATGATTTCTGAATTGAACTCCATGGAGAAAAATATATTATGCATTTTGTAGGTCGATGGTGGGGCGCCATCGTCATGGGGACTAAGTTGTTATGGCCTTGAGGGTGCTGACGGGCGTCATGCCTGTGACATGTAACTCGTCATGCTTCCTAGACTAGTTTTGTGGAACATTCATCATCGGGATGACGGGCATGGTGTGTGTGTTCGATGACGAGTGTCACGCCTATCAAGAGTAACCCATCATGCAACCAAAAAGGGTGTAATTCGCCCAGTTGTTGGACTTAACTTATCAGTTTCAATTTTTTGAGTTTATTTGGGTGTTGGCCTAATTTTAGATACAGTTTGATGTTGTTTCGAGTAACTTGACAATTAAACATGATTTTAATCGATTTTGACAAATTATTGGGGATTGATGAAAATGTTTAGATGTTAATGTTATTTGTTATGGTGTGATTGTTGTTGGTGTTGCGTATTTGAATATTTGTTATGGTGTGATTGTTGTTATGGTGATATTGTTAGTGACATACACGGCCAAAAGAGGAGCCAATAGTGCATATGTTTGCTTGCATGTCAATGTTGAAAGTCATGTATCATGGTTTCTGAACTTTAGTTCATTTTGGTGAGCCCGGGTCATATAGTAGGGATCTAGTGCGAGTCACTAATTCCATTGAAGGATTAGTGAAGTGTTGTTATATGGTGATTAGCGGCAATTTTTTGCGTGCTCTGGTTCTAAGAGGGAATTTGATCCTATGGTGGGGGATCAGGGAATGAGATGGACACATGTTGGCCATAAATGTCACGACATGCATATGGGTCGAGTTGTTGTCATGAGTCGCATTGTATAAATGAGTTATATGCATGATTGTGATTGTGTATGATGTTGAATTTAGTGTGATAAAAATTCATGTGATTGTTGTGTAGTTTGTATAGATGTTTGTACTCTACCTTGCAACTTATATCATTTTATTTATTGGAGTGAATTCTCACCCCCTTTGCTTTAATGTTGTTCATCATGGACATCTTGCAGATAACCAAAATTAGAAGTTGTTCTTGTAAGTGGAAGTTAGATCTTAGAGTTATTTTTATTAGTTTATCACATTTTGGGGGTTTAATGCTCTAGATCTGCACCCATGGGTGGGCAAATAACGTTACTCTATTATTATGTTTTTGTTAATTAAGAATTGATGATATACTCTTAATATTTGATTTTAGTTTGATTGTGGATGTTTTTTCCACATTTACTTTAATTTCAAATAAAGTATTTTTATGAGACTTTGTGAAACATGCTTAGTTGATGAACTCCGATGCGATGATACCCTAAGTGAATGTGGGCATGCGATGACATGTGTATTTGAATGTTTTATTTTAAATAAAAGTGTTACATAACATCTGTTATTTTATGATGAGTGACATTCTAATTGTGTGTATGTGACAATAGGCCTTCCCTAAAGTTCTGTTTGTGGGGTACATGCTTTACTTCAAAAGAAAGAAAGCGTGAGGAGAAACTCCGTACCTTTTATAGATATTTTATCAACATAGGCTCCTTGGCCTGATATTGTCTTGAAACCTAGTGAGCTACTAGTTGCGAGTCAGTTTTGGTTTTTAATTTAGTAGCTCCCATTTCTAGGGCGAGGATCATGTTGAAATGAGCGCTTAATATTCTGCTTAATTATTGCTAGTTGTGAACTCAAACTTCAACTCCTATTCAATAACTAGGTCGTCTGGTCTCCCAAGCATTATTCATGCATCACTTCCTTTTATGTTAGAGGTCCCATCCACAGATAGTTTCCATTCTGAAGAGAGATCTTCTTCAACAGGGCTTGAGACTTGATGTTTCCTCTCGAAACTACTGGATGTCATATTCCAAGAGCTCTATTGATCAAGACAACATTCTTCTTGCTAGGACGGGTTTCTTCAACACCTGGTAGACGAGATAATTGGTTCTCACTAGGATGATGTGCCCTTGGAAATAAGGTCGGAGTTTTCTTGCTGCAGTGAAAACGGCTGTTGTACCCCAAAATTTTTCTCTCTCATATTATCAAGATTTTCCTCACAAGACTTCTTGGATTCAAGACCAGATTAGGGTTTGCTCAGCTCAAGACATCTCCTTGCACTAACAACCTGAAATTAGGGTTTGAGTTTGCACAAGGATTTTTGGATCATCGATGATTCATGTGACTTTCATACACCATCTTGGACCCCTAAGATTGCTCATACCAAGTTTCAAGCCTTGAATCACATTTTTGCCCAGTCAATTGGACAGTTGACCTAAAAATTAGTTGTATTGGGGAAAAAGTCAACCATGGCCAATTTACAGTCAAAATTCATAATTTTTTATCCACAACAACATTTTAGACTCATATTTATCATTTGATCAAGTTTGGATCACAACTCCTCAAGAAATTTGATCAAATCATCAAAAGGGCAAAATGGTCAAAATTAGGGTTTTGATTGAGAAAGGGCAATTTCTGATTTTTAACCTAACCAATGGCCAATTGGTTTCAAGCATGATTTCAAGGACTCAATGGCATCATCTTGACCTAATTACATGGTTCAAAAGATCTCAAGTACATAGGATTGACAGATGATTTTTCCAGTCAACTGATCAAAAATCAACTGTACATTGAAAAGTTAAACTTTGACTTTTTGGTCAAAATCAAGTGCCAAGGGTCATAATTCATCAAGACATGTCAAAATGTGAAACTTGTTGACCAAGAAACCTAAAATTGCAAATTAGGGTTTTAATGTTAAATTTTTCATAACTTAGAATTTTTCTAAGTATGGAAAATTCCTTATTTTTCCCCAACTTTTTCACCATGATGCAATTGGATTCAAAGAAAACTTCCAACATGAAAGTTGTAGTCCTCCATGAAATCTACAACTTTTCTTCACAAAGTTTTCCAAAATAATGCCTGGATATCAAGTTATGAATTTGTGAATAAGGGTCCATGAACTAAAAGACTTAGTGAAATTTTGCCCTAATTTAGGCAGGTTTTTGACCTAACTTCATGGACATTTTTCACATAGTTCCAAGAGGTATCTCAAGTTGAATTTCAAAGATGGATTGTAGATCATGTTGCAAGCTTTCCAAAATGTCAAAGAACTCTCCAAGATCATTTGTGGTTAGGGAGAATCGAAGAAGAGAAAATGGCATTTTGTCACTTTTGTTCAAGCCATTTTCACAATGCAACAAGTTGCAAATCTGACCAAGCATGCTTGTACCTTGCATTACAGGTCCTAAATCCCTTCTACACTCCATAATTAAATGCAAACTCATTGGATAATGGCTTTATTTTGACCTTTGGAGTATTGTACAAGAGTTTATTCCATTAATGGCATAAAGGGCACATTGCCATTTTCATAAAGCATGCTTTTTGCAACTTTGCAATTCTTGAGCCATGAACCTGTTTCTTTTGTGCAAGCATTGTCCACAGATATCAAGCTTTGTTCACCAACTCTCTGCAGCCTACAAGCAAGCAAGTACAAGCCTTTTGCATAGTCACTTCAACTTTTCTTCAAATGCAAGCAAATTGGCAAAAGGGATAAGAACTTGCACATTTATTAAAGGGAAGGCTTGACATAATTCTACACAACTTCACAAACTTGTTGCAAGCTAGAACACGAAGGCTTATGCTCTGAAACATTCCAAAACACAAAAAACACAAATTTCTGCCCAAACAGGGCAGCTTCTGTAAAACACTAGCCATTTCATTTTTGGCTTATGCGTTTCTTGTCTCAAGACTTCAAACAATTTACATACATCCTACCTAAGTTGTCCATGCCATTACATTGCATCTGTAAGCTCTGTTTCAGCTATCACCATTTTCACTTGGGAAGGTTGCAGGTTGACACGTGCAGGGAGTTTCAAGCATCCAGAAGTCCAGCTAAGCATTGGAAAAGCTTGAGGGAACTTCAAGGAAGCTCACGCGATCTTCAGGCCTCACTCAAAGTCCCCATATTGCCATATCCAAACTCAGCTGAACAAGGTATTTTTCAAAACTCTATCTCTCTATTTAGGAATCCTTAAGCTTTGATTTGTGAAGCAAAAATGTAGTCCTTAACTTGCTGAAGTTGTACATATGCATAGTTGTCATTTATATTAACTGAGTAGTGAGAATTTGAAGCTTGAAGTTCATGAGAAAACTAGGTCAGAAATTAGGGGTGATTAAATTCTCTCTGATCTTTGAGAGTTAGTTTACAAACTTTATATCCCTGGAATCGTGAGATCTTAAGCTACATTTTTTGTGTTATGAGTTTTTGTTTTTGTGCAAAGAATAGAGAGTTACAGATTTGAAGCATATGCGCGCGTGAATGGAAGGAGCTGGAGGACAAGGATGAAGTCCTGGGTCTGGCGCGCCTTGGGCCTGTTTGTTCTACTTTCCACACCCTCTGATCCATTTTTTGCACCCCCTTTGCATTTTTTTTATATTTTGCATATTTTCTCATATTTTTAATGTTTATTGACTTTAATAATTTTTTCTGAACATTAAAAATCACAAAAATAATTTTCTTAATTTTTTTCAATTTTATTTTATTTTTATTATTTTTTTCACATATAAAAATAGTTTTATGTTAATAAATAGAATTTATTTTCTTATAAAAAATTGTAAATACATTAAAATACTATACATTTTATTTTTTATTATTTAAGACATAAAAATAATTATTTTCACACATATTTTATTTTTTATTTGTTAATAATATTATTTATTTATTTCTAGTACAAAATGGACAAATAAATATTAGAAAACCTAATTTTCTTTTAAATCAAAAACTGGGGTTTTTCACCCTTCCAAAAATAAAAATATAATTTTTCTTATTTTTAGGACTTAAATAATTTATTTTTCTCATACATAAAATAAATACAAAACATTTTGCATAAATACATTTTATTTGCATATTTAAATAATTGTTTATTTATTTATCTTGTACAATATTTCAATTGGGTTGTAATAGTATTTAGGGTTTTATTTTGTGCAAATGTCCCCATTCAAAAACTTGTATCCCCCCTCCCATAATAATTATTGTAATAGCTTAGATTTATTTTACGCAATTTATCGCATTATACCATGTTTAGTAAAATTAGGGTTTGCATGATAAGACAAAAATCAAACAAATAGAATGACCTAATACAAGACAAACAAAAGCATGTAAAATGACAACACATTGCACACAAGCACCCCTAGGGTTTCACCCACTTGGTTGCCTTAAAATAAATGGCCATGGTATGCATGCAAAGTATCTTGGCAAAACAAAACAAAACAAAAGATCATAGTCCCTCGATGACGCTATCAAAGGTTGCCTAAACAAATGATCTTGGTCCCTCAAAATGCTAAAGATACTTGGCAACATTGCTATCATGGTCATACGATGACCCACGCCCGTCCCATTTAACATCCAAAGATAGGTTTGTTTACCAAAGCAATGGTAAATCAACATTGTCAAAGGAATAAAAATGTGTAGGAAAGACATTTGAGTAGGTAGATGCTCCTAGTTACTTGATCAATTTGCAAACAATCCTTTCTATTTTCAAACAAACACACACATATTTCAAAAACATTTCCAAACAACTTTCAAATTATTGAAACATTTTTCAAAAGACAAACATCTTTGTATAGATTCTTACGAACGAGAATCATTACAAAGATTGCCTAAACAATGGCCTCTTTTCAAAATACTTTCAAAAACACACAAAGCACCATTTCAAACAATTTCAAAAGCAAATCAAGTGATCTAAACAAGTAACTAAGAGACCATGGAAAACCATGGATGAAAAGGGTGCTAGCACCTTCCATTTTCATAATCTACCTCCCGAACCCAAGAAAACATCTCAAAGGTCTTTCCTGTGCTTTTTTACCTTTCCTTTTGGATAAAATAAAAGTCGGTGGCGACTCTTGCTAAACCGAAACATTTGCGACGAAATGCAAAACCTCAAGTCAGTTCTCCCACCGTATCACAGAACTGGAGACTCTGCTGGGGAATGAATATAAAAGTGGGGTTACCTTAGGGTTTAGATCACCTTTATTTGCTTACAACTGCTTGACTTGTTTGCTTTACATTTTGGTTCTATTGTTTGGGTTTGAATCCTCTACCCGGATTTGGGAAACATTCATAGGTAAATAGCAATACGTTGTGGAAATTGTGCGGGGTATACCGACACGGTCTAATCAATATCTATGTTAGTGTGACATATTTGTGGGTACCGGTAGCCTTTGAGTCAATCAAAGAGAATACGGGGTCGCTGAATGATGTCATGAAGCACTAACAAACTATTAGAACCTTTACTTGACCAACTTGGCCTTTTAGGATGTAGTGAGATGACCGACTTTGGTGCAGTCCGAAGTTGGTAGATACTCGATACTACACTCATTGAGGGTTGGTTCCTTGGAATATTTCGGTCGCCAGTAAAGAGGCTGAATTGAAACAATGAACAAGGAAACAACCCATTGGGAAAATAGAAGTGGTGTCAAAGGCTTCTTGTCAAAGATCTTGTTTGAGAAGGCCCAAAGCTGCTAGAATTCTTTGGACTTACAAGCTTTTGAGGAGATTGTAGATCTTCTCATCTATGGAATGGTCTTGTTCCCTAACCCTGACCAACTCATAGATGTGAGTGCTGTCAAAATCTTCATGTCACGCAACCCGGTGCCTGCTTTGCTTGGAGATATCTTACACTCTTTTCATACCCGTACAATGAGGAAAAGAGGTGATCTCATGTGTTGCACTCCTCTACTGGCAAGATGGTTTATTTCTCATCTTCCCCAATCAGTCTTGAAGAATGAGCAAGGTTTGAGGTGGTCACAACAATTGATGACTCTTACATATTCAAATATTCATTGGTGTTCTCGATCCAAAGAGAATGTTATTATCATCGACCATTGTGGGGAATTCCCGAATGTCCCTCTACTTGGCATTAGGGGTGGCATCACCTACAACCCCTGCTTGGCTCTAAGACAATTTGGTTATGCCCGAAGGGATGGCCCACATGACATGCTAGTTCAAGGTTTATTTTTTGACTCCGACAATGATAATCAAGGACTTCGACAAAGGTTTATCCGAGCTTGGAGGATGCCAAACAAGGTAGACAATAAGACCTTGGGACACAAGAATTCCATCCCCCTTGAGCCTTACCTCAAGTGGGTACGAATCCACTCCCAAAGTCTTATGATGCCTTACCCCTCTATTCTCCCAGTGATTATAGAGCCTGTTAAGGAAGGAGAGGTTCCATACACCCTCCTACATCCTGACATGCCAACATCACTCGAAGATCTGCAAAGGGGTTGGATATAGATCAAGGGAGAACGTGATACTTTTGAAGCCCAATTCTACGCAAGCGAGAAGAAGGTTTTGGAACTTACTCGGTTACTTCATGAAGAGCAGACTCTTAGCACCTACATTGCACCAAAGAGGATGCACAACGTCTTTTTATCTTAGAATTTTATACTATTTTGCCCTAGGGGCATTGATGTAAACAAATTCTCTTTTATTAATATAACGTTTGTTCCTTTTTATTTAAAACAAATTTGAATTTCTGAATCCTTGAAAGCATTACATGAATACATATCATTCATCATATGCATAAACAGGTCTTCACACCAAGTTTCCTCATCTATCTGCTGTTTATTTCAGCAAGATGGATATTGAACAAAGAGTCAAAGATTTGCAAGCTCAGAATTCACAATTTCAACAGCTACTCCTGACCTTGGCTAAGGGGCAGGAGGAGATCAAGACTCTGCTAGAGAAATAAAAATAGAAAAAGAAGAAGAAGCGAGCCGGTGTAGTTATCATGGGCAGAAGGTTTGAAGGACAAGCCAGACGGACTTTGGAATTTCCATCAACCTCTGAGGAAGGAGAGAGAAAAGGTAAAGAGACTGCAGTACCATATGAATCTGAAGCTGAAGAAGAGGAAGATGAGGACTACTCAGAACAACAATACCCTCCGGCCTATGACAAATACAAAAACTTGGAAGAGCGTCTAGCTGCTATGGAGATACAGAGAGTACCTGGGCTAGACTTTGAGGAGTTGGGGCTGGTCTCTGGAATTGTAATCCCTCCTAAGTTTAAAGTGCCTCTATTTTCCAAGTATGACGGGTTGTCTTGTCCCAAGATGCACCTACGATCTTATGTCAGTAAAATCCAGCCACATTCTGCTGACAAAGATTTGTGGGTCCACTTTTTCCAGGACAATTTATCGGGGACGCAGCTGGATTGGTTCTACCAGTTGGAGAGGTCTGATGTGCATAATTGGGAAGATTTGGCAGCTGCCTTCTATAAACAGTATCAATACAACGCCGACTTGGCACCAACCCGTACTCAACTCCAGAGTATGGCCATGGTGTCCAATGAGGGCTTCAAAGACTACGCCCAAAAGTGGAGGGATTTAGCCGGAAGGGTGCAACCACCTTTATCTAAAATAGAGCTAGTGGACATGTTCTTAGGGACTCTGTCAGGTCCTTTCTTTAATCACCTGAGTGGAAGCTCCTCTGCAGGTTTCACTGAGTTGATTCTAACTGGCGAGAGGGTGGAAGCCGGTATTAGAAGCGGAAAAATTCAGAAAGACGCATCTGCCTCTGCTGTTGTAAAAAAGCCCTTCAATGGTAAGAAGGAAGTGTCTGCTGTCTATGCACAGAGAAATCAGGGAAGAACCGAACGACGACCAACTGTGGGGGCCGTCATGATTCAAAAGTTTGCATCAGACCAGCCAAGAAACAATCAGCCGAGAAATGATCAGCCGAGGAATAACCAGCAAAGGGTGGAAAGGCCTGTAAGGCAATTCACCAAGATAAACATGACTCCCGCTCAAGTCCTACCACATCTCCTGAAGTTGAATCTTGCCATGTCGAAGGAGGCCCCTAAAAATCCTAATATTGTATCTCCACACTACCATCCGAATTCCAGGTGTGCTTACCATTCAGAAAGTCCAGGGCACGACACCAACAACTGTTGGGCTCTGAAGAACAAGATTCAAGATCTGATTGACACAAAGGAAGTTGAATTTGAAGCTCCTGAAAAACCAAATGTTATCTCCGCTCCAATGCCTAGGCATGGACACAATGCCAGTGTTGTGGAAGAAGATCTGTTTGTTTCTACTGTGGATGAACTGTTGACTCCTCTCCTATCCATCAAGTTGAATTTGCTGAAAGCTGGGGTGTTCCCAGGTTGTGACCAAGATTGACATACTTTCCTGTCCTCATTTGACTGCCCTCTGTTAAAGAAAGGAATCTAACAATTGATTGATAACCAGGAAATTTTGTTTGAGAAAGCTCCTGTTTCACCCATTCCAGTTCCAGAAGTTTCAATAATAACCATATACACCAATCCTTCCAGGGTTCCTAAAAAACCCATTAGGATTACATTCACTCCTATGACTACTCCGTTGAAGATAACAATGCCCGGGCCAGCCCCTTATAAATCAGATAAAATGGAACCATGGAACTATGGTGGAGAAATCTACTACCATGGTGTCAAACAGATTGAACAAACTACCGAAGACGAGAGCTCTGAAGAAGACAATTTCGACATCAGTAACATTGCTGGAACAAGAAAAATTACTCGTAGTGGAAGAATTTTCTCTCCAGAGATTGCGCCACCAAAGGTAGTCTCTAGACTCGTTACCGTTTCAAAGATTACAGTTGTACCAATGATTACACCTGCAAGTGTACCCGCCAACAATGACAATGCAATTCCTATCCCTACTTCCGCTGCTGAGAATAAAGGAAAGAATGTTCAAGAGGAGTCTGTCTTGACGAAGGCTCAATCACTAGTTATTCCTGAGACATCCAAGAAGGAGATGGAAGAATTCCTGAGGATCATTAAGAAAAGTGATTATGATGTGGTGGAACAACTGGGGCAGACCCCTTCCAAAATCTCTATGTTAGCCCTGTTGTTGTGCTCTGAGGCACATGCTAAAGCTTTGGTCAAGTTTCTGAAGACAGTGCACGTGCCGCAAGAGACTTCGGCTGATCAATTCCAAGAGTGTGTGGCCAGTCTAACAGCTGATAATGGCCTGGGTTTCTCCGATGCCGACTTGACCTCCAAAGGGAGAAAACATAACGACGCACTACATATCTCGGTGGAGTGTAGGGGAACCACCCTAGCCCATGTTTTGGTTGATACTGAATCATCTCTGAACGTCTTGCCAAAGAAAGCCTTGGATAGATTGGATTGTGAGGGGCTAACTTTAAAACCTAGAAACATCATTGTGAGAGCATTTGACAGCTCTAAAAGGATGGTCCATGGAGAGGTGGACATCCCGATCAAAGTGGGTACCCAGACGTTCAATTTAACATTTTACGTGATGGACATCCGTCCTTCCTACTCTTTCCTGTTGGAACGTCCCTGGATTCACAACATTGGTGCGGTCACCTCGACTTTGCATCAGATGCTAAAGTACCCTGTCCAGGGGAAAATCATAACTATCCATGGTGAAGAGGAATACATGATTAGTCATCTAAATTCTTTTCGATATGTAGAATTGGATGGCGAATTCATTGAGACCCCTTTCCAACATTTTGAAGAAGTTTCTCAGGAAATAGCAGCGACCAAGGTGGTATCCTCAACTCCTGTGATCACAAGACCTGTACCTCAGATGTCTTCTCTAAAACATGCAAGGGCAGTGGTGGAAGAAGGTGGATCTACTATCTGGGGGCAGCTTCCCGAATTCCCTTTCAAATCAGACAAGTTTGGCCTGGGATTTACCTCGATTGCTCAGAAATCTATTCGCCACGCCCGTGCCAGAGGGCCACCTGTGAAGATCAGCCACCAAGGGATTAATGCACTAGAGGACAGTGACGAAGAGGGAAGCTTGGAAGAATGGATTTTTCCTACTGTTGGCGGAGGACTATGCAACTGGGAAGCAAAAGACTTTGTTCTGATTACTTTCATACCGCAATAATTTATCTTTTCCATTTCTGTTGGATTTATAATAATTCACAAACAATTCGTACTTTTTCAACCACGTGTCTTACCCGAGGCACATTGGTCCATTTGTAAGGGTCTTTATTTCATTTTCATATGTCATTTCAATGAATCATGGACGCTTTTTCATATAAACCTTTTGTGCTCATTGTCTTTCTTTTACATTTTGTTGTTTTAAGATGGCTATGCCCTTACACACACCCACACTCACAAATGCAGGTACCCTTCCACTTCGGAACCCATGGGTAACAATACTGCTATAGCCTTCAGTGACTCTGAAGATCTGGTCTACCAAGCCGAATACGAAGGTGAGGAAGATTGTGAGTTGCCAGGGGAATTGGCCAGACTGCTACAACAAGAAGAAATAGCTATCCTGTCTCACGAGGAGCTGTTGGATACAATCAACTTGGGTACATAGGAAGACAAGAAGGAAATTAGAGTGGGTGCCAACCTAGAGCTAAATGTCAAGGAGCGCCTAATTCAGTTGTTGCATGAATATGTTGAGATCTTTGCTTGGTCATACGAAGACATGCCGGGACTCGATACAGACATTGTGGTACACCGTCTACCCACAAGAGTAGATTGTCCACCAGTGAAGCAAAAGGTTCGCCGCATGAGGCCTGACATGTCAGAGAAGATCAAAGCAGGAGTTATGAAGCAGTTCAATGCTGGATTTCTTGCTGTTACCTCCTATCCACAATGGGTTGCTAACATTGTTCCTGTGCCTAAAAAGGACAGCAAAGTCAGAATGTGCATGGATTACATGGATTTAAACAGGGCCAGCCCTAAAGATGACTTTCCACTTCAGCACATCGACATCCTGGTTGACAATACAGCTCAGCATAAAGTATTTTCTTTCATGGACGGACTCTCAGGCTATAACCAGATCAAAATGGCACCTGAGGACATGGAGAAAACTACATTTGTTACACAGTGGGGTACGTTCTGCTACAAAGTGATGCCATTCGGACTGAAGGATGTCGTGGCAACCTATCAATGCGCCATGGTAGCTTTGTTTCATGATATGATACATCATGAGATAGAGGTCTACGTAGATGACATGATAGCCCGATCAAAAACTGAAGAGGAACACCTTGATCACTTGCAAAAGCTGTTTGTCAGGTTGAAGGAGTATAAGCTACAGTTAAACCCTAACAAGTGCACATTCGGAATCCGGTCCGGTAAACTCTTGGGTTTCATTGTCAGCAGCAAAGACATCGAGGTTGATCCTGCCAAAGTCAAAGCTATACAAGAAATGCCTGCTCCTCGCACTGAGAAGGAGGTCAGAGGTTTCTTGGGACGCCTAAACTACATTGCTAGGTTCATTTCTCACCTAACATCTACTTGTGAATCAATCTTCAAGCTGTTGAAGAAAGATCAGGTAGTTAAATGGAATGATGACTGTCAAATTGCTTTCAATAAAATCAAGGAGTATTTGCTAGAGCCTCCTATCTTGATGCCACCCGTCGAAGGAAGATCGCTAATCATGTATCTGACTGTCTTAGAGAACTCAATGGGGTGCGTACTAGGGCAGCATGACGAGTCTGGCCGAAAAGAGCATGCCATTTATTACCTTAGCAAAAAGTTTACCGACTGTGAAACCAGATATTCACTGCTCGAGAAATTACCTTAGCAAAGAGCATGCCATTTATCTCCTTACCTTAAGCTTTTCCATATCTTCGAAATTTCCTTTATAATATCTAATATGAACGATAGCCCTATAAGTTTGTCTAGCAATTATGAGAGTGATAATTCTTCCTCCTTAGTTAGGGTGTGAGTATCTTCTAGTCCTAACTCTTCCTACTTAATCATTGATCAATAAGCCAAAAGGTCATATCTATAATCGATGACTTTTTAGGATTTTTATTATTGTGCTCGCCAGGATTTCAAAATTGTGTGCCTACGTATTCTCAGGTGCAATGGGAAAATCAGAGCTCCGTAGTTCGCAGTAGAAACCATGAGTTTTTTGGTTGCTTTTAAAGAATGATGTTGTAGGTTACAATGAGCGGTTAAACATTTCTTGTATCTCGCTCTTGGAGGCTGAAATGTTGGTTTATTTCATGTTGAAGTGGATAAAGCATACTTGTTTTTGAAAAGGTTTTCAAAGTCGCGCTAGGGCTAAAAAAGATGGTTTGATTGATTTAGTTGCTTTTAAGGGATACGAGCGTTCAAATGAACAAGTTATATAACTTGTGTCCAAACACTTGGGAAAAGGTAGGACATACGTCCATCTCGTCCGTTTAATCAGTTTATTGGAAAAAAAGAGTGAGTCGAGTTTAGACATCACTACTACAAATGACGCATTTCATGACGGAGTTTTCACGTCATCCAGAAAAACAACAAGTTATTAAGCATAAGTGCGCCATGTTTTATATATTTTTAATTATAAAAATAACAATTTACCTCGGTTTCTAATATATCTGGTGGGTAAAACTAATATGGACGCACTTTGAGTCTAAACTTTTGCAGTTTATGTTTTACTTTTATTATAATTGTAAATTAAAATAACTAATCCTTCAGATTTTTTATATAATCGAGGGATCAACTAAACAGATTTCATTATAAAAGGAAAAATATTTTACCCTAATCCTTATTTATTTGTAGCCGCCCCAAACTTGCCAGCATTATTCTTTGGGATGGATTGCAAGGCATAAAAAATCTTCAATGTTCTTATTGAACAAAACGTTTTTTTTCTTCCCTTGCAATCTATCTCACATAATGATGTTGATGTTGTTGTTGTTGTTGTTGTTGTTGTCATTGTTGTTGTTGTTGTTGTTGTTGTATTTTTGCTCATTAGATAGATTGCAAATGCAGAAAATCATTTTTAATTCAAGGAGACAATGAAAGAAGCTCCCATAATGGGTTATCTTTTTAAAAGTTACAAATGAATGGAGTTTAACTAATCAGATGATGGATATCAGCAAAGGTATTAATTCAAAATAGCAAAGATTTGTTTTAAACCATTTATTTTAATATTTTGTATAAATAATTTAAATAAAAAAAAAACCTTTTCACTTCGGTGTCGCACTCGTAATGCAAAAATGTAGTGGTAAAGTTTGAGACTAAGTCACTGATTGACTTAACTCACGCAATGAAATCGTCACCGCACTTTATTGTTACCAAAGGGAAATGGGAAAAAACGAACAAAACCCAAAATAAAATCGAGATTAAGATACAGGATCGATTATGTAACCTAAATGTGTGTTATCTAAATGTGTGTTATCTAAGTGCTTACTTGCTAAAATGAATGAGTGAATGAATTTGAAAAGAAAGAAAAATGTTTTTGGATTTTTTATTATTGCGCTTGCCTTTGATAATGAGACCTAGTGCCTATGTACTCCCTCGTGTAATGGAAAAGTCAGAGCACCGTAGTTCAACTTAAAAATAACAAAACTTGATTTGTAGATTGATTTTAAATGAAGAGATAAGTCGTCATTTTAACGAGAAGACTCGTATAATCACCTATAAGATATGAGAAAGAGAAACTACACACCAACACGAGGGAGGGTTTGAGAACATCTCTAGTACTAAAGTTGAAAAGTCGACAATCATGGGGACATAGGAAGAACGTATTAATTATAAATGAATCATTTCTAATCATGGAAAAAAAGTTTTAAAGTGAAAAGGTGCGTGAGTCATAAAAAGGTTTGCATCAATTGAGGTATTTTTGTCGGGATACTAGAAAATGGATCCCACGGGAGGGACACTCACTACTTCTCCAGTTATTTATGAAAAGATTTGCAAATTGAATCGTAATAAAGCCCGAAAATAGAGGAAAGAACAAGTTTAAGTCTTTACCGTCTCATCCTACCAAAAAAGACTCAACTGGATATGATTCACATCTTTATTTATTATGTATTTTGAGTTTTGATAAAGAAATAGAAGTTTGAGAAAAAAAAGTCGCTTGACAAAGTCAAAGTTAATTATAAAAGTTGTTTGAGTTTTAAAAAACAAGGAAGGTTTTGAAAATTGAAGAATGAGAAGGAGATGAAGAGAGCATTCTACGTACAGGAGGATAAAAGATAAGGTAAGGAAGATCTGATCAATCGGAAGCTCATACTTAATATAAATAAATCAATATAGCATTCTCATCCCCGGTGTAGGGTTACTTTAATGATAAGTCCGTGTAAGACTTCTTCTGAAAGAAAAGGAACCGGTGTAGGGTTACTTTGATGATAAGTCCGTGTAAGACTTCTTCTGAAAGAAAAGGAACCGGTGTAGGGTTACTTGTGGAGGGTGAGTCCGTGTAAGACTTCGTCTGAAAATTGAGAAGGAACCGGTGTAGGGTTGCCTGATGATGAGTCTGTGTAAAACTACAACTGAAGTTGAGAAGGAACCGGTGTAGGGTTGCCTGATGGATGATCGAGTAGGTAATTGTCCTGTTTGGTCTCAGATATTAACCCACGATCAGTCGTTCTCAGAATTTTCCTGGCTTGTTACTTGTGTTGATCTGGAACTATAAAGGTAGATGGTAATCATCTTTCAATTGACTTTTTCCTGAAAAGGCAAAGTATTAGTTGTATGCAATGTCATGATGCGTGAACTGCACGATATTAAGATGTTCTCAAGGATGAATGAGATGTGTGGTGTATGATGCGTATGCATGTCATAATGTATGAAGATGTGATGTTTATGAATGTATCTTCGTCTGGGAAAATAAATCCTTGACGAATGCCGGGAGCTTGAATCTTGGGGTGATGTTGAAGAGTAGAGTTCTTCATTTCCGCTGGGGAGGATGACTACAAGAATAAATCGGTAAGAGAAGATGACTCCGTTGGGGAATGAACTTGTTGAAGAGATTACTCTGCGGGGAATTACTCTGTGGGAAGGGATATCTCGCTGAGGTTTAATGAGAATTCCGCTTGGGATACCGTTGATAAGTTATATTGGGGAACTTGATGAACTCCACTGGGGGATAGGAAGAACTTCGCCGAGGATGACCTTTCCGTGGTAATTAGCTGAGGATAACCCAGTTATAAGCCCTGGTGGGGAATAACCTTCTGAATAGAGCCGGGGAGATGCGTTCGTACTCTGCAGGGGATAAGCTTCCAGAATCTACTGGGGAGATTGATTCAACTCTCCTGGGGAGACTTTGGACTGCACTGGGAAGTGGCTCCACTGGATGTCTGTATTCCGCCGGGGGATAATCTTATATTGAGACTGACGGGGATGCTTGCTTAGGAACATCTGTATACTCCGCTGAGGAATGTTGAGATTTTTTTTTGGGGTACCCAACTTCCTTAAGGCTGACAGTAGACAAACTCTGCTTGGGGAGAGTACCACTGACTTGCTGGGGATACCGGGCCTTTTTAGGGCTGACAGGAGACCAACTCTTCTTGGGGAGAGTATTGCTGAAACCTGTCTTACTCTGCGGGGAGTGGAGGTAACTTGGTTATGTTCTTCAGCTGAACTTACCTTGTACCTGGAGGACAGAGCAGCTTGATCGTCTAGACAATTCTTATTGCCCCAGTTTCTGCGGGAGAAGGTATCTGTGGAGGTGCTTGATGACTTCCGATTTGACAAATCTTCTTTTGGTAGGCAAGTGACGAGATGACGGGACATAGTCGTACGCTTTTGATCCCTAACTTTTGCCTGGACCGCCCTTTCGGGTCTTCAGTCCACCGGGATATCCATTTTTGCCTAAGCCGTCTTTTCAGGTTTTTGACTTGTCGGGTGTACAGATCTTTTTCATTTCATCCCTTATTTTTGCCCGAACCCTTTTGGTTCGCCGGGAGGCCCTTATTTTTGCCTAGGCCAGTCGACCTAGCGGGTCTTTGATTATGCGTAGTATTTTTTCGACTATGTCCACGCTCTTAGAGTGTAGGGAGGTGCCCCTGTTGTAGTGTTGTGTTGTCATACTACCAGAAGATCTTTGTTTGATCGTCCAATGCCCCAAGTGCTCCAGGTGGAGATTTTCCCCAAGCTGGTTGGCCTTGGAGAGATTCTCTGAATCTTGACTTAACTGCCCCAGATGATGGACAATGCTCATGCCATGCCCCTTGGTTGGAAGTGCTTTTGTTCATTAGATATTCTTCGTGCAAATTTTGAAGGGGTGAAAAACACAAGAAGGGGGGGTTGAATTGTAAAACTGGAATCTTAAAGCAAATGACAAGGTATTTTTATCCTGGTTCGTTTGATCTCAAACTACTCCAGTCCACCCGTCAAGGTGATTTCGCCTCTCTCCAACGAGGTCTTAATTCACTATATTCAACTGAATACAAATCTGCTTTAGCAACTGCTAAAACCTTCTTGATTCAAACCACAATCCGGTTTGTCAAGGCAACACTTTCTTACAAAGGTATAAGCAAATGTGTGTGAATGTTTTCTACAAAAACTATATCACAACTGTGATGTTTACACAAATGAAGCTTAGAATACTAGGTTGCTAAACGCTAATAAAGTATCAGAGTTTGTTGGTTTAGAAAAACTTGTAGAGTGAAGATTATTGTTCAGCTTTTTGCGTGTAGAGAGTTTGGAAGCATTAGCCGTGATAATCTTCAAAGCTTGGTTTATATAGCACTTGAGAAGATGAACGTTGAAGCAAATATTCTTGATTCAATGCTATTAACAAGCTTTCCTTTTTGAGCAGATCTTGTCTAGAATGATGCCGTTGGTATTGATTAGCTTTCAATGCACAGTACCGTTGCTTCTTCAATGCACGTTCTGGCCTGGCTCATTCTGATTCTGCTTCGCTGCTGATGAACTAATTTGATTCTGTATCAGAGTGTTTTACGCGCAGTTCTGTTCATCAAGCTTCAGCATGTGCAAGCGTTGATCATCTGATCTTGACGTTCTGATTCAGCAACTTCTGATGCTGGTGTATGAAAACATATTCTGATGCTGAGAACGTGATCTTGCTTATTTTAATCAGCATATCTGCAAATCAGAGCATAGTAATTTTAGGCAGCATATAATTCAATCATGAAATATTTAACTACTATATCTTTTCACTTTGTTATCATCAAAACTTAAATATAGGGTACTAGATTCAAACATTGTTCTAACAATCTCCCCCTTTTTGATGATGACAAAAACAAGATATTTTAAATGAAAAAATAACGTGAAAAGTTATCAGAGCTATGTATCAGAATAAGAAGTACGGAGAAGTCAGAGTTAAGAGATACTCCCCCTGAGTTTGTTACTTCCCTTTGATATGCGTGTTCTTTAGAGTCAGATCTTTTTCTATCTTTGAGCATCAGATTATAAGTCTTTGACTTATCAGAGAGCAGAGCTTCAGAGCTTTTCCTGTCAGAGCTTTGCTTCGGATCAGAGTGTTAGGTCGATCAGAGCTTCATATATCAGAACTTCATATTTGATCAGAGCAACATGAGCTTTTACATTTTGATCAGAGCTTCTAGTTCTTAGTCTTCATAGTGTTCGGAGCTTCCTTGTGCCTGTAGACTTAAAAACAAAACAGAAAAACATTTCAAGTAATAGAGTTAGAATGTTTGAGAATTTCTGTCTAGTTAGCCGTTATTGATTTTAAATATCATTCTTGTTCTCCCCCTTTTTGTCAGCAATCAAAAAGTGTTAGTGATGTGCTAAAACAATTTAGATCAGAAAAACAAGTTATATTAAAAATAGTTCAGAGCAAAGAACATTACACAAGCATAGTCAAAACATAGTCAAAAGTACATCAGAAAATGAAGAAAATATAGAGAATGTCATGCATGAAAAAAAATTTCAAGGTTGTGGGGGCATGCGTGAGAACAGGCTTTGCAGCATTGCTTGAATCTTTTCAGAAGTTTCATTCTGCTTCTGAACCATGGTGACAACAGTATCAATCTTGCTGTCCTGGACATTCATTCTTGCTTCCATCTTCTGATCATTCTCTTCCATCCGCTGCTGTAGACGCAAGTCATTCAGCCTTAATTCTTCCAGAGCCTGCCTGTCCAAGGCAGCTTGAGAACTTTCAGCAGGAGGAAGCTTTTCAGAACTTTCAGCTACATCTTCTGCTGGATTTTCTTCCTGAAGAGTCTTGTCTTCTTCTGAAGGTTGCACCTGTGCAGCTTGCTCTTTCTCAGACCAAGATTCAGAGTCCAGAGGGAGCACAACTTCTTGAGGCAGCTGACTCTCAACTTCCTTCAGCAGCTTGCTAAAGTTCTGTTGAGCCTGCTCATAGTTGACGTCCTGCAGCTTGAGTGCTTCAGCACGAACCCATACTCTGAACTGTGACCAGAGCTGATCAGAAGCAGCTGGGTCGATCATCCCCGGACAGACTTGCTTCAAAGAAGCAATCCATTGCAGCATACCTGTTTCAAAGTCCAAAATACCAGAGCCAACATCTAGTTGCTTTGGTTTGGGAATGGCCAATTTGTGTCTTAAATCAGCAAGACGTTCAAGACTTGTTAAGTCAATGAAAGTTTTGCTGGGGTTTTCAGAGGATTGGTTTTCAGAGGTGTGCTGAGGTGCTGTTTGTTTTGGAGGATGGTTATCAGAGTCAGAGGATATATCTATTGGAGTGGTTGGAGTTTTTGGAGGTGTTGATTCCTCTGATGATGGTAACTGGGGTCTGACAATGGTGGTTCCACATGGCAACTGTATTGCCAGCGGTGAAGGTTGAGGTGAGTGGGGATCAGAATGATGAGGAGATGGGGTTTCATAGCGGTGAAACTCTGTTTGAGGTGAGGGAGGATTATTTTCTGGTTGAGGGGGTGGAATCTCTGATTGCTCAGGGATCAGAGGTTCTTCTGTGATTGGTTGATGGGATTGTGGTTCTGGTTCTGGTTGATGTTCTGGTTGTATTTCTGGTTCAGGTTGAATTTCTGGTTCAGGTTGTGGAGGAGGAATATTTGGTAGTTCAGAGTGAGGTTGAACAAAAGCATGTTCACGCTCAATATCAGCTAGCACTCTATCAAGTGCTGGTGTTGTTGAAACAGTTGGTTGTTGTTTGGGAATTTTAATGGGAATTTTAATTCTGGTTCTTCTGAGTTGTAAGGCCTCAGAAGGGTCTTCTGGTATGGTTTCATCAATAGTGGGGATTGGAATGGATATTCTGTGAGAGGTTTGAGGCGGAGCAACAAATGTTGGAATAGTAGAGGAAATTGAAATAGGAGCAGCAGATGAATTACCTCGTTTCTTTGGAGTCTGGTGAGATGATCCTTCTGCTTTCCTCTTCTTTGACTTCTTCTGAATCACTTCAGGTTGAACTTGACTCAGATCTTTGATCTTCAGCTTTGAACCTGCATCTTCTTCCTTGTATGAATCTGGATACTTGATAAACATATCAGGTTGGGATTCCATTTCAGAAAATCTTGGGAAATCACTCAGAGGCACTCTTCTTCTGGAGATGTCAGCAGTTGAAGAAGCTCTGGGTTCCTTCCTAATATTTTCTATCAGCTTCATCTTTTTCAGGTTCTTAGCGTTCAGCGGTTTTCCAACAGTTGGTTCAAAATTGCCCAGTACTTTAGCTTCGCTCAGATAATCTATCAGCTTATTCTCTGTCAGAATATCTGATATGAGCCTTCCAAACGGTATCCAGTCTCTTTTGGTCCTTTCTTCTTCTCTAGTCTCTTTCACACTAGTCTTCAGATGATTGAACAGGAAGTGTGCCAGATTGATCTTCACCCTCTTGATCAATAAAGTAGATCAGAAATTGCTGATCCACGTTTATATAGTCAGGAGAGCTTGTTGGCTTCCTGTGATTGAAACAGCCTAGAACAATCTTGGCCCACACTCTGCAGTGATCCTTCAGATCCTTGATTTTGCTGCTGGGAAAACCAAGAGTGAAAATGCAGTTGGCTACCACACCTATATCAGGGCATCTATCAGCCATGTCCACACAACGGACTCCACCACCACTTTGACCAATTAACCTAGCAATGAGGTCTTCAGAAATTACTATCTTCTTTCCCATGACAGAAGAGATGACTAGATGTTTATGAATCTTGGCGTGAATCCAAAATTCTTTGACAAGCTCTGGGAAGGTTGGTCCAACCAATCTATCAAAGTACCTCTCCCACTTTTGAGCTTTGACTTCCTCAGTTAGGTCAAATCCATTTTCCTTCAAACTTTCGAAATCGATGATTAATTCAGAGAGAACCTCAAGATTCTTTACCGGTGTGAGAAGAGTTCTGGTAGGCGCTTGATATTGCTCAGAGGTTTCTTTCTTCTGATTTCCTGCAGAAATGCTGGAGGATGCCATTGTTCTCACACAAAAGCTTGAGAGTGATTTGAGAAAAGCTAGGGTTTTGAAGGAGATATGCAGAAAATACTTGAGAGATTATGAGTAAGCGTAAAGAATAAACATGAAGAATGATGTGCTTAAATAAGGATTTCAAAAATTATTTTGAAAAATTAAACGTTTTTAAGAGAGAGAAAAAAATAATGATTGCCATTAACAAGCGTGATTACTTTTGCATTTAATGCTTGCTGATTTTGGGGGATTTGAGAAAGATACTTAAAAACGGTTACCAGACATGTGTCTCAATGCACCCAATCAGCGCTTTGCCTTTTCAGAAGCATGCACGCGTTCTGCTTCAGGGATTTGCTGATGATTGGATGACACTTGTTTGATGTAGTGATCAGCACGTCTGTATTTGAGATTAGACTCTCAGATCTTTAGACTTGCCTCTGATACAATCTGCATGTTCTAACTTTCTGAAAGAAGATTGATCAGAAGTTCACAGTAATATAAATACATTCTGAAAGATAAAAATATGGAATTAAAGCATTTTCATTTTGGGCATACTTTCATGCTGAGATGTTTCAGAATGAAATTAAACCTATCTTCTGAAAGGGATTTAGTAAAGATATCAGCCCATTGATGGTCTGTATCTATAAATTTCAAGTTTAAAATTCCTTTCTGAATATAGTCCCTAATGAAATGATGTTTTATTTCTATATGCTTAGCTCTAGAATGTAAAATAGGATTCTTACTTAAGCAAATAGCAGAAGTATTATCACAAAGAATAGGAATGTTACTCTCAAAAATCTGGAAGTCTTCAAGCTGACTTTTCATCCAGAGCATCTGTGTGCTACATCCTGCTGCTGCTATGTACTCAGCTTCTGCTGTTGACAGAGCAATAGTTGATTGCCTTTTGCTGGACCACGAGATCAGATTTTCTCCCAGAAACTGGCAGCTTCCAGAAGTACTTTTTCGTTCCACTCTGTCTCCAGCAAAATCAGCGTCGCAGTAGCCTACTAAACTGTAATCACTAGATTTTCTATAAAACAAACCCAGATTAGTAGTACCTTTCAGATACTTGAAAATTCGCTTAACAGCTGTTAAGTGAGATTCTCTAGGATCTGATTGGAATCTAGCACAAATACATACGCTGAATAGAATATCAGGTCTTGAAGTAGTCAGATAAAGGAGAGAACCAATCATACCTCTGTAGACTTTCTGTTCTACACTTTTGCTTACCTCTTCTCTTTCCAGAATGCACGTGGGATGCATTGGAATCTTTGATGGCTTACATTCTGAGAGGTCAAATTTCTTCAGAAGATCTCTGATGTATTTGCTCTGATGAATGTAAGTTCCCTCTGGAGTTTGATTGATCTGAATTCCTAGAAAGAACTTCAGTTCCCCCATGAGGCTCATCTCAAATTCTGCCTGCATACACTTAGCAAATTTTCTTCCAAGAGAAGGATTAGTAGAACCAAAGATTATATCATCAACATAAATTTGACAGACTAAAATGTCACTCTTAACTGTTTTACAGAATAGAGTGGTGTCCACTTTCCCTCTGGTGAACTCATTTTCAAGCAGAAAGTTACTTAGCCTTTCATACCAAGCTCTGGGAGCTTGTTTCAGACCATACAGTGACTTTTTCAGTTTGAAAACATGTTCTTGATGTTTTGTATTTTCAAAACCTGGGGGTTGGTGAACATACACTTCTTCTTCTATATAACCATTTAAGAATGCACTTTTGACATCCATCTGATACAGAGTGATGCCTCTATTAACAGCAAATGAAATTAAAAGTCTGATAGATTCTAACCTGGCGACTGGGGCAAAGGTTTCTGTATAGTCTATCCCCTCTTGCTGACTATAACCTTGTGCAACCAGTCGTGCCTTGTTTCTGACGACTTCACCTTGTTCATTAAGCTTGTTTCTGAACACCCATCTTGTTCCAATGACGTTGAATCCTTTTGGTCTTGGAACGAGATCCCATACGTCGTTTCTGGTGAATTGATTCAGCTCTTCTTGCATTGCCAGAATCCAGTCATTGTCCAGAAGTGCTTCATCAATAGAAGAAGGTTCAATCAGAGACACAAGTCCCATCAGAGTTTCTTCAGAGTTTCTGAAGCTTGCTCTTGTTCTGATTGGATCTTCCTTTCTTCCTAGGATAGTCTCTTCTGGGTGATCCAAACTGCTTCTGGGTAATCTCTTCTGAGGTTGATCAGCAGCAGTTGTAGGATTTCTAGCATTGCTTCTTTCAGACGTTGAAGGAATGTCTGTGTTGAGAGCTTCTGATGACTTGTCTTCAGAACCTGCAAATTCAATTTCTATACCTGCAAGATTTTCATTCTGCTTTGACTTTTCAGAGTCAAGCTTATCATCAAAACGAACACTGATTGATTCTTCCACAATCTGTGTTTCTGTATTGTATACTCTGTACCCTCTTGAGCGTTCAGAGTATCCTAACATAATACACTTCTGTGCCTTAGAATCAAACTTGTTCAAATAATTCTTTGTATTTAACATATAGCAAGTACATCCAAATGGATGAAAATACGAAATGTTGGGCTTTCTGTTCTTCCACAATTCATATGGAGTCTTTTCCAGAATAGGTCTTATTGAGATTCTATTCTGAATGTAGCACGCTGTGTTTATTGCCTCTGCCCAGAAAATCTTAGCAACGTTTGTCTCGTTGATCATGGTTCTGGCCATTTCTTGCAATGTTCTGTTCTTTCGTTCTACAACTCCATTTTGTTGGGGAGTTCTAGGACAAGAGAAATCATGCAGAATGCCTTTGTCATTAAAGAATGACTCAAAATCTTTATTTTCAAATTCTCCACCATGATCACTTCTGACTTTAACGATTCTAAGATCTTTTTCATTCTGAACTTGGTTACAGAAGGTAACAAACACAGAGTGTGACTCGTCCTTGTGTCTTAAGAACTTTACCCATGTCCATCTGCTATAGTCATCTACGATTACTAACCCATACTTCTTGCCACTGACAGAAGCAGTTTTAACTGGTCCAAATAAGTCAATGTGCAGAAGTTCTAATGGCTTAGAGGTAGAAACAACATTTTTGGATTTAAAAGAAGGTTTTGCAAATTTGCCTTTCTGACATGCTTCACACAGAGCATCTGAATTGAACTTCAAATTTGGAAGTCCTCTGACCAGATTGAGTTTGTTAATCTGAGATATTCTTCTCATACTAACATGCCACAATCTTCTGTGCCAGATCCACTGCTCGTTGTTAACAGACAGAAGACATTTTACGTTCTGACTCTTTAGTTCAGAAAGTTTGATTTTGTAAATGTTGTTTTTCCTCTTACCATTAAATAGGATAGTCCCATCTTTCTGACTAACAACTTTACATGATTTTTGATTAAAGATTATATCATAACCGTTATCACTTAATTGACTTATGGATAACAGGTTATGCATCAATCCATCAACAAGCAGAACATTATTAATAGAGGGAAGATTTCCGTTACCTACAGTTCCAGAGCCAATTATCTTTCCCCTCTGATTGCCTCCAAAGCCAACGTGGCCTCCAGGCTTAAGTTCCAGGCTTTGGAACATATGCCTTCTTCCCGTCATGTGACGTGAGCAGCCAGAGTCCAGGTACCATGACTGGTGTTTCTGATTTGCTGCTAAAGATATCTGCAACATGTATTATTTTATCCTTAGGTACCCAGATCTTCTTGGGTCCTGATTTGTTAGTTTTACCAAAACTCTGGTTGAATTTTGGTTTCACAAAGTGGTTACTACTAGTATATTTGATGTCATGTGTGTGACCATACACAAAGTGTGAATTTAGAGGAGTGTGTTTAATGGTTAAATCCATGACATTTTTAGGTGTAGGAACCTTACCTAGGTATCCTATTCCTTTCCTGCCGTTTCTGCTAACTCCATAGATCATTGAAGCCATTCTGCTTCTATCTATGCTTTTAGCAAGGAACTTCTGGAAACTATGATCATACTCCTTGATGATCTCATCAGCGTTGCTGGGAGTTTCAGCAATTGGTTCCTTCTGAGAGTTTTGTAAAGAGTTTTCTAATTTTAAAATTTTATCTCTCAGCTCAGAGTTTTCCAATTTGAGACTCTCAGACTCATTAGAGTCAGATTCAAGAGTCCTTTTCAGGTCTCTGAATTTAGCTCTAATCTGCTGATAACGTTCCAAAATTTCATTGAGGCTTTCAGCAAGTTCAGCCTTTGTAAAATTAACAGCGAAGTTAGGGAATACCTCTTCTGTGTCTGATTCTGAGTCTGAGTCAGAAGCTTCACTGTCATCTGGAATGTTAGCCATAAGCGCTATGTTCGCCCTTTCATCATCTGATTCTGAGTCAGCTTCAGACGAGTCAGAGTCATCCCATGTGGCCATGAGACTTTTCTTCTTCTCTCTTCCAAACATCTTTTTGGGCTTTTCCCTCTGAAGCTTTGGACAGTCACTCTTGTAGTGTCCTTGCTCATTGCACTCGTAGCAGATGATGTTTTTTGTATTTGGCTTCTTGCTACCTGAGGAGCCTTCAGATCTTCTGTATCCAGAGGAAGAATCTGTCCTTCTGTATCTGGAAGAAGACTCGTTCTGATCAGATCTTCTGGGATTCCTGAACTTCCTTTGTCTTTGCTTCCACAGTTGATTTACTCTTCTGGAGAGAAGAGAAAGCTCGTCTTCTTCTGATGAGGATCCATCAGATGTTTCTTCAACTGCCTGCAAAACTTTAGATTCAGATTTTCTGTTAGATTTTAAAGCTATAGGCTTACCTTGCTTCTGAGGCTCGTCAGCTTCCAGCTCTATCTCATGACTTCTGAGGGAGCTTATAAGTTCCTCCAGAGTGATTTTGTTGAGATCTTTCGCCAGCTTCAGAGCAGTAACCATAGGCCTCCACTGCTTGGGTAAACTTCTGATTATCTTCTTGACATGGTCAGCAGTAGAGTATCCCTTGTCCAGAACTTTGAGACCAGCTACCAGAATCTGGAATCTGGAGAACATAGTTTCAATGGATTCAGATTCTTCCATTTTAAACGCCTCATACTTCTGAATGAGCGCCAGAGCTTTTGTTTCTTTGACTTGAATGTTGCCCTCATGCGTCATTCTGAGAGAATCAAAGATGTTCTTAGCTGTGTCTCTGTTAGAGATCTTCTCATACTCAGTATAGGAGATAGCACTGAGGAGGATGGTTCTGGCCTTATGGTGATTCTTGAAATCACGCTTTTGTTGATCAGTCATTGATTTTCTATCAATCTTCTGACCGGTTGCATTAACAGGGTGCGTGTATCCATCTGTCACCATATCCCACAGATCAGCATCATGTGCTAGAAAGAAGCTTTCAATTCTGTCTTTCCAGTAGTCAAAGTTTTCTCCATCAAAGACTGGAGGTTTGCCGCTGAATCTGTCTCTGTCCTCATTGGTGTCATTGCTGAAATGAGAGTTGTTTCCTGCCATTGTGTTTTTCTGACGCTGGATCTTGTACTGACACGGTTAAGTGTTTTAGCTCAGAACCAGGCGCTCTGATGCCAATTGAAGGGGTGAAAAACACAAGAAGGGGGGGTTGAATTGTAAAACTGGAATCTTAAAGCAAATGACAAGGTATTTTTATCCTGGTTCGTTTGATCTCAAACTACTCCAGTCCACCCGTCAAGGTGATTTCGCCTCTCTCCAACGAGGTCTTAATTCACTATATTCAACTGAATACAAATCTGCTTTAGCAACTGCTAAAACCTTCTTGATTCAAACCACAATCCGGTTTGTCAAGGCAACACTTTCTTACAAAGGTATAAGCAAATGTGTGTGAATGTTTTCTACAAAAACTATATCACAACTGTGATGTTTACACAAATGAAGCTTAGAATACTAGGTTGCTAAACGCTAATAAAGTATCAGAGTTTGTTGGTTTAGCAAAACTTGTAGAGTGAAGATTATTGTTCAGCTTTTTGCGTGTAGAGAGTTTGGAAGCATTAGCCGTGATAATCTTCAAAGCTTGGTTTATATAGCACTTGAGAAGATGAACGTTGAAGCAAATATTCTTGATTCAATGCTATTAACAAGCTTTCCTTTTTGAGCAGATCTTGTCTAGAATGATGCCGTTGGTATTGATTAGCTTTCAATGCACAGTACCGTTGCTTCTTCAATGCACGTTCTGGCCTGGCTCATTCTGATTCTGCTTCGCTGCTGATGAACTAATTTGATTCTGTATCAGAGTGTTTTACGCGCAGTTCTGTTCATCAAGCTTCAGCATGTGCAAGCGTTGATCATCTGATCTTGACGTTCTAATTCAGCAACTTCTGATGCTGGTGTATGAAAACATATTCTGATGCTGAGAACGTGATCTTGCTTATTTTAATCAGCATATCTGCAAATCAGAGCATAGTAATTTTAGGCAGCATATAATTCAATCATGAAATATTTAACTACTATATCTTTTCACTTTGTTATCATCAAAACTTAAATATAGGGTACTAGATTCAAACATTGTTCTAACAATTTTCTTTGCTGTTCGAACAAAAAGTCATATGCAAACAATGTTATATTAAAAATGAAAAGCTTATGTCTGTCTTGAAGTTTTTTGAAAATGCATTTTTCATAAAAACAAGTGAAATTTTTTTTTGTAAACTGTGATGTCAACTCGTTATTTTACCGCAAGCCTTAAGGAGTCAGGATACCTTTCATAATAGTATGCTTTCGAACTAACCCATGCTTCAGCTAGGACTTTTAAGGGTTATAACGTGGCCTGGTTCACGGTTTTAAGAAACAAAGGATAAAGGCTCAAGTTTTATTTGTACCCACCCGTTCTTCGTGCTGTTCTTCAAACCTAAACTCAGCTGATCATGCGTTAGACCTTGTTTGAGTCTTTTGCTCTGATATACCGGTGATGGTTCGGATATTGGCAGTTTATTTTGAATAGGCAGTCATTTCCTTTTAGGGTTTGTAGGACCTCTTTCTTTTTTAATTTTGTTATCTCTGTTTTTTGCCGGAACTGTTTCTTTTGTGATTACAGTCAGCGGGATGCCCCAGTTTTCGTAAGTCTCCTTCATAGGTTTTGACTTATTGGGCTTTTATTTCTGAGATATAATGACTGCCTATCCTTATGATTATAGGAACCATCACTGCCTTTTGTTTTGGTAAGGACCCTTTTGACGTCATCCATTGTGCACCTGGATCAACTGAGAAGACTACCCTGCCCCAGGTTATGATTAAGGGTTTTAATTTTCGAAAAGAAAAACTCCTACTTCTTTGGCTCGAAGGGGTTGACGAGGGATTATCTTCCTTATCACTCCAGTGTTTAGGAATTGAAACAATGTCTGTACCTCATCAGCGGGGTCTGTTCAAAAGCATACTGTAGATTGTGGTATCGTTTTCGTTATGCTCCCTCAAGAGGCTTAAAATTATTAATTGAGAGTTGATCATCAAGAAAAAATAAAAGCAATTTTGAATATAGTGAACACAATTACTTCAAAACAGACACGTGTAATGCATTAATGAAATAATAGAGTTTGACATGATAATCGTTTGAATAAGCATAAAAAAAAACAATATCAGAATTTAAATGAAACAAGAGTCTCTCAACCCTAGCCATGTTTTGGCAAGGGAGCAGTGATCACGTTGGGAGTCTCGGCAGGCTCGAATTCGATCTCTTTGGCGTCAATCATATTCTGGATCTTGTATTTCAGCGCCCAACAATCCTCAGTATCGTGCCCCGAGCTACCAGAATGATAAGCACACCTCGCATCTGGGTTGTAGCTTGGAGAAGAAGTCTTAGGATTTGCAGGAGGGTTGATCACCGCAATCAGGTTCATCTTCAACATGTGTTGCAATGCTTGTGACAATGGCATGTTGATGCTAGTGAACTGTATTTTAGGCTCGTCTGGCCTTCGCTGATTTCCCTTTTGCTGTTGTCGGCGTGGTGTAGAACCAGAGATCATAACTGCCCCTATGTGTTGGTCACGATGACCCTTCTGACTGTACGCCGCATTGGACTCTTTCTTGAATGATTTCTTTTCACTGTTCGAGGAGTCACCTTTCTGTATCTTCCCAGACTTGATACCAGCTTCTATCCTCTCCCTAGTTAAGATCATATATGTGAACCCAGCAGAAGAATTCCCAATCAGATGGTTGAAGAATGGACCGGACAGGGTTCCCAAGAACATGTCAACAAGCTCACGGTCAGTCAACGGTGGTTGCACCCTGCCAGCCAGGTCTCTCCACTTTTGCGCGTATTCCTTAAAACCTTCACCCGTCCCCAGTGACATACCCTAGAGTTGGGTAAGTGTAGGAGCGAGGTCGGCATTATACTGATACTGCTTATAAAAAGCAGTTGCCAAGTCCTCCCAGTTACGAATACTGGTTCCATCCAACTGATAGAACCATTCGAGCTGAGTCCCTGAGAGACTTTCCTGGAAGAAATGGACCCATAGATTCTTGTCTGCCGTGTAGGGCTGGATCTTCCTTGCGTATGAACGGAGGTGCAACTTAGGACAGGAGGCCCCGTCGTACTTTGCAAAGGCAGGTGCCTTGAACTTTTGAGGAATCACCACCCCAGAAGATAAGCCTAGGTCTCCAAAGTCCAACCCGGGAACCTGTTGAATCTCCATGGCACTTAGACGGTCCTCTAGTTGCTTGTACCTGTCTTCAGAGGGAGGGTACTGTTCGTCGTTGTAATCTGTCTCGTTGTCGGAGACCACGGGACTAGGAACCTCTCTCCCTTGTGGGTTGTCTTTCCCAGCATATGGGGTGGTCATCTCAGCCTCATTTTGTGATCCATTCCCAGATCTACGTCTAGGGTTGAACAAAACAGTCCTCTTCTTCTTCTTCTTCAACAGTAGAGTCTTCAATTCCTGTTGACCCTGGGCTAAGCTCATGACCAGCTCTTGAAACTGGGCGTTCTGGGCCTGGAGGGCCTTGATAGCTTGTTCATTGGATGATTCAGGATTCATGATGATGGCTGAAATAAACAGCGAAGAAGATTAAGCAAACTGTAGAAAAGAGTACCTGTAATGCAATGATATGTATGTATTCATGCGATGTTTTCAAGGGTCTCGCGGGGTAAACAGAGAAGCTCGTTAGAATTTGAATCCGGTGGCTTGATTGAAGGAACTGCATATTGTTGAGAGTCCTTCTTCAAGAGTCAAAGCTCACCATATCGAGTGGGTCATAGCCCCCTGACTCCAGTCATCAACCTGGCTAGAGAAAGATAAATCCCCTTTGCCCCTTGCTAGATATGTTAGTTCATCATGACCTGCATCACAGACCCTCGAGATCCTTGAAATGGATTAGTCCTGATGTATGCAATGGTATGATGGTATGCTATGCATGGAGTAATGTAAGTAGGCCCTGTAATGAGTCCAGATTAAGGACTGTAAACAAAACCTGCAAGAAACTCAAGTGTCAGATAACAAGCATGCAAGTAGTCAAGTTTGAAGGCACACAAGTCACACAAGACAGCCCTTAGAGTTTAGGCCAGCATGGGGTCTAGGTATTACCCTCTTGAAGTTGGTGGGCTCAAAAACCTGTCCTATCAAAAGTAACCGGGTTCTAAAGAGCTCAGTATCATTGGGTTGTTTTCTATGTTCATTGTTTTGATTTAGCCACTGAACTGGCAATCAAAATATTCCAAGAAAACAACCCTCAATGAGTGTAGTATCGAGTATCAACCAACTTCGGACTGCACCAAAGTCAGTCATCTCACTACCCCTAAAGAGGCCAGGATGGTCGAGTAAGGTTCCTAAGGTCAGTTGATGCTTCACGACACCACGCGGCGGCCCCGTACTCTCCTTGACTTGACTCAAGGGTTACCGGTACTCACCAAAGTGCCACATCAACGTAGCAAACTGCTTCAACCGTGTCGGTATACCCCGCACAGTTCCCTCACAGTTTGTTGCTACTTTCTAGAAGGTATCCCCCAGATCCTGGTTAGGATCTATGAAACTTCCCAAAACAGGCCCACAATATTAAATCAAGCAAAGCAAGTAGTTGAAAACATGATGGTGAACTATTCCTAAGGTACACCCCACTTATACTCTCCCCAGCAGAGTCGCCAGTTCTGTGATCGGTGGGAATAGAACTGACTGTTTTTTAAGCTGGTTCGCGAAATGTCGCGGTAAGCAAGAGTCGCCACCGTCTTTTATGTTCTCCAATATGGAAAGGACAAAAGCACAGCAAAATTCCTTCTTTGAGAATGTTTCTCGGTTCGGGAGGTAGATTTATAGAAAAGGAAGGTGTTAGAACCCTTTCTATCCGTGGTTATCCACGAGCTCTTAGGTGCTTGCTCTTATGTTTTCAAAATTGTTTGCTTTTCAAGTGTGTGTGTGGGTTTTGAAAAAGTTTCATTTGAAAAATTTCTAATTAACTCTTGTATCTGTCCTCAAGAGTGTGTGAAAAATTTGTTTGAAAACCTTTAGAAAGTGTAGGTGTGAAAATTATTTGTTTTGTTTTGAAAAGAGCAAGTACCCATGAGATCTACCTACTCTAAGGAATTAGGTTGTGTAAGAGTCCTTTAGATAGCGCTATCCCACCATTGAGAGGTAGGTAGCACCATCGTTGGAGTTTTCGGGTCAATTCGATTATAGGGACATGTGTGGTCACCAAAGCAATAATAGGACACCTTAGAAGTAAACCTAATGTCCTAGATCCTTTTTATCCGAGGCAACCGTTTCGAGGCAACTGGATCTTAGACAGGAGGGCGACCTCTAAAACACCCTATACTCGACGACCACGTTCGAGGCAACGAGTGAGGCGTACCCTAAGGGTGGTATGTGTGTTGTTTTTCAGTTAATTGTCTTTGCATGTTATTTGTAAGCTACGAATTGGTTTTATTTGTCATATATTCTTGCAGGCATATTAACAGTTAGGAGTGCGAAAAATAAATTGCGGAAAGGTAAATCTAACTATTACAAGGCGCGGGTATATACATCGCCAAAAACAAACCCGTTTGGAAAAAATAAACTGCGAGAAAATAAATAAAGCAATAAAGGAGGTCCTAATTAACTATTACATTTCCAGAAGTAGTTACATAATCAAAATAATGAATTAAAGTAAATATACGCGCGAAAGAATGAATCGGGACGTCCTTAGGGTTTTGACCCTTTTTGTTTTTGAGAAAGAATGAGATTGTCCTTTTTTGCAATTAAGTGAAATTAAACCTAATTTACTAATTAATTAATTTATAAAAAAAAATGTTTTTGTATTTTTATGTTTTTAATGAAAATAAAAATAAAAATAAGGATAAAAGTCAAAAGAAAAAAAAACCTAGTTCTAAATTTATTTTAGTTATTAAGAAAAGATTAAAGTTGCCTATTTAAACTAATTAATTAATTATAATTTATTTACAGAAAAATAATATGAAATTAATAAATAATAATAATATTAGTTTTTTTTATTTTATTGTGAAAAGGTTAATTAACTAATAATAATACTAATAATTAATAAAAGGGAATTATAAAAGAAAATAAAAATAAAATAAAAAAAGAATAACAAAACCAAGGGGGTTTTGGCCCAGAATAGGGGTAAATTATGGAATTGTGAGGCCCAATCCCTCAAGCCTGCATTGACTTCTGACTTCTCCAGGGCACGTGTTGACTGGGTGCATGGTGGTCATCCACTCTAGGCCATTGGATCTGTGGCTGTGGACACATGGCACACTGATGCATGAGGGCATATGGTGTTGGTTGTTTGGAAGACTGCATAGGAACATATTGGAAAAAATATTAACAAGCCTTTGGGGGACCTGGGAATCGAACCCAGGTCCCAATGATGCATAGCCAACACACTTAACCATTCCAACCACCTGCGCGCGTTTGTAAGTATAATGAGAAACAAATATTATAACAAATAACAAAACGCTAAACTGTAAAGCACAAAACGTGCGCCATTTTTTTTTGAATCGTCCAAACACAAAGCAGCACGTCATCATCTTCCTCCTTTTGCGTGTAAGATAAAAATGGTTAGCGGGGGTTTTTAACCCCCACAAAACAGCATGAGAAAAAAAACGATTAGCTCTTTGTGCAACATAAATTGTTCGCGATGATGGATTTAAGTTCGTCTGGATGCCACGATCTCAGCCATAGGCATTATGAAGCCTAATTTTTCCTGTATGGGAAAGCCCCGTTTCAAAAGCTTGAAAACCCTAAGATTCAACCATGGTGGTTTGCGTTTCAGGGCATCTCAAAGCAATTGAACCATACCATTAGTTTCCTGTGGACTCATACAAAACAAAACAAGCAACAAATTATGTTAATGATGCATGAACAATGAATTTCGATTCCAAGAAAATTGTGCAAACCGTGAGTTCGTGTGGGGAGATTCCTTAGGCCTGAGCGCTTGGTTTTGATTCCAAAAGACTTCTGAGAGTTTCTGCAAAGTGTTAGAAACGAGAAAAGGCTTTGAATTGCCTTGGAAGGTGGATTTCAGTTTTGACTTTTTGCTTGATTTTTTTTTAATATGGCAATGGCTCTACAACAGCTTTTTCACGTGAAATGTATTAGGTTTTGGTTCAGCATATGTATGGGAATAGAATTAGGTCAGCAGCTGGGCCAATGATCCATGGAATTGATGTCTTGAGATTTTTCTTTAACCACCATTGAAAGCTTTCCATATTTGGTTCAAAATCAAGCTTTTGTGCACAAAAAGCCTTAGCACGAAATTGTGAGCTGGCATATCATACATAAAAGCTATTCAAACCAAAAATATGCCATTCAATTAATTTTTTAGATTTATTTGAATTATTATGGATTTAAAATGAATTAAATCCATAAAAATGAAAAAATAAATATCTAGTCTTGAAATTAATCATGGGACACGTGGGTGGCATGACAAGGCTGAATCAAGTGGAAGAAAGTGAGCCCTTTTGTCAAAAATTGAAGTTTTAAGGATAGTTGACTTTTGCCATTTCACAAAAATTTCCCAACTTCTCCAATGCATATCTTGTTCAATTTTGATCATATGAACATGTTATTGGACATTTTGGAAAGGTCTTGAAGTTCTCTAACCAATGCCTTTGGTCCCATGTCATTTTGATTTACCAATATCAAGTTATGGTCTTTGACTTAAAATGTCTTTTTGTTGACTTTTGAAAATGACCTATAATGTTGAAATTGATAACGTTTTGTGAGAGAATTTCTTGGACTTGGAATGTGAAGATGAGTTGTAGGAAATGTCATCCTCTTCAAAATGAGAATTGGATTGGATTTTTCTGATGAACCATGAAAAAGTTATGCCTTGGTCAAGTTACAGTTGACTTTTCAGTTGTCCCAAAATGGAAACTTTTGCATCTTGATGATTTTTGAGCCATGCTTGTGAAATCATGATCAAGAATTGATCAAATGATGATTGTGAGCTCAAAATAAGATGTTGACCAAAAATTTTGACTTTTGACTGCCAAATGACCATTTTACCCCTACAGTTGATTGTGAAGCAAATGAGGCTTTTGACTGTGCAACTTGATGCTATGAGTCTTGACACATGGCATGTAGATGCTTGATAATGTGTATAGGACTATGGGACTTGATTGAGCCCTTGAAAACCTCAACTTCCTTGATAGAAACAAAACCTAAATTTTGACTGGCTTAGGAGGATGTTTTGACTGTGCAACCCTTGAGTAGACTTGAGCAAATTGAGATGATGCTTGTCAAAACTTTGAAGAATATGGGAGGGCAAATTTTGGGGTACAACACTACTGACAAATCTCAACAAGGTTTACAACCAAACCATAAAGAATATTTATGTGGAAGGGTTAGTGTGATACGGTGGGAGAACTGACTTGGAGTTTTGTGTTTGTTTTCGCAAATGTTGCGGTTTAGCAAGAGTCACCACCGACTTTTCTTTTATCCAAAAGGAAAGGTGAAAAAGCACAGGAAAGACCTTTAGAGATGTTTTCTTGAGTTCGGGGGGTAGATTATGAAAAGGGAAGGTGTTAGCACCCTTTTCATCCATGGTTTTCCATGGGCTCTTAGTTACTCGCTAGATCACTTGCTTTTGTTTGAATGTGCTTTGTGGGGTGGGCTTTGAAAGTGTTTTGAAAATATCTTTGTAATGGTTCTCGTTTCTATAAGAACGCGTACAAAGTTTTGTTTCGAAAGATAGTTCAAAGACGTGTTTGTGGATTGTATTTTGGAAGGTGGTTTTCGGAAAGATATTTTGCAATGGTTCTCGTCTCTATAAGAACGTATACAAAATGTTTTATCTTTTTGAAAATGTTCTAGAAATGGAAGTGTTGGTGTATAAAAATGTTTTTGTCGTGAGCAAGCGAGTAACTAGGGGCGAATCTACCTACTCGAAAGGTCTTAAACGTGCTTTTCCTTCTCGTTTAGATGTTGTTGTCTTACCATTGATTTGGTAAAAAGCCTCATCGTTGGATGTGAAGGGACGGGTGTGGGACGTTTGTATAGTCATAGAAGGCAACCCATGGAATGTTTTAGAAATGTCGTTTTAGGGACTAGATCGTTTACCTAAGGCAACATCGAGGGTCGTCGAGGGAATACGATCCTTTTTTATCGAAGGGACTTTGCTAAAACGTCCCATATTCGAGGGACATGACTATTTTCCGAAAGGCAACAAAGTGAGATTACCCTAGAGGTGCTAGTGTGAAAGTGTGTTAGTTTCCATGCATTTTGTCTTGTTTTCTAAAGGTTATCTACTTGTTGATTTTATCTTGCCATGCATCCTAATTACTAGCAATATATGAAAGCAAGTAAAATGCGGAAAATAAATCCTAAGCTATTACATCACTTTAGGGAGATGGGGGTACATATTTATGAATGAGGGTTGCAAGTAAAATTAAATCCTAAGTTACTATTACACCCATATTGAAATGTACAACATAAGAAAGAAAGAAAAAGGACTTATTTAAAAAGGGTTTTTGTCTTAAAAATTAATTAGTAAAAGGAAAATATTTTTACGAGCAACTTGTACGTATATTATCATCGTCGGAAAACGACAAGCGGCAGCTCTTCACGAGCAACTTGTGCGTTATTACTATTGGAAAACGACAAGCGGCAGCTCTTCACGAGCAACTTGTACGTTATTTTCTTTGGAAAACGATAGGCGGCAGCTCCTCATGAGCAACTTGTACGTTATAGACATTGGAAGACGACAAGCGGCAGCTCTTCACGAGCAACTTGTGCGTCATTATTTTTTTAAAAAACGACAAGCGGCAGCTCTTCACGAGCAACTTGTGCGTCATTATTTTGGAAAGCAGCAAGTGGAAGCCTCTTTATTTGAGTAGCTTGTATGTTATTGGTATTTTCTTTGGACGACAGCAAGTGGCAGCCTCTTTATTTGAGCAGCTTGTATGTTATTGGTATTTTCTTTGGACGACAGCAAGTGGCAGCCTCTTTATTTGAGCAGCTTGTATGTTATTGGTATTTTCTTTGGACGACAGCAAGTGGCAGCCTCTTTATTTGAGCAGCTTGTACGTTATCGGTATTTTCTTTGGAAGACAGCAAGTGGCCGCTTCTTTATTCGAGCGACTTGTGCATCTACAACCATGTTATCTCAGCATTAATGAGTATATCTCGGAAAATCTCGCAGAGAAGCTTGTCATGAATCATTACCTTCGGAAGTCGGTAATCCATCATCAGCAAGATTGTTTGCTTTTCGTCTATCTTCGACCTTGAGTTGTGAACTCACTATTTTGGGTCAATAATCTGTTTATGGCCTACACAAGATGCCTTCTTTGTTAGGGTCAGAGGTCGTATTCCCTCAATTTTATTCGCTGTCAAGAGTCTGTCGTTTGAAGTCGATAGCTCGTTTCCCCAGTAATATATAATCCATGTCTCTGTGTTTTGCTGGTGTTTGATTTCACCAGCATTGTCTTGTTTCATACAATATCTTTCTCTGTGAATTCAATCACTGCATTCATATCAAACATAAGGGCGGCATCTTAGGACAAAATTTGCGTAATTATGTATTTAAGTACCTTCAATCTCGTCGAAACGAAGATTTCAATCTTCATATCTCCGGATAGAAGAAACTTAAATAGGGGCAGCTGTTGTACCCCAAATTTTGACCTAAGATACCATCTCCCATCTGCATCATTACATTGCAAGCGTTTTGATCTTTTGATTTTTAAAAATTCATAACTTTTTCAGGTCGAGAGCTGTTTATTTTTGAACGCTAAATTTATTAACTGATCAAGACTTAAATGATGTTTATTAATTATTTATCATCTTAAATTTAAATAATTGGAATTTATTTTCAGTTATTATATAATTCAAAGATCTATAAATAATAAAATAAATATTTGAAAAGAGGCATATTAATCGTTCAGACAGTGTTTATTTATTATTTATTATCTTAAATTTAAATAATTGGATTTTATTTTCAGTTATTACATAATTTAAAGATTTATGAATAATATAATAAATATTTGAAAAGAAGTTCATTAATTGGTCAATAATGGTTATTCAATTATTTATCATTCCAAGTTAAATAATTGAAATTCTATTTTTAATTATTATAATTTAGAAAATTATGAATAACGAATTAAATAATTGAAATTATTAATTGATCAATGATGTTTATTTATTCGTTTATTATTCTGAATTTAAGTGATTGAAATTGATTTTCAATTATTATACAATTTAAAGAATTATAAACGATAAATAAATAATTGGAAAGAAAAGAATTGACGGGGAAATAATAGAATTTCATTTCACTTTATTCTATTTTATTACAATTGTTATTTAAATATTGTATTATTTACAAAATATTTATAATAACAAATTACATAAAAGTTTAAAGTAAAATAGAACTATATTTCTAAAATTCTAATTCTAAATCTTCTATCCAATGCTTTTCTCTGCTCATTTGATTTTACCTGCAAAAACAATTAAGAGAAAAGTTAGAAATAAATAAATGATTAAAAGCAGAAAATTATTTCAGTGTTCATCATTAAAAGCAACGGCTGAAATCAGTTTACCCTTTTTTACAAATCACGGGATTTCTCCCGGTTCACAAAAAAGGGAGGAATTTTTATTTTCATAAATGATTGCACAATTTAAAACATGCACAAATTCATTTTATTTTTCAAAACTGCATATGCATAATTTCTTTTGTCAAAAAATGCATATTTCAAAAATATACACAGCATACAAAAAGCAACAACATATGCAAGTATACAAGTATGCAAAACAAGTTTCTTTTTTCAAAACCACATGCTATGCAACAACTTAAGAAGAAGCCAAAATATAATGAGGCTCCACTGTGCCATTGCAAGTCAAGAGAAAATGTGCAGTCTAAAAACCATTTTGCAAGCAAGTATATTTCCCATTTCATCATTTTCCAGCATGTTTGCAATTTCAGAATACAGTACATTACACCATTTTATGCATAAAATGTACTAAGAGAGAGAAGAGAGATAGAAAGATGGTTTTTACAGGTTTTGGTTTAGGCAAAAGGAGTTATAAAACAAAGCTACAGCAGTAACTCAGTAGAAAAAAGGAGCATAAGAAAGGAATAAAAACAAAACTGCTGTAACAGTAATATGCAGAAGGCCAAGGATATAGTATATAATTCAAAAACCTGTGGCATAAAGGAGATGCCAAACAATTGTATAACATAACATAAACCCCTTCAAAGGAAGAGAATTGATAACCTGCAAGCCTTCCACGTTCAAAACTGAAAAACAAAGAAGCAAAAAACCTTTGTTCTCCAAGTCTAAAACAAAAACCAATAGAGTATACTGTCATAATGCAAAACCTGCATGTAACCATTTCAAAACCTGCATAGAACCATTTTTTTTCAAGAACCTACTGTCAAACAATACCAAACCTGTACCATCCATAAAACCACAACCAAAACCGAACCTTATGGCCTAAACAAAACAACCTTGGCCTAAACCATAGCCCACTGCATAAACCATATCAGAACCTAAAACCATAACCTGTTGTCCAGCCTAACCGAAACCAGTAGAACCAAAACCAGTTCAAGTATCAAAACCAATACAACCTGTGTCAACACCTACTGCATAAAACCAATAACCTGTTAAACACAACTTTGGCCTAAACCAGTAGAACCAAAACCCTTTCAAGTATCAAAACCAGTGCAACTTGTAATGGCCTAAACCATACACGCTCAAAAACCAAACCCAAGCATACGAAGGCCTCAACATGTTCATCATTGGCCATAAGCGAATCATACAGTAGTATAGGCGAGGAGAAGAAAAGAGACTGTCAAACCATTCCAACAAAGCATACAGAAATCAGAAAGAAGAAGAGAAAAAGCATAAATATCATCAAGCTAGTCAAAAATCATTTTTCAACATAGCGTTCAAAACGTTCAAGGGAAACCCAAAGGCAACAAACATTTCAAAGAATATCAAGCATGTTCAGCATACAGTGAACGAGAAGAAGAAAGAAGTGAATATCAAAGGCTCAATTCATCACAAAAGGGCCAAAAGGAACGAAGTACCGGTAAATCCGAAGCAAGCCCACATCATCAAACCTCGCTGTCCCGGCCTCCTAAGCGTATCGCCCTCAACCCTCCTCCTCCATCTCCAGGTAACGGTCGTTCTTCTTTCCCTTCAATACCTCAATAATCATTGCAATAGGAACAAGAATCAGAAATGAACATAAATCACAAACACGCAATCGTAACCAAAACATAATGGATTGAAAGATAACGTTCGTACCGTGAATCCGTAACTATCGCCCTAACGCCTTGACCGGAGGGAAGAAGAGGTTGAAGACAGCTGGTGGCCGTGGCAAAGAGTTTGGAGGCGAAACTCAGGGACTCAGAAGCAAAAGGCGAAGAGAGATGAGAACGAAGAAGACGGTGCAAATGAGCGCCGCTCTGCCAAAAACCCTAATCCCAATTACCAAACATTGTTAATCCTAAAAAACAATTATGAACATATTGGACTATTCTGCCTAAGCCCAAGCGAACCCCTATTCACCCCCCCATATTTCTGTTTTTATTTAGACTCTTTAAAACCCTCTTGGCCCATAACTTTTTATCCACCCTTTTATTTTTCTAATACTTCTTTCTTTTGTTTTCTTTTATTTCTTTCTTTTTAGAGTTTTATTAATTTAATAATTGGTAATCTAATCAAATAGTGGTAATTTAATTAAAACATTTTAATCATTTTACTTTTTGTTTATTAAATTTAATTTTAGGTTATTTGGTAATTTTAAATATCCCTTTTTTTAATTAGGTTTAAGTTAGTTTTTTTTAAGTATTCATTTAGTTTGATTATTTAATAATTACTAAAAAAAATATAATGCCTTATATAGAACTCTAAAGAAAAATATAAAAAAATAGAAAGTTAAAAAAAACTTAAAAAAAGCTTTTTTTATTTTCCTTAATTAATTCTCATTACTTTTATCCATATAAAAATGCGTAAAAAATGAAAACTATTAAAACATTTTCTTTTCATTAATATTAAACAAAAATCCAAAAAATGCATATTTACACCATTTAGTCATTTATTTAACTGTTGTTATTTAATCATTATCCGTATAATTTTCCTGTTTAATTATTTCATATTTACTTGTTTATTCTGTTTACTTCTAAATCCAAGGGAAAAACGATTAAATTTGTCGACTTCATGTCCTCAAGTCTAATCACACGAACATTCGCATTTCATTAAAACTTAGGATAATTTTCCCTCAAATATTCAATCTTTTCAAAACTTATACCCTTTAAGCAAAAACTTCGACATTAGGTCGTCGTATCTTCAAAAACCCGTCCGTACCCCTTTTTCAGCCAAAACGATTTATTTTTTTAATCAAACGAACAATTTTAATAAACAGATATTTCAAAAGGTTCCTATAGAGTACTATAGATACATTGGGTGCTAATACCTTCCCGCTGTATAACCAACCCCCGAACCATAGATCTCTTTTCAAAAATGCCTTGTATTTCTATTAGTTTTAAAAAAGTATTATTTACATTGCATATTTAGGGTTTTATTTCGCTCTTTCCCCTTTTCCCTTGGAAACAATAAAGCGCGGTGGCGACTCTTGCTTTTGTGAGACGAATTAATAAATAATTCGATCTCCGATTTACCTCGCTACATTTTTTATCGCTACAGAATTGGCGACTCTGCTGGGGACAGATTGACCTCTTGCTGGTCCATCCCTAAGTGGGTTAAGCCTAATTTGTTTTATCTGTTTACTATTATTTGATATGTTTGATTATGTGTTTAAATTGGGGTGTTTGGGTTTTTTACAAAGGACAAATCCTATACCTGGATTAAGCAACACTTAAGGAATAGGACGGGCGGTACAGTCATGTTAACTTTGAGGGAGTAATCCCGAAGAAGGAGGCATGAGATCCCCCACTCAATGGAAGGCCCTCTTGAACTTAATATTTGTTTACCGAGTAATCGGGAAGACATTATTATTTTCGACCTAGGAGCCCGAGAAGTTGAGGACCGTAGAACCCTAACCTATCTTGGCCTTTTTAGGTGTAGCGCGGAGACTATAACGGAGTAATTTGGAAGTAGTTGTTACGCGATGCTACGCTCAGACGAGTTTCTCTTGAGAATATTGCTAATTATTGAGTAATCAAGACGTTGGTAATATCCGAAGGAGGAATGTAGACTCTGGGAACTCTTAGAACCCTGTCTTACAGGTGTGATTGAACCATTAGTACATACCTTTGGGTGGGCTTTACCCTTAACTCCATGCTGAATGTTGAACCTTTGAACCCCATGTTTGTGAACTTGTGTGTGACTGTTGCATTATCATTCATTCATGCATTCATCAACATCTTTGTAAAAAAACTTGTTTTTCAAGGAACTTCGGAATGATTTTTGCAGACATCTCAGGTCATCATGGAATTTGGAAGGAGAAACACTCGAAGCTTTAGTTTTAAGGAGCCCGAGATTGAAGAACTGAAGAGTTTGATTCCGAAGATCGAGAACCCGACGGATTTTCAGAAGAAGTATGGGTCCATTATACCTCTCATGAAGCGCAAGATGAAGGAAGGCATCCTCAATACGTTGGTTCAATTCTACGATCCTTTGTACCGATGTTTCACCTTTCCGGATTACCAGTTGATGCCCACCTTAGAAGAGTATTCCTACATACTTGGTTTGCCGATCATCGACTGTGTTCCTTTTTCTGGCTTAAAAGAGGAGCCCAAATCTCACGAGATAGCGACCATCACCCACTTGAAGAAGTCAGAGATAGAGGAGAACATGACTACAAAAGGGGGAATCCGAGGTTTGTCTGCGCAGTTTTTGTTGAGGAAAGCTCGTCATTTTGCTGAGATAAAAGATACTGTTGCCTTCGAAGACGTGTTTGTTTTACTCGCTTATGGTCTATTCTTGTTCCCTAACATTGATAAATTTATGGATATCAACGCCATCAGAATTTTCTTGATTGGAAATCCGGTCCCTACGCTACTAGGAGATACCTACTACTCCATTCATCTTCGAAACTCTTATCAAGGAGGAATGATTATTTGTTGTGCACCGTTGTTGTATCAGTGGTATGTTTCGCATCTGCCTGGGTCTGATATTTTCTGGGATCTCGAGAAGGAGCCGCGATGGGCGCCAAAGATTATGGCTCTCACTCATTTCGACATTGATTGGTATAATCGAGTTTACTACGACGTGAAGATCATCGATAGCTGTGGTGCTTTTCCTAACGTGCCTCTTCTTGGTACGAGAGGTGGAATTAACTATAACCCTGTTCTCGCGCGCCGTCAGTTTGGGTACCCGATGAGGGACAAGCCAAACAACATCCATGTGAGTGGTTTCTTTCTACAGGAAGGACAAGATCATCAGGAAGCTAAGAGGGAGATCGAAGGAGCTTGGCGCCACATCCATAGGAAAGGGAGAGATATGTTAGGACATAGAGGTGCCGTTTCTTTGGAGCCTTACCTACAGTGGGTCCGTGCTAGGGCTTGTGCTCTCAAGATGCCCTATAAACTTGAGAAACCTTTATTCCCCACCGTTGCACCATCATCTGTTGTTATCCCTATCGCGAATATAGGAGAATACCAAGGAAATCTGGCTAGGATGAAGTCCGAGAGGGATGCTTGGAAAGAAAAGTACCATATGTCTGAATATGAGAATCGAGTCCTGACTCGACAACTAAAGGAAAAGGAGGATTTACTCTTTATTCAAGACGGCTGGTTCATTGATCACGATGAGAAACTTCGTCAAAAGGATGCTTTACCGAAGAAGTATGCTAGTGAGAGGAAGAGAAGGAAGGAAGGTTCGGTAAGCGTGGCTCTCGTTCCTAACCCACAGAAGGAAATCATTGATCGACTGGTAGCTGAGAAGAAAGAGATGGAAGACTTTTATGAAGAGAAGATTAAGAAGCTCTGGTTACAGTTGGTGTTTGGTCCTTCATCTGAGGATTCTGAGTGATCTTTAGTTTTTAGTTTTATTTTATTGATGTCATTTTGTAAAACTATGTAAAAGAGCTTCATGCTCCAAAGTTGTAATTTATTGCTTTATTATGGGCTTCATGCTCCAAAGTTGTAATTTATTGCTTTATTTTGGACTTCATGTTTTAAAATTGTAATTTATCGCTTTATTATGGATTTCATGTTTCGAAGTTGTAATTTACTGCTTTTATTATTGGGTTGTTATCCCAAAGTTGTAATTTATTGTTTTGATATTCCAAGTTGTAAGTTGTAATTTACTGTTTTCAATTAATGGATTGAGTTTTTGTTGTTCCAAATTCCTTTACCATTGATGTATGCAAAATTATCAAGGTTCCTTGAAAAACTATTAAAATGAATCATCATTTGCATCACACATCATGCATCATTCCACATTCCACTTCACATGTTTTCTAGAGTCTTATCCTTGTTTCTTTTTCCACTCAAAAGGTTGTCAAGCTGTCTCACCGATACGACACTCGAGCCAATCGTCAGAGGAAAATGGAAGATTTGGAACAGGAAAACCATGAGCTTCGTGGGGAAGTTGCCACCCTTCGTGTCGAGATGGAATAGTTAATTGCATTAGTGGAAATTTTGGTGGCTGTTCAGAATCATCCATCGACTACAGCTGCCGAAATTCAGACTTCAACTCCAGTGGTTTCCGAGATTGTCACCGTTCCTACATCTGTGACTCAAATCAACTCTCCGCTTCAGCATCAGATGCCAAAAGGTTTTCCGTGGGGAATGCCTTACAATTTTGTGCCAGAGGGGTATCAGCCCGCCGTACAACCTTTGTTTCAACCTGCTTTGTCTCTTCCTCAGCCAGAGACAACTGCCATGCCGCCAGTAATTCCGTCTGTGACACCTTTTCCGCAACCGATAATGACAACTGTCACTCCTGTGGTCCATTCCGTGCCATACTTGAATGAACCTACTTATCCTGCCGAGCCTGCTGAAAGTTTGGGTCTTTTTGATAGAATGGAAGAATTTCAAGATCAGTTCCAGGAAATGCAGAAAGAGCTTAGAGCGTTAAAGGGGAAGGATTTGTTTGGGAAGAACACGCATGACCTTTGTCTAGTTCCGAATGTCAAGATTCCAGCAAAATTCAAAGTTCCAGACTTTGAGAGATATAAGGGTGATTCGTGTCCTAGAAGTCATTTGACAATGTATGTGAGAAAGATGTCTACGTATTCCAATGATCATGACTTATTGATTCATTATTTTCAAGATAGTTTGACGGGTGCTGCTCTAAAGTGGTATATGGGTTTAGACAGTATTCGGATCCGCAACTTCAACGATCTTAGCGAAGCGTTTGTCCACCAGTATAAGTACAACGTTGACATGGCACCGGATAGGGATCAACTCCGGGCGATGTCGCAAAGAGACCAAGAATCTTTTAAGTAGTACGCCCAGAGGTGGCGTGAAATTGCTGCTCAAATCTATCCACCTCTTGAGGAGAAAGAGATGACTAATATATTTTTGAAGACTTTAGGTTCCTTTTACTATGAAAGAATGATAGCCAGCGCACCCAGTGACTTCACCGAAATGGTAAGCATGGGCATGCGGTTAGAGGAAGGGATTCGTGAAAGGCGTTTGGTTAAAGAAGGAAGTCCATCTAGCAGTATTAAGAAGTTTGGAAGTGTTTTCCCGAAAAGAAAAGAGCAGGATGTCAGCGTATTGTTCCCAGGGAGACCCAGGAGAGGTTACTCTCACGTTGCGGCAGTCACTCCGGCTGTCCGCCCAACTTTGATGACCCCAGCTCATCAAACCCCACCAACTCAACAACGGCCATTTCAGCAGCAGCCTCGACAACAGGCTTATCCATTCAACAATCAGAACCGTTCACCCAGAAAACCGCAGTTCGACGCCATTCCTATGACTTATACGGAATTGTTCCCTGCTCTTATCAGAAAGAATCTCATAACGACAAAGCCTCCTCCTGTCGCACCAAACAGTACTTCTCCGTGGTACAAGGTGGATCAGTTTTGTGAATATCATCAAGGGTCGCCGGGGCACAACCTTGAGAATTGCTTTGCTCTGAAGGCGGACGTGCAGAGATTGATTAAGAATGGTATCTTGTCTTTCAAGGATGTTAATCCAAATGTTAGAGATAATCCTTTGCCTCGACATGGGGCAGCTTCAGTGAATATGGTGGAAGGTTGTCCGGGGAAGTTTCGAGTTTTTCAAGTTGAACACATAAGAGAGTCGTTGATCAGGTTACATCAGAGTTTGAGAAGACTTGCCTTTGTTAGGCATCAACATGATTATGATGTTTGTGAGTTTTGTTCAAGAGAGGTTGATTGTCCTATTGTGAAGGAGGATATTCAGAAGTTGCTAGACCAGAGAGTTATCACTATTACGTATGACAGAAATCCGGAGGATGAAGTGAATGTTATCATACCACAATTTAAGTTGCCTGAATCAGTAGAGATCGTTTACGACAGTCAGACTGCACCTGTTGATCCTTTGATTATTTACCCACCTGGTCCTGTGCCTTACAACTCAGACCAAGCTATATCGTATAAGTATAATGCCACAATGATTGAGAATGGAGTAGAAGTCCCTATACCAACAAGACCATCTTTTGTTAACATTGCTGATGTGAGTAGAGTTACTAGGAGTGGACGTGTCTTTGCAGCAGTACCTTTGAAGAGACCAGAAGTTCAAGTCAGGAGACCCATACCTGCAGAGGTCCCAGTGAGAAATGTTGAACCAAGGGTTGAGGTAGGCCGATCCAGTGAACCTATCTCTCGCCTTGAGGATGATGAGATTCTGAAGCTTATCAAGAGAAGTGAATATAAGATTGTGGACCAACTTTTGCAAACTCCTTCCAAGATTTCTTTGCTTGCTTTACTGAGAGATTCTGGTGCCCATAGAGAAGCTTTGATGAAGGTCTTGGACCGGGCGTTCGTGGATCATGATGTGACGGTTGACCAGTTTGATGGAATTGTGGGAAATATTACTTCGTGTAACAATCTTGGTTTCAGTGATGAAGAACTCCCGGAGGAGGGGAGAAACCATAATATGGCTTTGCATATCTCAGTAAGTTGTGGTAATGATACCTTATCAAGTGTGTTGGTGGATACAGGTTCGTCGTTGAATGTGATGCCCAAGACTACATTGTCTCGACTCTCATATCCAGGTGCTCCCATGAGACCCAGTGGAGTAATTGTTAAAGCGTTTGATGGTTCTAGGAAGACAGTCATTGGTGAAGTGGATCTTCCTATAGTAATTGGTCCCCATACTTTTCAAATCACTTTCCAAGTGATGGATATTCGTGCTGCCTACAGTTGCTTATTGGGTCGTCCATGGATCCATGATGCAGGGGCAGTCACCTCTATGCTCCATCAGAGACTAAAGTTTGTAAGGCATGGGAAGCTAGTGATGATTGGGGGAGAGCAGGCTATGGTGGTAAGCCATTTATCATCATTCTCTTTTATTGATGCTGACGAGGATGTTGGAACCCAGTTCCAAGGTCTATTTGTTGCCAAGAATGCAGTGAAGAAGCATGGGGCATCCATTTCTTCTTTTGAGGATGCACGGCGAGTGATGGAAAGTGGTTCGGCCGAAGGATGGGGCCAGGTGTTGACTTTGCCCGAGAACAAGTCTGGGGAAGGTCTAGGTTTTCGTCCCGTGTCTGCGAGAGTCAAGAAGGAGGTGGTTGTTCGTCCGATTCAAGAGGTTTTCCGAAGTGCAGGTTTTATAAATCCTGAGGTTGATGCTATCATAGAGGATTATTCCGAGGAAGATTTGCCCGATTTTGTGACGCCTGGATTGGCTTGCCAAAACTGGATAGCTGTTGACGTTCCTATTGTTATGCACATTTCCGAGTAATGTTTTGTTTTGTTTTTCTTTGAAAAATTCGCTCTGCCCAAGGCGAAAAGTATTTTGTGTCGGGCTATGAAAAATAATTCCTTTTGCTCTGCCCAAGGCAAAATAGAAATGTTTGGGCCCTTTGTTTCAAGTATTTCCCTTCAATGAATAAAAATGTTATTTTGTCCGCTACTGTCTTATTTTTTCACTTTTTCTTGGAAATAGTAATGAAAATTAATTGGTAGTGATAGGAAATATAATTGTTTTATTTGCACAAAATCGATTTCTAAAATAAAGCATAATCATATGTGCAGATTAATCCATGACTTAACTATCGAAAACAGTGATCCTATGCCCTCTCCCAACTTTGAATTCCCTGTGTTTAGAGCTGAAGAGGAGGATGACGAAGAGATTCCTGTTGAGATTTCCCGTTTGCTTGAGCATGATGAGAAGGTCATTCAACCATTTGAAGAACCTGTAGAGTCGGTCAATTTGGGTGATGAAGAAGATAGAAAGGAAGTCAAAGTCGGAGCATTGCTTATCCCATAAGTTAAAGAGAAGATGTGGGAGCTTCTAAAAGAGTATGTTGATGTGTTTGCTTGGTCTTACCAAGATATGTCGGGTTTGGACAACGATATTGTGGAGCATCGTTTACCGTTGAGACCTGAATGTCCGCCGATCAAGCAGAAGCTGAGAAGGACTCGTCCCGATATGGCTGACAAGATCAAAGAGGAGGTTCAGAAACAGATTAATGCAGGTTTCCTTGTTACATCGGTCTATCCTCAGTGGTTAGCCAACATAGTGCCTGTTGCTAAGAAAGATGTCAAGGTTCGGATGTGTGTAGACTATCGAGATCTGAACAGAGCTAGCCCAAAGGATGACTTCCCATTACCTCATATTGACGTATTGGTCGACAGTACCGCCAAGTTCAAATTCTTTTCTTTCATGGACGGTTTCTCTGGTTACAATCAAATCAAGATGGCACCAGAAGATATAGAGAAGACCGCTTTCATTACACCTTGGGGAACTTTCTGTTATCGGGTTATGTCGTTTGGTTTGAGGAATGCTGGCGCAACATACCAAAGGGCCATGATTGCTTTGTTCCATGACATGATGCATAAGGAGATCGAAGTGTATGTGGATGACATGATTTCCAAATCACAGACTGAGGAAGATCACTTGGAGCATTTGTTGAAGTTATTCCAGCGTTTGAGGAAGTACAAACTCCGTCTGAATCCCAACAAGTGCACTTTTGGTGTTCGTTCTGGAAGACTTTTGGGTTTCATTGTCAGTCAAAAAGGTATTGAGGTAGATCCTGATAAAGTCAAAGCTATTCGAGAAATGCCCGCACCCAAGACGGAAAAGCAAGTAAGAGGATTCCTTGGGAGACTGAACTATATTTCTAGGTTTATATCTCATATGACTGCTACCTGTGGGCCGATTTTCAAGCTTCTTAGAAAGAACCAAGGATGTGTGTGGACAGAAGATTGTCAGAGAGCTTTTGATAGCATCAAGGAATATTTAATTGAACCTCCCATTTTGATCCCTCCGGTGGAAGGAAGACCTTTGATTATGTACCTGACTATATTGGAAGATTCTATGGGATGTGTGCTTGGTCAACAAGATGAGACTGGAAGAAAGGAGCATGCTGTATATTATCTGAGTAAGAAATTCACAGACTGTGAGTCTCGATACTCATTGCTTGAGAAAACCTATTGTGCTTTAGCTTGGGCTGCTCGCCGTCTGCGCCAGTATATGATTAACCACACCACTTGGTTGATCTCCAAAATGGATCCGATCAAGTATATCTTTGAGAAACCCACCTTATCTGGAAGGATAGCCCGTTGGCAGATGTTGTTATCTGAATATGACATTGAGTATCACACTCAGAAAGCAGTCAAAGGGAGTATTTTAGCCGATCATTTGGCTCACCAACCAATTGACGATTATCAATCCATCAAGTTTGATTTCCCAGATGAAGATGTTATGTACTTGAAAGCTAAAGATTGTGAAGAGCCGTTACCTGAAGAAGGACCTGATCCCGAATCGAGTTAGGGTTTAATATTTGTTGGAGCTGTGAATTCCTATGGAAATGGAATTGGGGCAATCATTGTCACTCCCCGAGGTACTCACATCCCGTTCACGGCGAGATTGAAGTTTGACTGCACGAACAACATGGCGGAATATGAGGCATGTATTATGGGTCTCGAAGAAGCGGTGGATCTAAGGATTAAGATTCTTGATATTTACGGAGATTCGGCATTGGTGATTAATCAAATCAAAGGAGAATGGGAGACTCGTCATCCTGGTTTGATCCCTTACAGAGACTATGCTAGAAGATTGTTAACTTTATTCAACAAAGTGGAATTACATCATATCCCTAGAGATGAGAACCAAATGGCTGATGCTTTGGCTACTTTGTCTTCAATGTTTCAAGTGAATGGTTGGAACGACGTGCCTACGATCAGAGTTATGCGCCTTGACAGACCTGCTCATGTGTTCTCAGTAGAAGAGGTTACCGACGACAAACCGTGGTTCTATGACATTAAATGTGTTCTTCAAACTCAAGAGTACCCGCCTGGGGCATCCAATAAAGATAGGAAGACATTGAGAATATTAGCAAGCAGTTTCTTTCTCAATGAAGAAGTTTTGTATAAGAGGAATTATGACATGGTCTTGCTCAGATGTGTAGACAGATGTGAAGCAGACATGCTGATGCAAGAAGTACATGAAGGATCCTTTGGCACTCATGCCAACGGACATGCGATGGCTAGAAAGATGTTGAGAGCTGGTTACTATTGGATGACAATGGAATCTGATTGCTGCAAGTATGTGAAGAAGTGTCATAAATGCCAGATTTATGCGGACAAGATGCACGTGCCGCCGACCCTCCTCAACGTTATCTCTTCACCTTGGCCTTTCTCTATGTGGGGCATTGATATGATTGGAATGATTGAACCCAAAGCTTCAAATGGTCATTGTTTCATCTTGGTGGTGATCGATTATTTTACTAAGTGGGTGGAAGCGGCATCTTATGCTAATGTAACCAGACAGGTGGTAGTCAGATTTATCAAGAATCAGATCATTTGTCGGTACGGCATCCCGAGCAAGATTATCACTGATAATGGTTCGAATTTGAATAACAAGATGATGAGAGAGCTTTGTGAAGAGTTCAAGATCGAACATCATAATTCTTCTCCTTACAGACCGAAGATGAATGGGGCTGTTGAAGCTGCTAACAAGAATATCAAAAAGATTGTCCAGAAGATGGTAGTAACTTATAAAGATTGGCATTAAATGCTTCCGTTTGCTCTGTATGGATACCGTACTTCAGTTCGAACTTCAACAGGCGCAACCCCATTTTCCCTAGTTTATGGTATGGAAGCCGTACTCCCCGTGGAGGTTGAGATTCCGTCTTTGAGAGTGTTGATGGAAGCTAAACTTTCTGAGGCTGAATGGTGTCGAAGTAGATATGATCAGTTGAATTTAATTGAAGAGAAGAGATTGACAGCGTTGTGTCACGGTCAATTGTATTAGCAGAGAATGAAGAAGGCTTTTGATAAGAAGGTTCGACCACGCGAGTTCAGAGAAGGTGACCTTGTGCTCAAGAAGATATTATCTTTCCAACCTGATTCAAGGGGCAAGTGGGCTCCGAATTATGAAGGACCGTATGTCGTTAAGAAGGTTTTCTATGGAGGTGCTTTGATTCTCACCAATATGGACGGTGATGAACTCCCGCGTCCCATGAACACCGATGCAGTCAAGAAGTATTTCGCTTAGGCAGGTTTTTGGTCAGACCAATCTTGGCATTTGAGCACATTTTGGAATTCGAAGTTGTTAGGGAGAATAGCGATCATTGTTTTTGTGTAACCGTTTTATTTCATGTACTATTTCCCAAATTTTTGTAAACCGTTGGAGTCGCATTGTCAGCGAACTACCATATTATTAATAAAATTTGAGCATTTACCTTTTGTGGGCAAAATTTTAATTTTTGTGGAAATACTTGAAACGAATTTACTTAAAGTATTCTTATTTTAAAATAAATGTGTCGTGAGTAACGAAAGGAATATTAACAGTTTGTTCCAAGGATGGTCAAGCCATGAAATGCAAAACAGTACAGTAATTTTATCCTTGCATGATGAGCATGTTTCGTTTCAAAACCGTCATGAGGTGTTGGTTGTGTACACTCTTGGTTCTAGTGGTGCTAAGTTTGGTGACTCCCCAAGTGTTCCAGTTAAGAGTTGTTTCAGTTATCTTTATTTGGGAGATTTCGGAAGTATGGTGCGTTTTGTCTCTTGCCAGTGGTCTTTTGGTTTTGGAAGATTGGATTTGAATGCTTTTCTCCTCAGAAGATTTGAGCCTTGTGGCGTGATACGCTCCGACGTTGCTGTGTGGTTCCAGTTCTAGTTATTTTCCGTCTTTTTCAAGATTGGCCGAGTATCTATCCTTTGTGACATCTTATCGTCTTCAGGATATTCCTTCTGTTCGTTTTGTCAGCATAACATTCATTTATTCATTCACACTTATATCATGCACGCATACTCACATTTGCCATCGATTTTGGTTTGCACTTTGTTTCTTTCCAAGTATAAGGTTAGCTTAGGCAGAAAATGTGCTTCCTTTCTAAATTTGCCAACTGAGCTAATCCTCATGGATGATTTTTTGATTTAGCTCACCTTGTCCATTTCTGGATAGGTTGAATTCCCCAATCGAGTTGCTTTCTCATTGGGTAGAGTCTTGTTTGGCTGTCTTCTCTCTAGTTATTCCTGGATGAAGTTGTTGTCTCTTGCATAGGCTATCTCATGATTTTTCCCAGTGAAATCGCGACCTAGACAAATGGTGCATTTATTTTGCACATTTATATGTGATCTCCTCGGGAATGGACTGATTCATGATTCTCTTTGACGGAGATTTTATTCTCTGCCAGTGTCATCGCAACTTCTTTCTGAGTTACTCTTCGGAAAACGACAAGCGGCAGCTCTTCACGAGCAACTTGTACGTATATTATCATCGTCGGAAAACGACAAGCGGAAGCTCTTCACGAGCAACTTGTACGTATATTATCATCGTCGGAAAACGACAAGCGGCAGCTCTTCACGAGCAACTTGTGCGTTATTACTATTGGAAAACGACAAGCGGCAGCTCTACACGAGCAACTTGTATGTTATTTTCTTTGGAAAACGACAGGCGGCAGCTCCTCATGAGCAACTTGTACGTTATAGACATCGGAAGACGACAAGCGGCAGCTCTTCACGAGCAACTTGTGCGTCATTATTTTTTTAATAAACGACAAGCGGCAGCTCTTCACGAGAAACTTGTGCGTCATTATTTTGGAAAGCAGCAAGTGGCAGCCTCTTTATTTGAGCAGCTTGTATGTTATTGGTATTTTCTTTGGACGACAGCAAGTGGCAGACTCTTTATTTGAGCAACTTGTATGTTATTGGTATTTTCTTTGGACGACAGCAAGTGGCAGCCTCTTTATTTGAGCAGCTTGTATGTTATTGGTATTTTCTTTGGACGACAGCAAGTGGCAACCTCTTTATTTGAGCAGCTTGTACGTTATCGGTATTTTCTTTGGACGACAGCAAGTGGCGGCTTCTTTATTCGAGCGACTTGTGCATCTACAACCATGTTATCTCAGCATTAATGAGTATATCTCGGAAAATCTTGCAGAGAAGCTTGTCATGAATCATTACCTTCGGAAGTCGGTAATCCATCATCAACAAGATTGTTTGCTTTTCGTCTATCTTCGACCTTGAGTTGTGAACTCACTATTTTGGGTCAATAATCTGTTTATGGCCTACGCAAGATGCCTTCTTTGTTAGGGTCAGAGGTCGTATTCCCTCAATTTTATTCGCTGTCAAGAGTCTGTCGTTTGAAGTCGATAGCTCGTTTCCCCAGTAATATATAATCCATGTCTCCGTGTTTTACTGGTGTTTGATTTCTCCAGCATTGTCTTGTTTCATACAATATCTTTCTCTGTGAATTCAATCACTGCATTCATATCAAACATAAGGGCGGCATCTTAGGACAAAATTTGCGTAATTATGTATTTAAGTACCTTCAATCTCGTCGAAACGAAGATTTCAATCTTCATATCTTCGGATAGAAGAAACTTAAATAGGGGCAGCTGTTGTACCCCAAATTTTAACCTAAGATACCATCTCCCATCTGCATCATTACATTGCAAGCGTTTTGATCTTTTGATTTTTAAAAATTCATAACTTTTTCAGGTCGAGAGCTGTTTATTTTTGAACGCTAAATTTATTAACTGATCAAGACTTAAATGATGTTTATTAATTATTTATCATCTTAAATTTAAATAATTGGAATTTATTTTCAGTTATTATATAATTCAAAGATCTATAAATAATAAAATAAATATTTGAAAAGAGGCATATTAATCGTTCAGACAATGTTTATTTATTATTTATTATCTTAAATTTAAATAATTGGAATTTATTTTCAGTTATTACATAATTTAAAGATTTATGAATAATATAATAAATATTTGAAAAGAAGTTCATTAATTGGTCAATAATGGTTATTTAATTATTTATCATTCCAAGTTAAATAATTGAAATTCTATTTTTAATTATTATAATTTAGAAAATTATGAATAACGAATTAAATAATTGAAATTATTAATTGATCAATGATGTTTATTTATTCGTTTATTATTCTGAATTTAAGTGATTGAAATTGATTTTCAATAATTATACAATTTAAAGAATTATAAACGATAAATAAATAATTGGAAAGAAAAGAATTGACGGGGAAATAATAGAATTTCATTTCACTTTATTCTATTTTATTACAATTGTTATTTAAATATTGTATTATTTACAAAATATTTATAATAACAAATTACATAAAAGTTTAAAGTAAAATAGAACTATATTTCTAAAATTCTAATTCTAAATCTTCTATCCAATGCTTTTGTCTGCTCATTTGATTTTACCTGCAAAAACAATTAAGAGAAAAGTTAGAAATAAATAAATGATTAAAAGCAGAAAATTATTTCAGTGTTCATCATTAAAAGCAACGGCTGGAATCAGTTTACCCTTTTTTGCAAATCACGGGATTTCTCCCGGTTCACAAAAAAGGGTGGAATTTTTATTTTCATAAATGATTTCACAATTTAAAACATGCACAAATTCATTTTATTTTTCAAAACTGCATATGCATAATTTCTTTTGTCAAAAAATGCATATTTCAAAAATATACACAGCATACAAAAAGCAACAGCATATGCAAGTATACAAGTATGCAAAACAAGTTTCTTTTTTCAAAACCACATGCTATGCAACAACTTAAGAAGAAGCCAAAATATAATGAGGCTCCACTGTGCCATTGCAAGTCAAGAGAAAATGTGCAGTCTAAAAACCATTTTGCAAGCAAGTATATTTCCCATTTCATCATTTTCCAGCATGTTTGCAATTTCAGAATACAGTACAATACATCATTTTATGCATCAAATGTACTAAGAGAGAGAAGAGAGATAGAAAGATGGTTTTTACAGGTTTTGGTTTAGGCAGAAGGAGTTATAAAACAAAGCTACAACAATAACTCAGTAGAAAAAAGGAGCATTAGAAATGAATAAAAACAAAACTGCTGTAACAGTAATATGCAGAAGGCCAAGGATATAGTAAATAATTCAAAAACCTGTGGCATAAAGGAGATGCCAAACAATTGTATAACATAACATAAACCCCTTCAAAGGAAGAGAATTGATAACCTGCAAGCCTTCCACGTTCAAAACTGAAAAACAAAGTAGCAAAAAACCTTTGTTCTCCAAGTCTAAAACAAAAACCAATAGAGTATACTGTCATAATGCAAAACCTGCATGTAACCATTTCAAAACCTGCATAGAACCATTTTTTTTCAAGAACCTACTGTCAAACAATACCAAACATGTACCATCCATAAAACCACAGCCAAAACCGAACCTTATGGCCTAAACAAAACAACCTTGGCCTAAACCATAGCCCACTGCATAAACCATATCAGAACCTAAAACCATAACCTGTTGTCCAGCCTAACCGAAACCAGTAGAACCAAAACCAGTTCAAGTATCAAAACCAATACAACCTGTGTCAACACCTACTGCATAAAACCAATAACCTGTTAAACACAACTTTGGCCTAAACCAGTAGAACCAAAACCCTTTCAAGTATCAAAACCAGTGCAACTTGTAATGGCCTAAACCATACACGCTCAAAAACCAAACCCAAGCATACGGAGGCCTCAACATGTTCATCATTGGCCATAAGCGAATCATACAGTAGTATAGGCGAGGAGAAGAAAAGAGACTGTCAAACCATTCCAACAAAGCATACAGAAATCAGAAAGAAGAAGAGAAAAAGCATCAATATCATCAAGCTAGTCAAAAATCATTTTTCAACATAGCGTTCAAAACGTTCAAGGGCAACCCAAAGGCAACAAACATTTCAAAGAATATCAAGCATGTTCAGCATACAGTGAACGAGAAGAAGAAAGAAGTGAATATCAAAGGCTCAATTCATCACAAAAGGGCCAAAAGGAACGAAGTACCGGTAAATCCGAAGCAAGCCCACAACATCAAACCTCACCGTCCCGGCCTCCTAAGCGTATCGCCCTCAACCCTCCTCCTCCATCTCCAGGTAACGGTCGTTCTTCTTTCCCTTCAATACCTCAATAATCATTGCAATAGGAACAAGAATCAGAAATGAACATAAATTACAAACACGCAATCGTAACCAAAACCTAATGGATTGAAAGATAACGTTCGTACCGTGAATCCATAACTATTGCCCTAACGCCTTGACCGGAGGGAAGAAGAGGTTGAAGACAGCTGGTGGCCGTGGCAAAGAGTTCGGAGGCGAAACTCAGGGACTCAGAAGCAAAAGGTGAAGAGAGATGAGAACGAAGAAGACGGTGCAAATGAGCGCCGCTCTGCCAAAAACCCTAATCCCAATTACCAAACATTGTTAACCCTAAAAAACAATTATGAACATATTAGACTATTCTGCCTAAGCCCAAGCGAACCCCTATTCACACCCCCCATATTTCTGTTTTGATTTAGACTCTTTAAAACCCTCTTGGCCCATAACTTTTTATCCACCCTTTTATTTTTCTAATACTTCTTTCTTTTGTTTCCTTTTATTTCTTTCTTTTTAGAGTTTTATTAATTTAATAATTGGTAATCTAATCAAATAGTGGTAATTTAATTAAAACATTTTAATCATTTTACTTTTTGTTTATTAAATTTAATTTTAGGTTATTTGGTAATTTTAAATATCCCTTTTTTTAATTAGGTTTAAGTTAGTTTTTTTTAAGTATTCATTTAGTTTGATTATTTAATAATTACTAAAAAAAATATAATGCCTTATATAGAACTCTAAAGAAAAATATAAAAAAATAGAAAGTTAAAAAAAACTTAAAAAAGCTTTTTTTATTTTCCTTAATTAATTCTCATTACTTTTATCCATATAAAAATGCGTAAAAAATGAAAACTATTAAAACATTTTCTTTTCATTAATATTAAACAAAAATCCAAAAAATGCATATTTACACCATTTAGTCATTTATTTAACTGTTGTTATTTAATCATTATCCGTATAATTTTCCTGTTTAATTATTTCATATTTACTTGTTTATTCTGTTTACTTCTAAATCCAAGGGAAAAACGATTAAATTTGTCGACTTCATGTCCTCAAGTCTAATCACGCGAACATTCGCATTTCATTAAAACTTAGGATAATTTTCCCTCAAATATTCAATCTTTTCAAAACTTATACCCTTTAAGCAAAAACTTCGACATTAGGTCGTCGTATCTTCAAAAACCCGTCCGTACCCCTTTTTCAGCCAAAACGATTTATTTTTTTAATCAAACGAACAATTTTAATAAACAGATATTTCAAAAGGTTCCTATAGAGTACTATAGATACATTGGGTGCTAATACCTTCCCGCTGTATAACCAACCCCCGAACCATAGATCTCTTTTCAAAAACGCCTTGTATTTCTATTACTTTTAAAAAAGTATTATTTACATTGCATATTTAGGGTTTTATTTCGCTTTTTCCCCTTTTCCCTTGGAAACAATAAAGCGCGGTGGCGACTCTTGCTTTTGTGAGACGAATTAATCAATAATTCGATCTCCGATTTACCCCGCTACATTTTTTATCGCTACACCTCTATTCAATCTTCTTAAGCCTGAGGATGTAGATTAGCTGATCTTCCTTTCGTGATCTGAAGGTGGAAGATGATTGAACACTACAGTGCCCGGAAATTTGCACTCGCACGAAGTAATACTGACCGGTGATGTTGGAAATGGGCTTTTGGAAGGCGACGAGAAATCATAGGAGATGGGCTTTAAGGATGCCATCCAGAAAAGATTGATTGCATAAGAGGTTCCTGGATGAGAGTTCCTGTGCCTGCTGTAGATGGGGACTTTGCCGGGGAATGTTGATTTATGCACTGGGAAGTAAAGTCTAGGAGCTTCGATTGTCCATTACTCTACTGGGGAATAATCTCCTGACTGAGGAGGTGAAAGTATAATGCATACCTGGTCAGAGTCCAGGTTATACAACCACTCACTGGGGAAATGTGAAATCGTCCGCATCTGATCGGGTCCAGGCCGTACAACATTGTAAACTGTTGTCTGGAGATAAGGGAGAAGAAACCTGGATAGTAGGGTTGTTTTGATGTGAAAGCCTTGATAGTAGGCTTGTGGGAAGGAACCTGGATAGCATGGTTACTTCGAAATGAAAGCCTGGATAGTAGGGCTGTAAGAAGGAACCTGGATAGTAAGGTTACTTTGAAATGAAAGCCTGGGTAGTAGGGCTTGTGGAAAGGAACCTTGATAGTAAGGTTACTTTGAAATGAAATCCTGGGTATTAGGGCTTGTGGAAAGGAACCTGGATAGTAAGGTTACTTCGAGATAAAACCATGGATAGTAGGGCCTGTGGGAAGGAACCTGGATAGTAAGGTTACTTTGAAATGAAAGCTTGGGTAGTAGGGCTTGTGGAAAGGAACCTGGATAGTAAGGTTACTTCGAAATGAAAGCTTGGATAGTAGGGCTGTGAGAAGGAACCTGTGTAGTAGGGTTACTTCGTGATGAAAGCCTGGGTAGTGGGGTTGTGAGAAGGAACCTGGGTAGTAGGGTTCCTTCGTGATGAATGTAGATTAGTTGACCCATTTGGTTTCTGGAACTGATTTTCTCTTGGTTCCTGCAGGTATGACATGTATAACTGCTGGAATTGTTGGTGATAACTGTCTTTCCTGAAATGATAACAGGGTTAGTTATATGTGATGCATGAAATGCATTGTGAGATGATGTTCTCAAAATAAACGAGATTATGCTGTATGTGATATGTATGTGCATGTCATGATGTATGAGCACGATAGTTGTGACATATCTGAGTCTGGGAAAATAAATCTCTGACTGCTACTGGAGAAAATAGAATTCCTGATTGTTATAGAGAAATGTGGCTCTTCTACTTCCGCTGGGGATGATGAATGGAAGTGACTATGCTGGGGATTCACTCCTTATTTACGAATGTTCTGTCGGGGAGAGACTCTGCTTGAGAATAACTTTATGGGGAACCACTTGAAAGGTGAATTTCCAATAGCTGAAATAATGAGCTCTGTCGAGGATTGAGCTCCTGTATCTGGAGAAATAAACTCTGCTTGGGGAGTCAGAACTTTATGATGACCCACTCGTGCTTATGCAATCCGAGTGGGGAACATAGATGTCAGGTTGCTAGATGATCCTGGATAGGGAGATCACTTCCTATTCTTGAGAGAACTGATATCAAGGCTTTGATCCCCTCTACTCTGTGGGGAGTATAGATGTCAGGTTGCTGGATGATCCTAGCTAGGGAGATCACTTTCTGTTCTTTAGAGAACTGATATCAAGGCTTTGATCCCCTCTACTCCGTGGGGAGTATAGATGTTACAAGGTCACATGTACTGATGACTGTGCTCCAAAACTGTCTATGTCCTGATATCTGCTGGACAAGGTAACTGTCGGGTTCGTCATTTCTTATGTTATGAGCAATTGTATTTTGTTTCTCCTATGCAAATATTTGTGAACAACAATCATATTCAAGTGCATATGTCAAGAATAAATCATTGGACGTTCTTGCAAAAACAAAATAAAAAGAAAAACCAATAGTTTTGCAAAATGACTTGTATTGATTGTTGGAGTTGGCCTATAACAGGCGCTTTTTTGTACAAGGAAGCTGACGCTCTAGTAAAAGAACGCCGCCGTAAAAAATGAAAGATATATAGTATTGTGAACAAACAAAGAGAAAACAGCTATGTGCAACAATCCCATTGGGTTTCAAATCCGCTATTGCCACTATGTCTTCGAGTGTCTCCTCACTTTGCTGCTTGTCCGAAGCTGATTAGATTGATTGATGCCATTTGAGTTTGACAGTTGATACTGAGGTCAGATCGCAGGGTGATCCAATGGGACATAGTGATACACTTTTCATCCCTAACTTTTGCCTGGACCTCCCTTTCGGGTTTTCGATCCACCGGGATACCCTTTTTTGCTCAAGTCTCCTTTTCAGGTTTTCGACTTGCTGGGTGTACAGATTTTTTCATTTTCATCCCTTATTTTTGCCCGAACCCTTTTGGTTCGCCGGGAAGCCCTTATTTTTGCCTAGGCCAGTCAACCTAGAGGGTCTTTTATCAAGCGTAGTATCTTTTCACTATGTCTGCATTGACAGGGTGAGGAAGGTCGTCACCGTCCATGGTGGTCAGAATCATGGCTCCACCTGAGAAAATGTTTTTAACCACAAATGGCCCTTCGTATGTGGGAGTACATTTTCCCCTGGGGTCACCTTGCGGCAATATGATGCGCTTAATCACCAAATCCCCGACTTGATACTCTTGACGTCTGACCTTCTTGTTGAAAGCTTTGATCATTCACATTTGATACATCTGACCGTGGTAGATAGCAGTAAGTCTTTTTTCATCAATCAAATTCAGTTGATCAAGTCGAGTCTGGACCCAGTCGTCTTCATTTAAACCTGCATCTTTCATAATCCTTAAAGAAGGTATCTAGACTTCGATGGGTAAGACTTCCTCCATGCCATATACCAGAGAGTAGGGCGTTGCCCCTGTCGACGTCTGTGCTGAGGTACGGTACCCATGAAGAGCGAATGGTAACATCTCATGCCAGTCTTTGTATGTCACCGTCATCTTTTGTACAATCTTCTTGATGTTCTTGTTAGTTGCTTCAACATCGCCATTTATCTTTGGCCGGTAGGGAGAAGAGTTGTGATGATGTATCTTGAATTGTTTACAGAGCTCGATGATCATTGTGTTATTGAGATTTGTACCATTATCGGTGATAATTCTCTCTAGTACACCATATCGACAGATTAGATTGTGTCGGATAAACCGTGCCACGACGTTCTTGGTCACAGTAGCAAAAGAGGCAGCCTCAATCCACTTCATGAAGTAATCAATAGCCACTAGGATGAAGCGATGCCCATTAGAAGTGGTGGGCCTGATTTCTTCGATCATGTCGATGCCCCACATTACAAATGGCCATGGAGCTGTCAAGACGTTCAAGGGAACCGGAGGCACATGCACCTTATCAGCGTAGATTTGGCATTTATGACAAGTTCGAGAGTGCTGATAACAATCGGCTTCATAGTGGACCAGTAGTATCCTGCCCGTAGGATTTTCTTAGCCATGGTGTGTCCACTAGAATGGGTTGAGAAGGTACCTTCATGTAGATCTGTCATAATCCTTTCTGCTTCACTTTTGTCTACACACCGCAGTAAGGTAGAGTCATGGTTGCGTTTATAGAGGATTCCATTACTGAGGAAGAACTTTGCAGCGAACCTTCTCAGAAAATTCTTATCATTGACAGATGCCCCTTCGGGATACTCTTGAGCTTCGAGATACCTTTTGACTTCGTGAAACCAGGGTTTGTCTGCTACTTCCTTAATATCAATCTCGCAGCAGTGTACTGGTTCGTCCAACCTCTCAACGGTGATTCGGGGTGCTTCGTTGTCCCACCAGATTTTGAACATGGAAGATATGGTAGCTAGCGCGTCCGCCAACTGATTCTCTTCTCGTGGGAAATGTTCAAAAGTTACCTCTTCAAAGTGTGAGAGCAATGTCAGTACATACTCTTTATATGGGATGAGATTCAGATGTTTTATATCCCACTCGCCTTTGATCTGACTTATCACCAAAGCGGAATCCCCGAATACACTCAAGAACTCGATCCTTAGGTCGATAGCCGCTTGAAGACCCATAATACATGCTTCATACTCCGCCATATTGTTGGTGCAGTTGAAATACAATCGGGCGGTGAACGGAGTATGACAGCCCTTGGGAGATATAATTACAACACCAATGCTATTACCCAGTGCGTTTGAGGCTCCATCAAAATACATAGACCATCGGGATCCTTCGTCAGGTCCTTCATCCCGTCCAGGTTCTTCGTAGTCAGTCACCAGCATAATATTCTCATCCGGGAACTCAAAATTCATGGACTGGTAGTCATCCATGGCCTGATGAGCTAAATGATCAGCCAATACACTCCCCTTGATTGATTTCTGGGTTGTATATTGTATATCATATTCAGTTAAGATCATTTTCCACCTTGTTATCCTTCCGGAGAGAGCGGGCTTCTCGAAAATGTACTTGATTGGATCTATCTTTAATATCAACAATATAGTGTGAGTCAGCATATACTATCTCAATCAGCAAGCAGCCCATGCCAAAGCGCAACAAGTTTTCTCGAGCAGTGAGTATCGTGTCTCACAGTCGGTAAACGTTTTGCTAAGGTAGTATATTGCATGCTCTTTTCAACCAGACTCGTCATGCTGCCCCAGCATACACCCCATTGAATTGTCTAGCACTGTCAGGTATAATATCAAAGGTCTCCCTTCAACTGGAGTCATCAGAATTGGTGGTTCTTGAAGGTATTCCTTGATTCTTTCGAAAGCGGTCTGGCATTCATCATTCCACTTTACCACTTGATCTTTCTTCAAAAGCTTGAAGATTGGTTCACAAGTAGCAGTCAGATGTGAAATGAACCTAGCGATATAATTTAGGCGTCCCAAGAAACCTCTTACTTCCTTATCTGTACGGGGAGCTGGCATTTCTTGTATAGCCTTTACCTTTGCAGGATCTACTTGGATGCCTTTGTCACTGACGATAAAACCCAGAAGCTTATCGGACCTTACCCCGAAGATGCAGTTGTTCGGATTCAACCTTAGTTTGTATATCTTCAACCTGTCTAACAACTTTTGTAGATGAATAAGGTGCTATTCCTCAATATGATACATGGCTATCATGTAATCAACATAAACTTCGATTTCATGGTGAATCATATCGTGGAACAGAGCGACCATGGCCCGCTGATAGGTTGCCCTAGCATTCTTCAACCCGAAAGGCATCACCTTATAACAGAAGGTGCCCCATTGTGTCACGAAAGTTGTCTTTTCCATGTCTTCAGGAGCCATCTTTATCTGGTTGTATCAAGAGAAACCATCCATGAAGGTGAAGATTTTGTGTTGCATGGTGTTGTCAACTAGAACGTCGATGTGGGGAAGCGGGAAGCCATCCTTGGGGCTTGCCCTATTCAGATCTCTGTAATCTACATACATCTGTACCTTACCGTCCTTTTTAGGTACCAGAACGACATTAGAAACCCACTATGGGTAGGAGGTGACAACTAAGAACCCTGTGTCGAACTGCTTCATGACTTCTGCCTTGATCTTCTCTGACATTTCAGGGTGCATATGGCGGACCTTTTTCTTAACCGGCGGACATTATTCCTTGGTCGGCAGGTGATGTACCACAATATCAGTGTCCAAACTAGGCATGTCTTCATAGGACCAAGAAAAGATCTCAACGTAGTCATGCAACATCTATATCAACCTCCTTTTGACGCTAAGCTCCAGATTTGCACCTATTTTAACCTCTTTTCTGTCTATCTCTGTGCCCAAGTTTATTGTCTCAACTGGATCTTCATGCGTCTGTATAGCCTTCTCTTCCTGTTGTAGCAGTCTGGAAAGTCCTCCAGGTACCTCACAATCGTTCTCACCTTCATCCTCGGCTTGGTTGATTGGATTTTCGAAGTCATAACTGGAAATAGCAGGATTGTTGTCAATAGGATCCAGAGTGGACATGGATCTGCAATTTGATACGTGAGTGTGTGTAAGAGCATAGCTGTATTGATAAAGCGAAGGCAGAAAAGAAAACAGAGAGTGCAAAATTCGTATGCAAAGAACGTCTAATGCTTTATTGGTGATATATGAGATGACATATAAAACCCTCACAGGTAGAACCATTGTGCCTCGGGTAAGACACAAGGTTATAAAGTTTAAATTGTTCATTACAAACTTAGAAAATAAGTAAGACAATTACTGCGGAACAAAAGAAACTGGTATGAAATTTCTGGCCGTCCAATTACTCGGTCCACCATTGGTAGTTGGGTAAATCCAGCTGTCAAAATCAAAATCTTCCTCACTATCTTCAATAGCATTGACCCCTCGATTGCTGATGTGTAGGGGAGGTCCTCCAACTCGAGCGCGCCGAACGACCTTTTGAGCTCCTGAAGTAAAGCCTAAGCCAAACTTGTCAGTTTTGTGAATAAACTCAGGAAGCTTTCCCCAATTGGTATTCCTGCCTTCTTCAACTACTGCTCTTGCATCCTTGAGAGAAGCCATCTTCAGAGGAGATTTGATGCTGGTAGTGGTCTCAGTCGACGCTAAAATCTGGGGAACCTCTTCAAAGTTTTGACAAGGTATCTCTATAAATTCTCCGTCCATCTCTACATACCTGAAGGAGTTCAGGTGGTTCACCATATACTCCTCTTCGCCATGCACAATGACTATCTTCCCTTTTACCGGATACTTCAGCATTTGGTGGAGCATGGAAGTAACAGCCCCAACTTCGTGGATCCAAGGACGACCCAACAAACAAGAGTACAATGGCCTGATGTCCATCATATAGAAGGTGGAATCAAAATTATGAGAGCCTACCTTGACAGGGATGTTCACTTCCCCATGCACCATTCTTTTCGATCCGTCAAAATCCCTTACCATAATGTTACTAGGCTTTAGAGTCAAACCCTTGCAATCCAACTGGTCCAATGCCTTTCTTTGGCAGAACATTCAGCGAAGACCCAATATCCACCAACACATGAGCCATAGTGGTGCCCCTGCATTCGATTGAGACATGCTGAGCATCATTATGCTTTCTTTCTTTTGGTGTCAAGTCTGCATCTGAAAATCCCAGCCCATTATCAGCAGTCAGGCTGGCCATGCAATCTTTAAATTGATCAGCTGAAGTCTCTTGCGGCATATGCGTAGTTTTGAGGAATGCAATCAAAGCCTTCACATGGGCTTCGGAGCATAACAACAGGGATAACATGGATATCTTTGAGGGGGTATGCCCCAGCTTCTCGACCACATTGTAGTCACTCTTTTTGATTATTTTCAAAATTTCCTCTATCTCTTGCTTAGAGGTTTCCACAACAATTTTTCTAGGTGCCTCTGTCTGGGCAGGCTCACCTACAGCCTCTTTGCCTCGAGTTCCAGATGACTTATCGGCAGGGGTACCAGCTGGAGTAAGAACGGGAATAGTAACTGAAGTACTAGAGGGTACAGAAGATGAAATAACGACAGGCTTAGTGACAGTCTTCGGGGAGATCTCAGGAGAGAAAACCCTTCCACTTCTATTAATCTTGCTGGTCCCGACAATGTTACCGACACCAGGATCGACTTCTTCGGTCTTCAAGTTTTGTTTAACGCCATGATAGTAAACATCGGCGCCATAATGCCAAGGGATAACTTTGTCCGAGGCATACGGGATATGACCAGGACAAGTGATTATCAACGGAGTGATTCTCGTAGCGGGTGTAATCCTAACAGGTCTTCTCGAGGAGGCCTTGGAAGGACCGGCGGAAATGGTTATGATAGCAATGTCTTCAGATGGAACAACGGGGACCAGAGTTTTCTCGATCAAAATTTCTTTGCTGTCCATCAGGCGTTGGACACCTGACTTCAGCAAATGGCAATCAGAAGACAGGGATGAACATATGTGGCAATCTTCATCACAACCTGGAAATAAACCGACCAACAACAAATTCTTCTTAACAGTCATAAGAGGGGTAGAAACTTCATCAACTGAGGTCACAAATAGATCAGTATCAACGTCATTAACTCCATGGTTGTGTTTAGGCATGGGAGCAGTTATGACATTGGGCCTCTCCGGAGCGTCGAACTCGATCTCCTTGGCTTCAATCAAATCTTGTACTTTATTTCATAGAGCCCAACAGTCATTTGTGTCATGACCAGGACTCTCAGAATGATAGGCGCACCGAGCGTTCGGATTGTATCGAGGAGAGGAAGTATTAGGATTTTTGGGAGCCTCTTTTAAAGTTTCCAAGTTAGATCTCAATAGATGGGGTAGAACCTCTATCAATCTCATGTTGATCCAGGTGAACTTTCTTTGTGGTCTTTCTACCCTTTGCTGATTGTTGCATTGTGGGATAGCCATAGGCCTAGGTATTATTACATCACTTACTGTTGGACGGTATCCCGCTCTGCTCTGATCTCTCGAATTATAAATAACACTGGCCTCCTTCTTACCAGTGAAGGGTTTCTTCATTGTGCTCGAGGATACGTCTCTTTGAATTTTGCCACTTTTTATACCGGCTTCGACCCGCTCACCAGTCATGATTAGTTCAGTAAATCCAGCTGAGGAACTTTCGATCAGGCGGTTGAAGAATGGACCTGACAAGGGTCCTAGGAACATGTCCACTAGTTCTCTTTCAGATAGAGGGGGCTGGACTCTGCCTGCGAGATCCCTCCATTTCTGAGCATAGGTTTTGAAAACTTCACCTGCACTCATAGACATGCTTTGCAACTGCGTCCGAGTTGGAGCTAAGTCAGCATTGTACTGGTACTGTTTGTAAAAAGCGGCAGCCAAATCTTCCCAATTGCGGATATTGGTCCCTTCCAACTGATAAAACCAATCCAACTGTGTCCCGGACAAGCTCTCTTGGAAAAAATGCACCCATACATTCTTATCAGCCGTATGGGGTTGAATCTTTCTGATGTATGATCTTAAATGCAGCTTTGGGAAAGAGACACCGTCATATTTAGAAAAATTAGGGACCTTGAATTTCTAGGGGATGACAACTCATGAGACAAGTCCTAACTCTTCAAAATCCAATCCGGGTACCCTCTGGACCTCCATAGCATTCAAACGATCCTCTAGCTCCTTGTATTTATTATCAGTAGGAGGATACTATTCCTCAGACTAATCAGGTTCTTCCTCTTCTTCGGATGCTGGGTTTTTGTTAACTTCCTGGATCCTGTCTCCTTGATTATCTCCTTCACCCAATGATGTTGCAAGGTCCAAACTCCGTCTGGCTTGTCCTGTGAACCTTCTCCCCATGATCACAATACCGATTGGTTTCTTCATTTTCTTCTTCTTATCTTTGGCCAGTAGAGTCTTCAACTCCTCTTGTCCTTTTGTCAGAGTCAAGAGCATTTGTTGAAATTGGATGTTTTGCGCTTGAAGATCTTTCACTGTCTGTTCAATATCAATCTCACTGAAATAAACAGTAGAAGGATAAGGAGACCTGTCGTAAGAAACCTGTATGATGTTATGATGAATGAAGATGCAATATGCAAATGATTTCAAGGAATTTAGAGATTTAAATTTGTTAAAACCAAAAAGGAACACACGTTATATTAAATCCAATGTTTGAGCACCTCATGCTTCTTTGGGCTTACAATGAAAGAAATAAAATACAACAAATACTCCTAAGACAAGAAGGTTAAACGCATCCTCTTTGGAGCGATGTAGGCGTTCAGGTTCTTCTCTTCATGAAGCAGCTTGGTGAGTTCCAGAACCTTCTTCTCACTGGCATAAAACTGGGCTTCAAAGGTGTCTCGCTCTTCCTTCAACTGAACCCAAGCCTTATGCAGGTCTTCAAGAGAGGTAGGCATGTCAGGATGAAGGACGGTGTATGGGATGTCTCCTTCAACGACAGGCTCCATGATAACAGGGAGGACATAAGGGTAAGGCATCACGAGACACTGAGCACGAGCTCGCATCCACCTAAGATAAGGCTCGAGAGGGATAGAGTTTGTGTCCCAAAGTCCTACTGTCCACCTTGTTCACCATTCTCCAAGCTCGTGTAAACCTCTAGCGGTAACCTTGGTCTTCTTCATCGTAATCAAACACCAGACCTTGGATGAGCATCTCGTGAGGGTCGTCTCTTAGGGCATACCCAAACTGTCGAAGACCTAAGCAAGGATTGTAGGTAATACCTCCCCTAATACAAAGCAGAGGGACGTTAGGGAATTCCCTACAGTGGTCAATGATAGAGACATCTTCCAAGGATCTCGAACACCAGCGGATATCAGAATGGGTGAGAGACATCATCCTTTGAGACCATGTAAGTCTTTGCTCATTCTTCAATGCTGATTGAGGTAGGTGTGAAGTGAACCACTTAGCGAGTAGGGGAATACAACACAAAAGAGTACCTATTTTCTTCATGGTGCGGGTATGAAGGAAATTCAAGATGTCTCCCAATAAGGTAGGTACGAGATTGCGAGAGAGAAAGACTTTGATGGTGTTAACATCTATGAATTGGTCCGAGTTGGGGAACAAAACCAAACCATAAATGAGAAGAGCCAGGATGTCTTCAAAACTTGGAAATCCAAGTCGTCCCAGAATGAACGAGCCTTTTCCAATAGAAACTTGGCTAGGAAGCCTTTAACCCCGCTTCTTATCTCCCAATTGGCTATGATGTCGGCCCTCTTTAGATGCAAAGCTTCAGCGATGACTTAAGGTTTTGGAATCTCCTCTAGACAGGTGAACAGTATCTGATCAAGCACGGGTACCCCTAAGAGTAGAGAGAACTCTTCCAGTGTAGGTACCAACTGATAGTCCAGGAAAGTGAAACAATGATGTGCAGGGTCAAAGAATTGGAACAGTACACACATCATCTCTTCTTGAAAACTGGATGTAGACAAAATGAGGAGTCGGCCATATTTCTTGGTAAAAGGAGAATCCTCGGGTACTCTTGAGGCTAACTCTTGAAGGTGAGGGTGTGCTTTTACAAAGCTGATTCAGATGGTGTTCCTTCGGACGAAATTCATGACCTACAAAAGAAAACAAAGATAAATTTCTAAATCCTTGAAATGGTTAGTGAGCATGCATATGATTCTTATGATGTTTATGATGTTATGTACAAGTATATACACACAAATCAAACAAATCCCTATGTTTTAGGCTTGCATGGGGTTTTATAGGTAAGTACCTTTTTGAAGTTTAGTTGGCTCAACCTGTCCTAGTAATAGTGATCGGGTTCTAAAGGATCTTAATATCACTGACCTTTCTCTTAGGCATTGTCTCAGCATAATCGATCTTTTCTTGCGGCCGAGATATCCCAAAAGTCCAGCCTCAATGAGTGTAGTATCGAGTATTAACCAATTTTCAGCTCTACACTGAAACCAGTTATCTCACTACGTCCTAATGGCCAAGGTTTTTCAATTAGGGTTCTAAAGTCAGTTAATGCTTCATGACGCCACTCAGCGGCCCCATATTCTCCTCGATTCACCATGAGTGATACCAGTACCCACAAATGCGTCACACTAACATAGCCATTGTTTCAACCATATCGGTCTACACCGTACAGTTTCCAAAATCTATTGCTATTTACCTAAAAAGGTGTCCCAGATCCGGGTGGAGGATCAAAGCAAGCCCAAACAAAGAACAAGATGTAAAGCATATAAATCAAACAATGAAAGCAAGTAAAGGTGATCTAACCCTAAGGTAACCCCACTTTTGAGTTAATATCCCGATCAGAGTCACCAGTTCTATGATACGGTGGGAGAACTGACTTGGAGTTTTGCGTTCGTTTTCGCAAATGTTGTGGTTTAGCAAGAGTCTCCACCGACTTTTCTTTCATCCAAAAGGAAAGGTGAAAAACCATAGGAAAGACCTTTAAATATGTTTTCTTGAGTTCGGGGGATAGATTATGAAAAAGGAAGGTGTTAGCACCCTTTTCATCCATGGTTTTCCATGGGCTCTTAGTTACTCGCTAGATCACTTGCTTTTGTTTGAATTTCCTTTGTGGTGTGGGCTTTGAAAGTGTTTTGAAAATATCTTTGTAATGGTTCTCGTTTCTATAAGAACGCGTACAAAGTTTTGTTTCGAAAGATAGTTCAAAGACGTGTTTGTGGATTGTGTTTTGGAAGGTGGTTTTAGGAAAGATATTTTGCAATGGTTCTCGTCTCTATAAGAACGTATAAAAATGTTTTATCTTTTTGAAAATGTTTTAGAAATGGAAGTGTTGGTGTGTAAAAATGTTTTTGTCGTGAGCAAGCGAGTAACTAGGGACGAATCTACCTACTCGAAAGGTCTTAAACGTGCTTTTCCTTCTCGTTTAGATGTTGTTATCTTACCATTGATTTGGTAAAAAGCCTCATCGTTGGATGTGAAGGGATGGGTGTGGGACGTTTGTATAGTCATAGAAGGCAACCCATGGAACATTTTAGCAATGTCGTTTTAGGGACTAGATTTTTTACCGAAGGCAACATCGAGGGTCGTCGAGGGACTACGATCCTTTTTTATCGAAAGGTCTTTGCTAAAATGTCCCATATTCGAGGGACATGACTATTTTCCGAAAGGAAACAAAGTGAGATTACCCTAGAGGTGCTAGTGTGCAAGTGTGTTAGTTTGCATGCATTTTGTCTTGTTTTTTAAAGGTTATCTACTTGTTGATTTTATCTTGCCATGCATCCTAATTACTAGCAATATGTGAAAGCAAGTAAAATGCGGAAAATAAATCCTAAGTTATTACATCACTTTAGGGGGATGGGGGTACATATTGATGAATGGGGGTTGCAAGTAAAATTAAATCTTATGTTACTATTACAACCATATTGAAATGTACAACATAAGAAAGAAAGAAAAAAGACTTATTTAAAAAGGGTTTTTGTCTTAAAAAATTAATTAGTAAAAGGAAAATATTTTTATGTCCCTTTTTTGTTGATAAAAAAAGTATTAATATTTAAATAGATAAAAAAAGGAAAACAAATGAAAGATAGAAACAACGTGCTGCTGCAAGCAAAATAACAAGGGTCAGAAGTTCTGAAGCCAGACATGTGGTGACCCAAAAAGAAACGTCAGTGGGCATCAAAAGTTCTGATTGGTAAACTCTAAGGTCCTGCAAGAAATGTTAGAGGGAAGATACATAAATTTTGGGTTTCTATGTGCTGAACTTCTGAGTGTTAGAACAGTGAGAAAGTCTTAGAAATTCTGTGCATATTAAAACAATGAGTGGAAACATCAGAAGTTCTATATTATGCTAAGACAGTGAGTGAACATCAACAGTCTAGTGCGTTATCAGCATGTAAGCCTCAGAAGTTCAATGTGTGTTAACAGTGAGAAAAATCATTGAAGTTATGTATGTTAAAACTATGCATGAACATCAGAAGTTTTATGTCATATTTCAACACTCAATCAGCACATCAGTAACCTATTCAGTTTTCAACAAATAGCAAATCAGAAGGAATGAAAACACAACAGTTTACAGAAGTTCTAATCCTAATCCTGGGCTTAGCCTTGATCAAGAAGTTCTGATCCACGGTTTTTCTACACATGCAGTGATATAGACAACCTCAATACTATGATATTTACATGTTTAATGATGTTCTGAATGAAAATATACAAAGTCAGAAAGACTTACCTTGAATCTGGAGCATGTTTTGGAGCTTGAATTGATGTCTTCAGATGGTCTGGAGTCAGCAAGAGCGACGGAAGAGAAGAATGCAAAATCCTTTGATTCAAAGGGAAGAACAAAGGTTTGTTTTTCTGTTTGAGATTTCTGGATTTTTACGAAAGGGTTCACAGGTTTATTTTCTCTTTTCTTATGATTCTCTCTCTCCAAAAGCCAACCCATTGAACGTGTGATGGAGCAAAGTATTTATAGATGGGTTTGTTGTGGTTTTGGGGGAAAAAATAAATGGGATTCAAACCTCTTTAGTATACTGTTCCATTTCTTTTTAATCATAGTTTTCGTATACTAATTTGATGCAAATATGGGGTTTGAGGAAATGCAGGTGTTGACCGGGTCAGCAGCTGACTGCAGGATTGTGATGCAGCAGGGCAGCAGGTTACCTAAACGAGGTTTTGGGATTTGGTGATATTCTGATCATAGAAGATCAGAAGCGTAACCTCTATGTGCTGAAGAGTTACATTCTAATGGAAGATTATGTTCTGAACCACGTTTGCAATTTCTGACTGCGCTTGTGTAGAGGCAGAAGAGCATGTTCTAATTGAAGGCTATGTTCTGAACCATGTTTGCAACTTCTAACTGCACTTGCATGGAGTCTGGCTCAAAAGTTCTGAAGTATCACATACTCTTAACACTTAGAAAATTTTCTAAATGTTTAGAAAATTTGATTTTTCCAAAGTAACTTCTGACTCCTGATTTTTTGATGAACCAATCTCATGTCTTGATGAAATAAAATTGTTGAAACTTGATTTGATCTGAAAGTCAAAGTTTGACTTTTCAGTGTGCTTTTGACCATTTTTCCCTTGTCGAGGGATTTTCTTGAAAAGTTGTAATCCAGGACTTGGTACTTGATAGAAGCAAACCTGAGAGTCCAGGATGATCCTTTGAGAAATGGGAGGGCAAATTTTGGGGTACAACAGTTAGTCACTCACATTGCTATAGCACTAGGCTTGCGCAATCATGTAGCTCATCTGACCCAAACTTGCAGATACAATCTTTTGGATATTAACCATTGTCTAAACTATAGTTTAATAAGGCGTGAAGGACCTAACAAATTTCAAATTCTTATTAATTATAAGGTAGTCCACCATTTCACCCTACCAAACCAAGAGTTCACTAGTGTCCACAACAAAAACAACTGGCAATACCATCTAGAGAACCAAGATGAAAACCCTGCACAACCCAAGTCTCCTCTCTCAGATGTACCTTCATTAGAATCTTATGATAAACACTCTATTGACTTTGAGATACACGGTTTAAGATGGAGAATCACAGCCCTCTTCCGTGAACAAATAAAACAAGCCAACAGATTTACTAAGCTGATGGACCATCTATTCTAAGAAATTCACTCGTTGAGGAAAGTTAATGGCCGTCATGGCCACTGATCTGATCACACACCAAGTTCTATTATTCCTTTATCACCTTAGATTAAAACATTAAGGACAATGTTTGATTTAAGTGTGGGAGAGGAACTTTATCCGCTTTCTAGTTAGATTTCTCGCTTTCTAGTTAGAGTTAGATTTAATGTTTACAAGTATTATATTATATTATTTTCTTTTAATGAAGTTTGTCTTATCAATTCGTTATAACATGGATTTTGTTGTTTATTGAACTTTTTCCTTTTCTTGAGCCATATCGATTTTTTTTTGCAAAAAGAAACGGTGTTTGTTCTAAATTATGGCTATTAGACAAGTTTAGGATAGGTTATATAGACTTGGGAAATGTCTTGAAATATCAGTATCGTTTTAACATCATAAGTCTCTCAAATATAAAGGTAGATTTGGATAATTATTATGCTTTCACCTTAAAATCTCACCCTTAAATAAAGCCTTAAGTATTTTATTTTAGCAGTCACCACCATCCTAAACACACTCTAGAAAAAGGATAACCGAAGAATATAAGTGAGTGATAATAATAATTTAAAAAATAGGGAATCAACCCTCTACGTTAGGTGACCCTTACCAGGTCATTTAGTCCAATAGTTATGGAACCTGCAAACACTTAAAACCCATTGTTAGTTGGTTCAGAGGTCTCTGGTGCTGAACTTGGTAGGATGGACTACAGTCCGATCCCCCACAACTACAATTGGGAAATAAATGGGGTATACCACCTTCAATACCAGAACCCCGTATAAAGGATCAGAATCGCTAACCAATACCTAGATATGAGTGTGTAGGGATAAAGGCTTAATCTGATTGCGCCTAAATGAAAAAGGATGAAAAATGGGATGAGTAAGTTAGGTTTGACCATAATGGCATGATTCATATTGATTTATATAGGAGAAAGACGTATGCACGCTAATTTCATAGCGTGTTACTACAATATTCTTGACGCGTGCGAATTAGTACCTATCGACATAGCCTCGTCTGAAACAAATGTTTTTAAGCCCAGAGAATCAGGATGTCACTGTTTATGTTTATTTTTCTTGAGGAAAAGCAACGGTTCAAGTGTGGGAGAGTTTAATGACTCCAAAATTAACTGATTATTTAACTTGATTTGCATAAAATTTCTAGCTATTTTATTTTCATTTCTATCTTTATGTTGGTATTTTCCCTTTGTTTTAGGAATTTGACTAATTGGAAGCCACAAGCGAAGAAACGAGGCAAAGCAAACAAGTAACAAAGAAAAGTGCAAGTATTGAAGCATGGACACCTCCATGACGACCATCCTAGGGTAGCCATGGGTGGTCCAACCATGTTCCAATGGTTGACCAAGTCATGCCCACTTAGTGAGCATGTCGATCGCCATGAATGGTGTGGCGGTCGCCACCCTTTATATGACCAGACAGTTGCAAATGGGCTTACTTAGCCACCAAGAGTCCACCCACGCTTCCTATTTTCTCTCCACGGCTAGAAACAGTTCTAGGTGACTTTTAGGGTTTTCAAAAGCCTATAAATACCCCCTAGCTACACCATTTTGGATCATCCTTTCTTTTATGCACACTTAGGCCACACTATGTCCAACCGTAGCCAGATTCCTTCATACCGAAGCGTATCTTGTTGCATGATAAGTTTGTATTAAAGATTGGAGCACCTGCATAAGTTTTATTTCCACACATATACACCGACTTATTTATACCAGATTTAGACTCCGTTTGGAGCAGGTTTCTTAGTTTATTTCCGCATTTACTTTATTTTCCCTGCATTATTTATCGCTTTATTTATCACATTTACTTTTATCGCACTTAAAACCTTTATCGCTTTATTTTCAATTACCATGTCCGGCTGAATTCTTAATGCTGAGATGTGAGGATCGGCAACAGGCGATGCTCTACACATGGTCTTTGTAGGATTTCTTAATGGGGTATTTTTAATTTAAATACAATCTTTCTGCACTTATTTTAATCTGCTTACACGAAAGTGGAGCAGTGAAACATTAGGTAAGATCGAAAGTCGTCTAACACAAAAATATTAAGATTGATTTGTTTTTGGTTAACAAATACCACAAAAGCACTTTGTTAGTTAATTAGGGTTATTTAACATTGCTAGAAGGAGGTTTTAAAACTATTTGCGGACGCATTCATAGGGTTAGGATCCGGTTATCTAGGTGAAAGCTTGTAACCCTTTCAAGTTAAACTATCCAGTTAAAAATACTTTTCAACTAGGTTAAGAGTTAGATTTCTTAAAAATATTTTCACTACTTTAACCCAATGTGCACTGTTCATATGTGACAAATGAACGAGTAGATTTAAAGATTAAACTCGGTTCTAAATCGGCGAAAGCGACGGTTCCCGTTAAATCAATTCTTTTCAAAGTATTGTTGATTGATATGAATTACATTTTTAGCATTGTTATTAATTTTCTTCTATTCAAAGTTTATTTACTTTAATCTCTTTCTTATTACTTTTTCATTTGTCTTAGATAAATATTGTAGCAACTAGTAGCATTAGAATTGACATTGGTCTCCGTGATTCGATAATATTTTAAAACTACCTCGATAGGTTGTGTACTTGCAGTTTGAAAATATATACTAAGTAGCCCATGATCATATATTTGAGCATGTATTCTAAAATGCAAAATAAAAGGGAAAGAAGAATAGCCTCGCGCCATCCTCCCACTCTAAGTAACTACTCATTTACCGGCTTATTTGTACCCCAAATATGAGAACATACCATAACATTAACAAAGGGTGATAAATCACATTAATTAATTAAGCATTACATACTACAAGGTACAATGTAAACACATACAGATTTTACAGTTAATTGCATGCAACATTTCACAATACATTCTCACACCTAACTCAACAATCACACATAAAACATATATCATGCATACAACTCATTTATGTAATGCGACTCAACTATGAAACTCAATGCATATGCATGTGGTACCATATCAATAATTTGTTCACTCAGGAACCAGGTTCACCCTACTCGAACCACGAATCTACCCTGCTCAGATTCGATAAATGTTACCAACCCACCCTGCTAGGATTGCAACTTGCCTCTTTCATCAACAACAAAGACGTCATGAATGCATGTCAAAACACTTAAATATAACAACCATATAATATTTAAAGTCCTCTCCCGGTAATAAACAAAACTTGCATTGACCCAACAAAAATAGCTCACCCTACTCGATTTATAATCCCACGACAAAAGCATAATCAACATCACACTCGTACATCAGCGTATAATAATCATAGCTAATATTCATCTAACATAAAATCAACAATATTCAATATGTTCATCATTAACCAATTATAATTAATATTCTTAAATATCAAAAACATCATCACAACATAACATCAACATCGTCCATATAACTTCAACAACCCATGTGATCTTCATAAGATACTCATATTATCATAACACATTTTGTTAGACGATATGCTACGATCTAAATGGGGCATGAATAGATCACTAATGAAATTTTCTTATTTTAAAATATGGTTTTAAAATTTTTAACTATGTCATGTGGAAACAATACTGAATAGACAATCGTCTATCCTAAACTGTTATAAAAAAGATCAGATATGTGTTAAATAATATACATATTCCTTTGATGAGAAAATTAATCAATATATTTTCAACAACAATGTTGGAATAAAACCATACAACAGTAATCGATTTCCAATGAAATATCAAACAAAACTTGACTTAAGCAATTTGTTGAACACTTGGTGTGCAATCAATTCTAATCATATTTTTCTTTAATTTTGTTATTATGAAAAACCAATTGCACTGTTATAGATTGCAATCAACTCAAAAAAGTAGTTTGTGTAAAATCAAGCTTCTTAAATGCACTTTTGGTTTGATGAAGACAAACCATTTTGACAAGAAGGCAAATATTATTAATCAAGCTAAAAGCATCTTTGGATAAAGTCGTTGGTTCAAGCACTTAGCAAATTTCAAGGTATAATGATAATACTTACTTTTAACTTAAGACATAGATGCTCAATGTTCAAAAGAAATATTTTATCTTGTCCAAACTTTTTCTCAAATTTTCTAAGCAAAAAAAATCAATTTTTACTTATGTGCAATCGATTTTCATATTGCTGCAACCGATTATATGCTTCACGTTTTCAAAATGTTAGCTATTGTTTCTAAGTGCAATTGATTTACATGTTTGTGCAATCGATTTCTCTAAATCAAATTTTGCTACTGACTTCAAGTGCAATCGATTTACACACTTGTGCAATCGATTGCTCACTCAAAATATTTGAAATTTTTAGTTGTTGAAACCCCGTGCAATCGATTTACACAAGGGTGCAATCAAATGCATGCTGAACGATTTTGAAAAATAGCAGCTTTACTCATGTCTGTTCATAACACCATTTCATGGAAACCTTACACTTAATCTTGGCAATTGTTCATGATTCATTTGCAGAGTTATATGCTGTTTCAAAAGGGTGCTATGAACATATAAATACTCATTTTCAAAATTATTTTAAAAACCTCTTCCAATCAATAGTTTCTGAGTTTTAAAATATCAAAACTCAAGCTTTTTCTTCACTTTCATACACAAAGTTTTTCTGCACATTTTCATATATTGTTAAATAGAAAACTTTGAGCATTCTAAAGTCTTGAGTCATTGTATATTATTGTTATTGGAAGAGAAGATCAAGTCATTGATAAAATTACTCAAAGTGATTATTTCACTACAAACTCTATCAATAAAATATTGCTATACACTTTCTTATTTTTCAGGATTATTGAAAATAAGTTCAAGTGGTTTTGTAATCTTGTTTTTCCAGGATTTTTGGATACATGTAAGGTCACCTTGAGAGGATTGTTCTCATTGTTGACATAGTAAAAATCCAAGAGGATTGTTCTTGGTCCAAGAGGATTGTTCTTGATGGTTTTATTGGTTAGAGTCTTTTATAGAAGGACTAGGGTGTCTCGTCTAGAGATCTAACAATAAGGAAATCTCTTTCATGTTGAAAGGGGAATGGAGTACTTTCGGACTGTGAGGGGAACCAGGATACATCTTTTTGTTCTTTACTTTTCCGCATTTACTGCTTTCATCACTAGTCATGAACCAGAAAAGAAAGAAACACATTTGTAAACTCATGCACTAAACCAGAAAAATAATATCCATCATCACTAAAACCAGAAAAATTTTAATGTACCTAATTCACCCCCCTCTTAGGCGCACTCTTATACTTACAATTGGCATCAGAGCAGGTGTAACGGCAGAAATGTTCAAGACTAAGCCATTGGATTGACTAGACTTTATACAAATCAAAAATAAAAATCGCCACTGCGCTTTATCATTTCCGAAGGAATGGGAAAAGAGCGAATAACCCAAAAAGAGGGGGAAAGATTCAAGGTAAGGGGGTTGGTTATGCAAAGGGAAGGTATTAGCACCCTAAACATCTACGGTACTCCGCAGGAGCCTCTTTGTAAAATCTATATATTTTGGCTATATAAAAAATGTTGTATAAAAAATGGATGGTGGAGGTGAGAAAAGAAATATATTTATTTTATAATCTTTGCACCCGCCGCGGTTGCGAACCTTTAGTGCCTACTTACCATCTTTTCATGCAATAGGGGATCAGGGTACACGTATTTCCTCTTTCAAAAATTTAAAACCCAAATGTGTTGGTTAATTTTATAAGATAAAAATCATTGTCATTGTCCGTATGGAAAACACACCTACTACCCATAATCATGAGAAATAAGAATTTGCATCATCTCAAAGTGGAGGATATGGCTTGGATTTCAAAATCAACAATGTCTCACTCAACACCCAAGTGGAAAATATTCCTCTTCACTACATATTGTAGAACTATAGTTGTTTGCATCACTACAAGGATTGACAAGAGTTTAATCTTTTAAGAAAAGTTTTAAAGGTAAAAAGCCAAAGTGGCTGAATGGTTTGAAATGAGATTGATTGACTTTTAGTCTTCTCACAAAAAATGTCAAGGTATTATTAAGTTGATTGGAGTTTATTTATGAAAATGCTTTGAAAATACATGGGCATAACTCCAAGTTTATTATGAAAATGATTCAAGTTCAAAAACAAGAAGAGTTTTTTTTTTAAAAAGGGAAAGAAGATTTTTGAAATTAAAGAAGATGGGAGGAGAAGAAGGGACTATCCTAAAGCACAAGGTAAAAGCTAGAGATAAGAACCATCTAACCAACAAGAAGCCAAAACTTGACATTATGAGCCAAGACAAAATTCCCATTCCTTGGATTGAAACAAATAAAGCAAAGAAATATTAGACCTCTTGAGAGAACCAAACTTCAAGTGTATTAAGTCTTCATAAAAATTGGACAGAGTAACGGCTGTATACGGGTGAATCCCAGATTACAAACAAAGGGTGTAATCACAAAGAACATGCACACAAAAAAACAATAAACAACCCAACGTCTTGAGGTAAACCTCAAGAACTCCAGACAAAATAATCAGATAAGATCACAAGGTTTCCAAGATAGGTCAAGGTTTCTAATCCTAAGTCTAAGAAAAGTCACATGCTCCATAATGCCAAGGATAGTAACCAAATAGTTCAAGTACCATTAAATAATTTTTTAGGGTTTATGTTGATTATTAAGTATCTTAAGAAGGGAAATGAAAAGCTCAAGTGAGCAAATATAGAAATGGCAAGAAAATAAATGCTCAAATGTGCAAAGATGAAAATGACATGAAATGTAAATGCTAAAAGTAAATGGTACATAAAGCATAAAAAAAATAAAAGCATAAGGTAAAATAAGTCAACAATTAGTGGTTAGTTGGATGACCATCTTAAAGCTTGCATTTGGAACTCATTAGAGGATTGGTTAAGGGATGAGATGAAGAGGGATGAGAAAAAAAAATACAAACCACATTTGAATTAAATTTTAATCAAACTATTATTAAAATCATTCATCTATTTTTGTGTAGTTAAACTCAACACCATGGATCGAATGATGTGAATAAAGTTCATGATCCAAAATCTAACCCAAGATCAGCCGGAAAATAATCACAAAATAATATCACATTTAATATACACAAAAAAGGGTTTTAAAAATGTTTTAAAAATAGAAAATAATGAGAAAAATATCAACTATGCTCAAATTAATCAAGAAATGAAAAGTATGACCATAGAAAAATCAGAAAAAGGGCCAAGTAATTTTACAAAATTTTTGGTAATTTTTTAAAGTCAGAAACTATTTTTAAAATTAAAATAAATGGGTAAAATAATAAAAAAATAGTAAAAAATGGTAAAGTTAGAAACAAAAATAAAATAAAGTCACCAATATTTGTCACAATGTCATTGGATCATTCCATAATTTTTCTAGAATTTAAAAATGTATAAAAGTATTTTTATACATTTAAAACAAATCAAATAAGTGTAAAATTTATAAAAAATACTAAAACACAAAATTAAATTGTGAAAAAATAAAAACCGGAAAGAGAATAATCAAAAATATTTTTCATAATTTTTTCAGATTTTTTGGACTAAAAATGATTTTTCTATGATTTTTTTGAAATTTAAAGCAATTAAAATATTAAAATCAGAAAAAGAAAATAAAAGTAAAATATGTGGACCACTGGATGAGAGTCAAAACGCGTTAGTAATCAAATCCAAGGGATCTGACGCGCTGTGCATATCATGGTCATTAGTGAATAATGTACAGAATCATTAATTAAATCAGATTTTGAAAAAAACAGATGGCGTGCCTTCATTGGTTGGAAGATGACACGTTGGTCATCTTCAACCTCCAGCCATCATGAATTGCAGGTCTCTCAAACTATAAAATCAGAAGCTCAGACCTATGCCATTTGCTTCGTCTCTTCAAGACGAGGACAACCACACCCTCACGCCAAATTTATATAAATTGTAGCTCAAGCAATTTGGAAAGAAAATTTTGAAAAGGAATTTGAAATTTCATGGTCAAAACGTGTTTCCAGTGAAAGGTAAGTGTTGCGACTAGAACCAGGGCAATGAGAACAACACAATGATATCAGAGTTTTGAAGAATTGATGAAGGAATCTACCTATTGAAGTTGAGTTGCAGAGCTCTGAAACTGGACTTCTATGGAGCAGTATAGGGCACGATTCTTGAATGTAATCATATGGTTAGCTTCAGGGAAGATCAAGGAAGGTGAATTGAGGGAAAAATTGGATTGAAAAAGGGTCGAGAATGGATTTTGAAGTTGCTGAATTGTGAGTTGTGAAACTAGTTTGGCAGGGTGATTCTAGCTATCCAATCTTGGGGAATTGAATGAGATAGTTCATGTATTTATAGGAGAAGCGAATGGGATCAAAAGGAAGGGTGAATGATGCGTTTTGGAGGGTAATCGTGCGCACCTGATGCACGAGTGAAGTGTGATACAAACTTCATCAAAACTCATCCAATTCTTGCATTTTGATGTGCTAAACAAATCTGGAACTTCACTAAACATGTTTAAAGGCAAAAACGCATGGAAAACTTGTTATTAGAGGCCACATTATAGATTTCAAAATTCTGACTTGGTGAGAAATTCAATTTCAAAGTGCCAACTTCTGACCATTGGCATTTTCAACTCAAGGGGTCTTAGGGCATGATTTTTGATGCTTTAGAAAGATGAGGTTACAAGCTTTGAAATGGAAAAATAATGGAGTTAAATGGCTGCTTGAGATGAAACTTGCATTGAGTCAAAGTTGAAGAAAAAGGGTTGACTTTCCATACTTAGAAATATTTCAAATTCTTCTTCAAAAATGACCTATAATCTTTTGCATCCAAACATGGTCTTCCTCTTGGAATTTGTTCTTGACCAAAAAATATGGAGTGAAGTATATCTCTTGAATGACATTTTGAAACTTGAACCATTCAAAATATCCAAAATTTGAGCAAGTTATGACTTGTTGAAGTTTGCCAAAAATCATGAAATGACCTATAATCTTTTGCATATTTAAGACAACCTCCATCCATTTTCCCACTTTGCACATAAAAGAAGGAATAAAGTTAACATCCTCAAGATAATTATGGAAAAAGAATGGACTCAAGGTGATAAAAATTGACCAAGTTATGATCATTTGAAGTCACTTATGTAAAATTGTGGATGCATCTAGATTACTTGTAATCTTTCTTCTTCACCAAGTTTCTTCCACATGAAAACTCCTTGGAACTTTTGAAGTGATTTGTTAATAACCCTTTGAAGAGAATGATGTCTTTGGAATCATTAAAATATACCAAAAGGTGAGCAAGATATACTTCTTTGAAGTTCAAAACCCTAGCTTCTAGATCAAGAAAATGCCTTGAGGAACTTTGACAAGTTTGAACAAACTTCTTGTACCAATATTCTTGCTTTGTGAATAGGAGTTGATAAGGATGATAATGAAGACTCATAGCCACCAAAACCACTTCCATATCTTGAAATTTGAGAGAAATATGCTCTTGTGACCAATAGGAACAAGGCCTTGTCCAAACATGACAACTTCTCCAATCAACCCCTTGTACTTTTCAGTCAAATCTAATAACCTTGAAATGTGATGAACCAAAGCAACCTTTCCATGTCAATTATTCCAAAACCAATAAAATGATGAGGTTTGAACTTCTCAAGCTATATTGACTAGGGCATGGAAATAAACTCATGAACCCATGGGGTAGCTTGTTAAATCTCATTGCCTTCACCTACATGGATAACAAGCAAGACAAACCAACATTGCATTTTATTAGTTAAATGAAGAAAACAAAACAATATTCATGATCACAAAAGGAAAATAAGTTAGGGTGCTTGGTAATCCCTCAAAAAGGAAAAATTAAATGTAAGGAGGGAAACCAAGAATCCTAGTGTGATCTTGTTGTGAATAAATCACATGGTATGATGAAGGGATCTTAGGGGAAATAATTGGGGTACAACAGCTGCCCTTATTTAATTTTCTTCTATCCGGAGATACGAAGTTTAAAAATCTTCGTGCCGACGCGATCGAAGATACTTAAATATATAACAAACCCTATTTTTGGACCTAAGATGCCATGCAAATGCTTACGATCATGAATGCATATGAACAAGACCAGAGAGACGCAAAACATCACTGCGGATGTAACAATAATAAAAGGAACAAAGGAGCACCCCCACCAGGAAAATAAATCACTGGTGGACTCAGAGAACTGAATCAGAGAGGATGGTAGAATGGTCAAAGGACACACTAACTTCTACTGAAAGTGAAGATACCGACGTTTACTGAAGGCAAAGAGAAAGATAACAAACATCGACATTCACTGATGATGTCTTACCAACTTTTACTGAAGCTAGAAAGAGAATATATCATATCATCACTGTTCACTGACGATGAACTATCAATGTTCACTGAAGATAGAAAAAAGATAACAAACACTGACGTTCACTGCCGATGTCCTACCAACTTTCACTGAAGGTAGAAAGAGAATATATCATATCATCGCCGTTCACTGACGAAGAACTATCAACGTTCACTGAAGATAGAAAAAAGATAACAAACATCAATGTTCACTGCCGATGTCCTACCAACTTTCACTGAAGGTAGAAAGAGAAATATATCATATCATCACCGTTCACTGATGATGAACTATCAACGTTCACTGAAGATAGAAAAAAGATAACAAACATCGACTTTCACTGCCGATGGTCTACCAACTTTCACTGAAGGTAGAAAGAGAAATATATCATATCATCACCGTTCACTGATAATGAACTATCAACATTCACTGAAGATAGCAAAAAGATAACAAATATCGACGTTCACTGCCGATGGTCTACCAACTTTCATTGAAGGTAGAAAGAGAAATATATCATATCATTGTCGTTCACTGACGATGTAATATCAACGTTCACTGAAGATAGAAAAAAGATAACAAACATCGACTTTCACTGCCGATGGTCTACCAAATTTCACTGAAGGTAGAAAGAGAAATATATCATATCATCACCGTTCATTGACGATGAACTATCAACGTTCACTGAAGATAGCAAAAAGATAACAAACATCGACATTCACTGCCGATGGTCTACCAACTTTCACTGAAGGTAGAAAGAGAAATATATCATATCATCGCTATTCACTGATGATGAACTATCAACATTCAGTAAAGATAGCAAAAAGATAACAAGTTTCTCCAAGATTCTGGTGTTTCGCCTAGAACAGGTCTCAAATTCTTCTTTAACCAAGGCACTCCGCCTGGAAAGGATAATACGTAAGCTGTCTCAAATAAAGAGACTTGCTATTTGTGGTTACGGAGGATTGTAAAAGGAAATGAGTATTTGGTTCAGAGGTATGACTTCCTGGGGAGATGCCATGATATTCTCGCTAAGGGGATTAAGTCTTCTTGTGCAAAAGTAAATGCACCAACCAAAGCTTGGAGTTTTTCAGAATTCCAAAGTAAATAATATTGTCGGGGAACCACAAATCCAAACCAGAGAAATAAACTAGAATGAAACAGTCAACCAGAATACATTCTTTGAGAAATAAAATTAAGAGGGAAAACAAGATCCATCCAAACAAGGAACTGTACCGGAAGGCTAAGGAAGAAATCTTCTATGAGGGACAACTCAGTAGGGAATTTGAAAGAATGTATGTTTTCTGCTTAAGACCAACGCTCTAATGAAAAGAGGGTAACAAAATTCTGCAAAACAAGGTAATATGTCAACAAAAATATTAAAAAATGTCAATGAACAATGATTTGTCAATTTTAGCTATGCATGATGCATGTATGAATATATGAGTGTTATCATGTGCATGCTGACAAAACAGACACACAACATGGGGAACAACCAGGAAAAAATGCCTCGGGAACTAACAACACTCGACTAAGCTTCAAACAATATGATCATTCCAAGAAAGGTAAAGGCCAGCTGCAGAAACCAAACCTACTGCCTGCTTTTAACTTTACTGAAGAGAAACATAATCCGAAGCTAGACAAATTAAACAGATACCTGGGTCAAACATCCTTCTTGAGGCTTCATCGGGGAAACCAGTGTTTCTCAAAAGTAACATGCCTACTGGAGATTGCAAGACCAGTCTCAAATAAAGCAGACTGACACTGAAACATCCAAACATTCACTGGGGAATTCAGACCCACTTCGCTAGAGAAAATGCGGATTCACATCATGAAAACTCAGAAAAAAGGAGAAATGAATCTAAACTTGATCGAGGATACCAAAATCATAAACCCCGTTCGGAGAAACATCCCGAGTAGACATTCCAAGGGGATCAAAACCTTCTCAAAACAACTGGAGTTTGTCCATTCCTGGGATCACTATTTTTGTTGTCATTGTTTCATCACAAATCTCAAAGTAAAACTAAATTGTAAAAATCTTTTTTTTTTGAAAAATCAATTTTGTTATTTAATCTCTTTGCTTTGAAAGTTACTATCAGTAATAAATGGAGTCTTTGCAAGATAAATAACATAAGAAATACAAAGAATTGGGTAAAATCTCGAATTTCATTAATAGAATGGTAGTCTACGAATGACGAGACTCCATAGATGATTACAAAGTTTGGGAAATGGTAATACATAATGGAAAATATACATTGAGATACAATGACCACTATCCCCCCTAACAAATTTTGAAATCCTGAGCAGCAGCTTCTGTTGAAGTATGGTAAGGATCCGAGAATATTGTTGCTTCAATGATCAAGTCTTGTCTGACGTAGTTACTTGCCAAGAAAATCCCTAACTTTTTCCTAAGTTGCCCTTGCGGGTTTTCAACTTAGCGGGAAATTTATTCTGTTTAGGTCTCTAATTTTTGCCTAGACCGCCCTGTCGGGTTTTCAGCCTACCGAGACGCTCCTTTTTTGCCTAAGCCTCCCTTTCGAGTTTTCAACTTAGCAAGCTGTTCTTTTATTTCTTTAGGCAAAGTATTTCTTGACTGCGTCAACATTCATGGGACGTGGGAACTCCTCGCTATCCATAGTTTCAAGAATTAATGCACCACCAGAGAAGGCTTTCTTGACAACATACATGCCTTCAAAATTGGGAGTCCACTTTCCCCTAGAATCAGTGTTGAAAGACATGATCTTCCTGAGCACGAGGTCGCCTTATCTGAATTCACGAGGTTTGACCTTTTTATCAAAAGATTTCTTCATTCTTCTTTGATATAAATGGCCATGACACAAGGCTGTCATCCTATTCTCCTCAATCAAATTCAATTGGTCAAACTTGTTCTGGACCCATTCAGCCTCTGTCAGCTTGGTTTCCATTATCACATACAATGAGGGAATCTCTACCTCGACTGGGAGTACAACTTCCATTCCATACACGAGGGAGAACGAGGTTGCTCCTGTTGAAGTGCGGACAGATGTTCGATATCCATGCAGAGAAAAAGGGAGCATTTTATGCCAATCCTTATAAGTAATTACCATCTTCTGGATAATTCTCTTGATATTCTTATAGAAGCTTCAACAACCCCATTCATCTTTGGCCTATATAGAGATGAATTGTGATGGACAATCTTGAATTCTTCATACAGTTTTGTCATCATCTTGTTGTTCAAATTTGAGCCATTGTCAGTGATAATTCTGCTCAGCACACCATACCGGCATACAAAATTATTCTTGATGAAACGCACAACCACCTGTTTAGTAACATTGGCATATGAAGCAGCCTCCACCCACTTGGTGAAGTAATCAATTTCTACCAAGATAAAACGGTGCCCATTTTAAGCATTGGGTTCTATCATCCCAATCATATCAATACCCCACATAGAGAAAGGCCATGGGAAGGAAATCACATTGAGAAGCATCAGAGGCACATGGACCTTGTCTGCATAAATCTGGCATTTATGGCACTTCTTTGGAAATTTGCAACAGTCAGATTCTATTATCAGCCAATAATAACCTGCCCTTAGCATCTTTTTATCCATCGAATGTCCATTGGCATGAGTGCCAAATGAACCTTCATGAATATCATGCATCAACATGTCTGCTTCGTGTCTATCCACGCATCTGAGCAAGACCATGTCATAATTTCTCTTGTATAACACATTTTCACTGAGGAAGAAACTTCCTGCCAATCTTCTCAATGTTTTTCTATCTTTCCTCGATGCACCAACCGAGTATTCCTGAGTCTGAAGAAAATGCTTGATATCATAATACCAGGGGTTTTCATCTGCTACCTCCTCTGCTGTCAACACATGAGCGGGCCTATCCAGCTGTCGAACCGTAATTCGAGGTATATCATTCCCAGTATTCACTTGGTACATAGAATCCAGAGTTGCCAGAGCATCCGCCATTTGATTCTCATCTCTCGGGATGTGATGGAATTCAACTTTATTGAAGAATGGTAATAATATTTTAGCATAATCTTTGTAAGGGATCAAGCCAGGGTGACGAGTGTACCATTCTCCTTTAATCTGATTTATTACCAAAGTTGAATCACCATACACATATAGATTTTTGATTCTGAGATCAATAGCTTCCTCGAGACCCATGATGCAAGCCTCATATTCTGCCATATTATTAGTGCAATCAAATGCTAACCTTGCAGTAAAAGGAACGTGCGATCCATGAGGAGTGACAATCACAACACTAATTCCTTTACCATAAGCAGTCACAGCTCCATCAAATATCATACTCCAACGAGATTCGGGGTCGGGACATTCCTCAGGTAATGGTTCATCATAATCCTTTACTTTTAGGAACATCACATCCTCATCGGGGAATTCATATTCTGCAGACTGGTGATCTTCCACTGGTTGGTGAGCAAGATAATCTGCCAACACACTACTTTTAATAGCCTTTTGAGTGCGGTATTCGATATCATATTCAGATAACAACATCTTCCAGTGGGAAATTCTCCCAGTAAGAGCATGCTTTTCGAAAATGTACTTGATTGGATCCATTTTGGAGATTAACCAAGTGGTGTGATTCAACATATACTGCCGCAAACGCTTTTCTGCCCAGGCCAAAGCACAATATGTTTTTTCCAGCATGGAATACCGCGACTCACAATCAGTGAATTTTTTACTGAGATAATAAATGGCGAACTCCTTCTTCCCTATTTCATCCCGTTGTCCAAGAATACAACCCATGGATTTATCTAACACTATCAGATACATAATCAACGGCCTTCCTTCTATGGGAGGGAGCAACATAGGAGGTTCAAGCAGATATTCTTTAATACTCTCAAATGCCCTTTGGCAATCATCCATCCATACACAACCTTGATCTTTCTTTAACAACTTAAATATCGGTTCGCATGTTGTAGTCATGTGGGAAATGAATCTGGAAATATAATTTAAACGCCCGAGAAAACCTCTGACTTGATTTTCATTTCTTGGTGCTGGCATTTCTTAAATTGCTTTGACTTTATCAGGGTCAACTTCAATTCCTTTATGGCTAACAATGAAACCCAACAACTTCCCCGATCAAACACCGAAGGTGCATTTATTTGGATTCAAGCGGAGACGATACTTCCTCAAACGCTGAAACAACTTCAACAAATATTCTATATGCCCTTATTCAGTCTGGGATTTGGAAATCATATCATCAACATATAATTCAATTTCCTTGTGCATCAGATCATGGAATAGGGTTGTCATAGCCCTCTGGTACATTACACCAGCGTTCTTTAACCCGAAGGGCATCACTCTAACAGAATGTTCCCCAGGGTGTGATAAACGTTGTTTTTTCCATGTCCTCTAGAGCCATTCTTATTTGATTATACCCGGAAAATCCATCCATGAACGAGAATACTTTGAATTTTGTTGTGGTATCCACTAATATATCAATGTGAGGCAATGGAAAATCATCTTTTGGACTAGCTTTATTTAGATCTCTGAAATCTATGCACATGCGGACTTTTCCGTCTTTTTTCGGTACTGGGACAATATTGGCAACCCATTGAGGATACACTGACGTCACAAGAAAACCAGCATTAATCTTCTTTAGAACCTCCTCTTTGATCTTTACTGCCATATCTGGGTGAGTTCTTCTCAACTTTTGTTTAATTGGCGGACACTCTGGCTTCAACGGAAAACAGTGCTCGACAATATCTGTATCTAGACCAGGCATATCTTGGTAAGACCAGGAAAAAATATCCACATACTCTTTCAACAACTCAATCAAACTTCTCTTCACATCGGGATGCAACGATGCTCCAATCTTGACTTCCTCCGGATCTTCTTCTGAACCCAAATTGATCACTTCCAAAGGCTCTTTATATGACTGAATGGTATTTTCCTCGTGCTCAAGCAACCGTGAGACCTCTGTTGGAATCTCATCATAATCTTCTTCTTCAGCCCCAAACACAGGACATTCAAAGTTGGAAGACGGTGTAGGGTCATTGTATTCAACAGGTTTTTTAATTAATCTGCACATATGATTTATGATTGCTTTTAGAAACTGACACATATAACAAGTGATCATGGAGATTGAATTTCAGTTATTATTTATTTTGAAAGGTTTTTTTTAATACCATTTTCCAAGAAAAATCAGAAAATAAAGACATAATTCGGGAAGCAAAGACAATTTTTATTAATGATCTTAAAAGTCACAGCAAATAGATAAACCCTACAACATTAATACTCCCAACTTGGGTAGAATGAAAGCCTTTCAAGAAAAAAAGATTAATCAAATAAAATTACTTTGAAACATGTATGCAAGAGGGAACATCAATGGTGACCCAGTTCTGAACCCTGACTCTATGCGTCACATAATTCTGCATTTCCTGCTCTACTTCATCCTCCTCAACAACATTAATTCCAGAATTAGTTGGATGGAGGTAACCTCCGCTGTGAAAAACATCATGATAGCCTCTCATAGTATACTTTGACTTCAAACTTTCGCCTTTTCCATTCTTCAAAGAGAAACCCAAGCCAGTTCTGGTCTTGTTCACGGGTGGATCCACAATTCGTCCCCAAACTGCATTAGGACCATTGCGCACAACCTGTTACGCGTCCTTCAGCGAGACCATGGAATTCTCATTTCTCCTTATGTTGTCAATGGATAGGGCTTGGAACTGGGTTCCAACAACAACTTCATATGCTTCTACAATACTGAAGGAGGACAAATGAGATATCAATAATGCCTGCTCCCCATTTATGATCACTACCTTCCCTTCACGCACAAACTTTAGCTTCTGATGTAAAGTTGAAGTGACAGCCCCTGCTTCATGTATCCATGGCCGTCCTAGCAAACAACTATAAGCGGGAATAATGTCCATGACCTGGAAGGTTATCTGGAACAAATGTGGTCTATATTGATAGGTAAGTCCACTTCACCGATGACAGATTTCCTAGACCCATCAAATGCTTTCACAATGATGCCACTCGGGCGCATAGGTGTTCCTCGATATTTCAACTTCATGAGAGTACTCCTCGGTATAAAATTTAACGCGGATCCACTATCAATTAGCACATTGGATAGCGAATCATTCTTGCAGTTCATAGAGATGTGGAGGGCCAAGTTGTGATTCCTCCCTTCATCTGGTAATTCATCATCGCAGAAACTCAAGTTATTACATGATGTAATGTTTCCAATTACGCTGCTGAATTGATCTATTGGCATGTCACTCTCCATAAAAGCTTGGTACAGTACCCTCATCAAGGATTCTCTATGAGCAGAGTTCATTAATAAAGCTAAGATATATATCTTTGAAGGAGTCTGCAGTAGCTGATCTACAATTTTGTAGTCGCTTGTTGTAGCCCAAAATTTTCCCTCTCATTTTATCAACATTTCTCATCACAAGACTCTTGAAACTCAAGACCAAGCCAGGGTTTGCTCTGCTCAAAACACCTCCTTGCACTGTTGACCTAAATTAGGGTTTGAGTTTGCACAGGGATTTTTGGACCTTCAATGCCCAAATTGACTTTCATACTTCATGTTGGACTCACAAGTTTGTCCATACCAAGTTTCAAGCCTTGAATCAAATTTTTGCCCAGTCAATTGGACAATTGACCTAGAAATCAATTGTATTGGGGAAAAAGTCAACTGTGGCCAATTGACAGTCAAACCTCATGAATTTTGACCCACAATAACATTATGAACTCATATGAACCATTTTATCAAGTTTGGACCACAACTCCACAAGAAATTTGATCAGATCACTAAAAGGGCAAAATGGTCATTTTTAGGGTTTTGACTGTACAAAGGCAAATTTTTGACTGTTTGACCTAGCCAATGGCAAATAAAGCTCATCCATGGACTCAGGGAATCAATGACATTATCTTGACCCATTCAACAAGTTCAAAAGATCTCAAATGCATAGGATTGACACATGAATTTTTTCAGTCAACTGATCAAAATTTGACTGTACACTGAAAAGTCAAACTTTGACTTTTTGGTCAAAATCAAGTGCCAAGGGTCATTTTTCATCAAGACATGTCAAATCATGAAACTTGTTCATCAAGAAACTCAAAATTGCAAATTAGGGTTTGAAATTGAAAAATTTCATAACTTAGAAATTTTCTAAGTTATGAATTTTTCTTAATTTTTTATGACTTTGCACCACATTTTCACCAAGATTTAAATGGATTAAAAGAAACCTTACAACATGAAAGTTGTAGTACATCACAAAGTCTACAACTTTGATTCACAAAGTTTTCTCAAAATAAGCATGGATCTCAAGTTATGATTTTTGGAACAAGGGTCCCTAAAACTTTTAACTTAGAGAAATTTTACCCTAGTTTAGGCAGGATTTTGACACATCTTCTTGGCCATTTTTCACATAGTTCCACTTGGAGTCTTGAGTTTCATTTCAAAGATGGATTATAGTACATGTTTCAAGCTTTCCAAATTGTCCAAGAACTCCTCAAACACCTTTGTGGTTAGGGAGAATCAAATGCTTGAAGTTGGCAAAAACTCACTTTGTAACCATGGCCAATACATGTTCATACCAAGTTGCAAATCTGACCAAACTAGCTTAGTACATAATTACAGGTCTCTAAACCAATTTACACTCAAAAATTGAATGCAAATACATTGGACGTTGACATTGTTCTGATCAAGGGAGCATTGTACATTGAATAATGCCATTTTGGGCATAAAGATGGCACTTCCATTTTCATAAAGGCAACTTTATGTCAAATTGCATTTTATTGAGCCTTGGACTTTTTTTTCCTTGAAGCAAACAAGTTCCCTAATCTCAGGCATAGTACACCAACTTGAGCATGCTTGGAGCTAGCCTGTACAGGCCATAGCTTGGTTACTTCACATCTTTGCTTTCAAAACAAGTCAAATGGCCAAAAGTCCATAACACACACATCTGATATATTGAACTCAAGAAAAGTTTTCAAACAAGTTTATCACATCCTTGTAAGCCAGGAGCACGAGCCTTTCACCCCTAAAACACCCTCATACTCAAAAACCACATTTTCTTGCAAAACAGGGCAAGCCCTGCAGAATCACTTCCATCTTCACATTTGCTCGTGCGTTTTTCCCCTTTCCACTTCAAACACCTTCTATTCAACTCACTCAAGCTATCCCAAACCTCCATTGCCAACTGTAACTCCATTTATAGTGTTCACCATTTTTGTTTGAAAGCTTTGCAGGTCAAGTTCTGTAGATCGATTCAGACCACTTCAAAACAAACTAAGCATTGGGAAAGGTCTAGGGAACATCAAACAAGCTCAAAAGAAACTCAGGCCTCGTTGAAAGTAGCTGCATTGTCCAACTCGTGTCCAGCTGAAACAGGTATTTCATGAACTTCTATCTCTCTATTTAGGAACATTTAGCCTTAGGTTTGTGAATAAAAGATGTTATACTCATTGTCCTGAAACCATACATATGCTCAGCTTTCATTTATATTAAACATGCTAAGAGAATTTTGTCCATGAACTTTTTGAAAAACTAGGTTAGAAATTAGGGCCAGAGAAATTCTCTCTGGTCCTTGAGAGTTAGATTTAATGTTTTATATGGTTGAAATCGTTGTTTAATGCTCTACAAGTTTCATGTTTTGAGTTTTGGCAAAAGAGCAAGTTTCCAGGATGTTTAAGCTTGTGTAACAGGGCGCACGTTTTTCTGTTTGTCACAAGGAAGAAGATGAAGTCTGGGCTGAGCCTGGCTTTCTTGCTTCCAACACCTCCCATCCTACTTTTCACACCCCCTGGCCCATTTCTTTGTATTTTTATTATTTTTGCATTTTAATTTCATTTCTGACTTTATTATATTATTTCCAAACATAAAAAATGCCTAAAAAATATTTTCATAAATTTTTACATTTATTTGGTATTTATTTTAATTATTTCTAAGTTTAAAATGTTTAAATATTTTATATTGTTTATTAAAACTTGAAAATAATGTAAGAAAATACTTTTATTTTCATTTCTTATTTTATTCACATTTGAAAATGTTTCTTGAATATATACATCTTTTTGTAAATGTTTATTTTATTTTTATACACACTTAACATATTTAATATATATATATATATATATATATATATATATATATATATATATATATATATATATATATATATATATATATATATATATATATATATATATATATATATATATATATATATATATATATATATATATATATATATATATATATATATATATATATATACTTTTATTTTATTTAATACTTAGAAATAAAATACAAAAATATTACATTTTTATTTTTATTATTATTTTATACTAAAAAACATTTTTTTATAATATATTCTTATTTTTGCACATATTAATATATTTTGTATATAAATAATACAATTTTATTTTCTTTAAGGAGAATTAGGGTTTACCCTAAAAATAAATAAAATTAACTCTTTTATTATTTTAATTCTTTACATTTCTTTCCATTAAAAAATATATACTTTGCATACATGAAAACTTTTTTTTGCATAATACATTTGTATTTAATATTTGTTCATTTTGTTAAAATATTGTACATTTAAATATTGATTGCATTTGATATTCAATTTGGATGTAATAGTAATTAGGGTTTTATATTTCTTGTCAAATATCCCCTATTCAAAATTGTACCCCCCTCCCCATATCAAAGTTGTAATAGCTTAGATTTATTTTCACGCACTTAAATGCTCTCAATTATGCCATGCTTAGAGAATTAGGGTTTGTATGTAAAATCAAAACCGACAAATAGTTTGACCTAATCAAAGACAAAAATGCATGAAAAGAACAAACACAATGCACACTTGCACCCCTAGGGTTACAATCCACTTGTTGCCTTCAAAAATGGGCCATGGTATGTATGTTAAATATATTGGCAAAACAAAAACAAAACAAAAAGATCATAGTCCCTCGATGACGCTATCTGAGTTGCCTAAACAAAATGATCAAGTCCCTCAAGAAAATTGCCAAAAATACTTGACACCATTGCTATCATGAACTATACGATGGTCCGCTCCTGTCCCGTTTAACATTCTAACACAAGGTTGTTCACCAAATACAATGGTGAAACAATACTGTTAAAAGGGTTAAAAACATAAGAAAGATCTTTGAGTAAAATAGGGTAGATAGCTCTTAGTTACTTGATCAAAAAGTTTGCAAAACATCCTTGCTATTTTCAAATAGACTTCACAACACAATCTCAAAACATTTTCTCAAATAAAACTTTCAAACGTTGAAACATCTTTTCAAAAGACAAACACCTTTTTATACATTCAAACAAGAATCATTACAAAGGTTGCCACTATGATGGCCTCTTTTCAAAACATCTTTCAATACCACACACAAAGCACCATTTCAAACAATTGAAAAGCAAAGCAAGTGATCTAAACAAGTAACTAAGAGCCCATGGATAACCATGGATAGAAAGGGTGCTAATACCTTCCCTTTCTATAATCTACTCCCTGAACCCAAGAAAACATATCAAAGGTCTTTCCTGTGCTTTTTGACCTTTCCTTAGGATCAAATAAAAAGTCGGTGGTGACTCTTGCTAAACCGAAACATTTGCGAACACAAATGCAAAATCCCAAGTCAGTTCTCCCACCGTATCACATCGCTCATCTTAATTTTCTTCAAAATATCATCCACTTCTTTCTCTAGCGTAGCTCCACTAGTCTCTCCAGTAGCCTTCTTAGGTTCAACATTCTCAGCAATTTTCTTTCCAACAGCAACATCTCTCCGAACAACCGGCACAAACACACGACCGCTACGGGTCACCCTGCTATTTTCAGCTATATTTCCAACATCGGGCATTGGCTGGATGGCAACTTCCACCCCATCTTCTATGATTGTAGCGTTGTATTTGTAAGGCACATCCCTATCTAATTTGTAGGGGATAGGACCTGGCAAACTAATTACCAATGGGGTAACAACTGGCTTGCTATGATACTCCACCTCAAAATGGGCGGGTGCACCAAAACAAGGCACAATGACATTTACCCCTTCTTCAACACAACCAGTCATCAATAAATCATTTCTGGAAAACAAATCTTCGTCTGAAGAGAAATACTCATCCGCGGAGGCATACTCTTCCTCTGACTCTTCTTCCGTTAAACAAACCTTAACCATATCAACCTCATGATAATCATCCCTCTGACCTGTGATCTTGATAGTTCCATTGTCTAATAGAAACTGAACACCCTTCTTCACGATTGAACATCCTCGGGGATCTCGACAACAAACTAGACAAGATCCATATTGGTGTTCCTTCTGACCAACCGTATGGCAGAAGGTAGCATGCAACTGCACGAGGTCCTCATTCATATACTCTACATCAAAAATTATGAATTCTCCAGGACATCCAGAAACCATATTCACTTCCTCTTCATACTCTTCCCTAGGCCTGATTATATGTATGAGGCCCTCATCCATCATCTCCTATAAATCAACCTTTATCTTATTGCAACCCTGTATATTTGTACTGCAAGTAGCACAATTGGTATGGTCATGCGTATAGTAGCTAAATTCACAGAGGTATGCGTGCATTTTCACCAAATCTCCTCTAACCAGATTAATGTCAAAAATCCGAAAGTCGCCTGGACAATCGACCACCATATTTACAGCATTTACTCCTCCGTGCTTGGGTAGAGGGTTATCTTTCACATTAGGTCCCATGTCCTTGAAAGATAGAACACATGACTTTACCAATTTCTGCACCCCAGTCTTCAAAGGATAATAATTCTCAACATTATGCCCTGGGGCTCCTTGATGAAAAGCACATGTTTGGTCTGCCTTGTAATACCAAGGAAATGGTGATGGTACGGCGGGAGGTGGTCTTGTCTGGACCAACTTTTTTGAATTAATGCTGGTAATAGCTCTGTATAGATCATGGGAATAAGGTCATAACTCTCTCTTCTCTGATTATACCCTTGATTCCCCTGTTGGGATGGTCTCTAATAAGCAACGGTAGTTGGAGCTGCACTCAAAATAGGAGTACCTGAGGCGACTTGCTGATGACGCTGATAATTCCTTCTAGGAGTGTTTACCCTCCTCTCTTGTATAACAGCATTTGCATCTCCTTATTTCTTCTTGGTAAACCCATAAGATGGCTTCTTCGCACCTCCAGATCCTTCATTCTTCGTCAAACGGCCTTCTCTTACATCCTCTTCCAAGCGGATACCCATTCCTACCATCTTAATAAAGTCACTTGGCGCGCTTGCTACCATCCTCTCGTAGTAGAAAGCACCCTGCGTCTTCAAGAAAATCTTAGTCATCTCTTTCTCTTTCATGGGAGGAATCACTTGGGCGGCTACCTCGTGCCATCTCTGTGCATACTCTTTGAATGATTCTCTGTCTTCCTGAACCATGGCCCTAAGTTGATCACGGTCAGGCTCCATGTCCATGTTGTACTTATATTGTTTGATGAATGCTTCTCCCAAATCATTATAAGTATGGATATTGGCGCTGTCCAAACTCATATACCACTTCAACGCAGCACTGATTAAACTATCCTGAAAAAAGCGAAGCAGTAGACGCTGATCATCAGTATGGGTAGACATCCTCCTCACGTACATCACCATGTGAGCATGAGGGCAAGTGTTGCCCTTATACTTCTCAAATTCCGGGACCTTGAACTTAGCAGGTATCTTAACATTCGGGACCAAACATAGCTCATTCACATTATGCCCAAGTAGCTCTTTTCCCCTGAGAGCCTTCATCTCTCTTTTCATCTTGTGAAATTGCTCTTGAAGGCGTGCGAACAACATGAACAACATGCACCACAAGAGGTGTCGGAGTAACAATAGTTTGACCAGTCGGAGTATCTTGAGGACCAAGATTGAAACCTGCAGGTGTAAAATTCTCTGGCATTCCCCATGGATAACCTTGAGGCATGCGATACTGAATAACAACCAGAGTAGCTGATACGGGAACAGTCAGAGCTTCAGTAGTTGCCCTTGTTGGTTGAGGTTGAACACTCGGTGGTTGATTCTGAGCAGCCACCAGAGCTTCCATCAGAGTATTCAGATTGGCCATGCCGGCCTTCAAAGCAGAAACTTCTTCGTGCAGCTCGCGATTCTCCTGTTCTAAGTTGTCCATCTTCTTTTTGAAATTAGCCCGAGTGTTGTAGTGATGAGTCAGCTTGCTGAACGAAGTAAAGAACCTTGGTAAGACACCTGAGTATGCATAACAAATGCAAGAAATATGTGCAATATGATGCATGACATGTAATGCACATGATTATTTTTACTTTATTATTTAATATTTCAAGGGATTTAACATTTATAGACATATTGCAAACATCAAAGTGATAACGTTTTTTGAAATACTGAAAAAACTTTTATTATAATAACTCCAAAATGGATTACAAGTTTCAATGATCTCAAGTACAAGATGAAAATAAAATATAAAATCCTGAGAAAAAGAACTGATGGAGATCACTCTATACGCTGGCGCTTCCCTGTAAGCCTGGAAATCTTAGCCTTCAACCTCTGGTTTTCTTCCACATGTCTGATGGCAACCTCCTTCCAGCTATCTGAATCAGGAAGTGAGTTATCAGCACCTGATTAAGGCTTAGGAGAAAATAAATCCCCTTGCCTCTCCATAGACTCTACCGCTCGACTCTCAAGAATCTCAATCATGTCGTCTTTCTCTTTCAGGTCTACTCTATAGGAACTCTCTAAAGCTTGGAACTTGTTCCTCCAAGCATCCATTTCCTATTGCATCCTAACCAAATCAAGCTTCAGCTCTTCTAGATCATCTAATATGGGAGGAGTGGTCTTCACAAATAGATCAGGCATGGGTGTCTCCCGGGTATACGTCATCTTTAACTGAATGACTCTCGATCGGATCCATTGAATATATGGCTCCAAAGAAACAGCACCCCTATGTCCCAAATACTTCATACCCTTCTTATTAATGTGACACCAGGCCTTCTCAATCTGCTCCCTAGCTTCCCTATGGTCTCCCCCTTCCTTCAGAAAGAAACTACTGAAATGAATACTATTCAGTTTATCCCTCATCGGATAACCAAGCTGTCGTCGTGCTAGAACATAGTTATAGTTAATTCCTCCCTTTGTATCAAGAAGAGGTACATTGGGGAAACTACAACAACTGTCAATAATCTCTATATCCTGGTAAGCTCGATGATACCAATCAATATCCGAGTGAGTAAGTTCCATGGTATTAGGAGCCCAACGGGGTTCCTTCTTGACATCCCAAAAAGCATCAGACTGAGGCATATGAGAGATAAACCACCGGTAAAACAGAGGCATGCAACAGATGATCATCCCCCCATGATAAGAATTCCGAAGATGAATAGAGTAATAAGCATCATCCAACAGTGTAGGAACTGGGTTTCCAATCATGAAGATCTTGATAGCGTTAATGTCGACAAACTTGTCCACATTAGGAAATAAGAATAACTCTAAGCAAGTAGAGCAAAGATGGCCTCAAAAGCAACTGTACTCTTCATTCTGGCCAAGTAACGAGCTTTCTCAAATAAGAACTGAGCTGGTAATCCTCTAATACCTCCTTTATTAGTCATATGGGCTTCAATATCAGACTTCCCCATATGAATCAAAGTAGCAATCTCATGTGGTTTTGGCTCACCCTTCAAACCAGTAAAAGGAACACGATCGGTAACGGGTAAATTTAATAGATAAGAATACTCCTCCAGTGTAGGCATCAAATGATAGTAAGGAAACGTAAATCAATGATACTTCGGATCATAGAACTGGACCACGGTCGAGAGAATACCCTCCTTCATCTTCAGCTTCATGAGAGGAATAATGGACCCATACTTCTTCCGAAAGTCTGCAGAACACTCGATCTCAGGAATTAGACTGATCAACTCATCTATCTTGGGATCCTTGAAACTGTATTTCCCGGTCTTTCTCTTTCCAGAATCCATGGTTAAAAGTACCTGAGATATTCACAAATAGTCAACCTTTAAATCCCTTGAAGTATGGTTTCTTCAAAGGATGCTTATGAGTGCATGGATGCATGATGCAACAATCACACACAAGATCACACATATAGGGTTCATAGGTTCAACGTCACGAGCATGAGGTCGAAGGTACTACCCATAAGGTGTTGGTCTAAAAGTTATCACCTACTGAACAAGGTTCTAGAGGTTCCCAGAGTCTACATACTTCCTTCGGATATTACCAACTTCTCGATTAACTCGATAATTAGTAATATTCTCAAGAAAGACTCGTCCGCGTGTAGTATCGCATGACAACTATTTCCGGATTACTCCATCATAGCTTCCGCACTACACCTAAAAGGCCAAGATGGGTTTGGTATTCTACGGTCCTCAGTTTCAGCAGGCTCCCAGGTCGAAAGCAGTACATCTTCCTGATTACTCGGTAAACGACACTACAGTCAAAGGGGGATCTCATGCCTCCTTTTTTGGGATTACTCCCTCAAAGTTAACATGAATATACCTCCCGTCCTATCTTAAAGTTTGCCCAAGTTCGGGTTTAGGACTTATGAGTAATCACCAAGCACCCTGAAAACCAGGAAAATCCAGACAAACATATATATAACATATAACACAAAAACAGTAATAACACATATACAGATATAAACAAAGATAGGCTTAACCCACTTAGGGATGGACCAGCAAGAGGTCAATTTGTCCCCAGTGAAGTCGCCATTTTTCTGAAGCGGTAGAAATGTTCAAGACTAAGCCATTGGATTGACTAGACTTTATACAAATCAAAAATAAAAATCGCCACCGCGCTTTATTGTTTCCGAAGGAATGGGAAAAGAGTGAATAACCTAAAAAGAGGGGTAAAGATTCAAGGTAAGGGGGTTGGTTATGCAAAGGGAATGTATTAGCACCCTAAACATCTATGGTGTTCTGCATGAGCCTCTTTGTAAAATCTGTATATTTTGGCTATATAAAAAAAATTTTGTATAAAAAAGGATCGTGGAGGTGAGAAAAGAAACTTATTTATTTATAATCTTTGCACCCGCCTCGGTTGCGAACCTTTAGTGCTGAAGTACCACCTTTTCGTGCAATAGGGGATCGAGGTACACATAGTTCCTCTTTCAAAAATTTAAAACCCAAATGTGTTGGTTAATTTTATAAGATAAAACATCATCGTCATTGTCCGTATGGAAAACACACCTACTACCTACAATCATGAGAAAGGAGAATTTGCATCATCTCAAAGTAGAGGATATGGCTTGGATTTCAAAATCAACAATGCCTCACTCAACACCCAAGTGGAAAATATCTCTCTTCACTACATATTGTAGAATTATAGTTGTTTGCATCACTACAATGATTGACAAGAGTTTAATCTTTTAAGAAAAGTTTTAAAGGTAAAAATCCAAAGTGGAAGAATGTTTTGAAATGAGATTGATTAACTTTTAGTCTTCTCACAAAAAATGGTAAGGTATTATTAAGTTTATTGGAGTTTATTTATGAAAATGCTTTGAAAATGCATGGACATAAGTCCAAGTTTATTATGAAAATGGTTCAAGTTCAAAACCAAGAAGAGTTTTTTTTAAAAAGGGAAAGAAGATTTTTGAAATTAAAGAAGATGGGAGGAGAAGAAGGGACTATCCTAAAGCACAAGGTAAAAGCTAGAGATAAGAACCATCTAACCAACAAGAAGCCAAAACTTGACATTATGAGCCAAGACAGAATTCCCATTCCTTGGATTGAAACCAATCAAGCAAAGAAATACTAGACCTCTTGAGAGAACCAAACTTCAAGTGTATTAAGTCTTCATAAAAATTGGGCAGAGTAACGGCTGTATACGGGTGAATCCCAGATTAAAAACAAAGGGTGTAATCACAAATAACCTGCACAAAAAAAAAACAACCCAATGTCTAGAGGTAAACCTCAAGAACTCCAGACAAAATAATCAGATAAGATCACAAGGTTTCCAAGATAGGTCAAGTTTTCTAATCCTAAGTCCAAGAAAAGTCACATGCTCCATAATGCCAAGAATAGTAATCAAATAGTCCAAGTACCATTAAATAATTTTTTAGGGTTTATGTTGATTATTAAGTATCTTAAGAATGGAAAAGAAAAGCTCAAGTGAGCAAAAATAAAAATGGCAAGAAAATAAATGCTCAAATGAGCAAAGATGAAAATGGCATGAAATGTAAATGCTAAAAGTAAATGGCACATAAAGCATAAAAAGAATAAAAGCATAAGGTAAAACAAGTCAATAGTTAGTGGTTAGTTGGATGACCATCTTGAAGCTTGCATTTGGAACTCATTAGAGGATTGGTAGAACCAAAGCATCCACACAATGAGTTGCATTTTCTTTTTGTCAAGTATATCATCCATTTGGAATTCTCATAAGTACCATTTAATGATCAACGACGTTTAAGTGATCTGCGTTGACCAAAGGTGTTGTAGATCCATTAGAGGATTGGTAGAACCAAAGCCTCCACACAATGAATCTCAAGGTTATTTGATCAACGAGATCAAATTAACATACGTGGGATTACAATCATAAGTTTGGGCCACGAATGATCATTTATTCGAATCGGAACAAAATTTAGCGCTATGTTAAGCAATCGTAAGTGGACTTATATAGAAGTCACACCTATTTTGAGGCCAGTCAATAACAATCTATACACCATTTATTTTGAGACATGATATAGAGATCATGCTCCAACAACATTTAGTGCAATAAGAAAAGGGATGAGATGAAGAGGGATGGGGAAAAAAAATACAAACCACATTTGAATTAAATTTTAATCAAACTATTATTAAAATCATTCATCTATTTTTGTGGAGTTAAACTCAACACCATGGATCCAATGATGTTAATAAAGTTCATGATCCAAAATCTAACCCAAGATCAGCTAGAAAATAATCACAAAATAATATCACATTTAATATACACAAAAAAGGGTTTTAAAAATGTTTTAAAAATAGAAAATGATGAGAAAAATATCAACTATGTTCAAATTAATCAAGAAATCAAAAGTAAGACCACAGAAAAATCAGAAAAAGGGCGAAGTAATTTTACAAATTTTTTGGTAATTTTTTAAAGTCAGAAACTATTTTTAAAATTAAAATAAATGGGTAAAATAAACAAAAAATAGTAAAAAATGGTAAAGTCAGAAACAAAAATAAAATAAGGTCACCAATATTTGTCACAATATCATTGGATCATTCCATAATTTTTCTAGAATTTAAAAATGTATAAAAGTATTTTTAAACATTTAAAACAAATCAAATAAGTGTAAAATTTATAAAAAATACCAAAACACAAAATTAAATTGTGAAAAAATAAAAATCAGAAAGAGAATAATCAAAAATATTTTTCATAATTTTTTCAGATTTTTTGGACTAAAAATGAATTTTCTATGATTTTTTTGAAATTTAAAGCAATTAAAATATAAAAATCAGAAAAAGAAAATAAAAGTAAAATATGTGGACCATTGGATGAGAGTCATAACGCGTTAGTAATCAAATCCAAGGGATCTGGCGCGTTGTGCATATCATGGTCATTAGTGAATAATGTACATAATCATTAATTAAATCAGATTTTGAAAAAAACAGATGGCGCGCCTTCATTGGTTGGAAGATGACACGCTGATCATCTTCAATCTCCAGCCATCACGAATTGTAGGTCTCTCAAACTGTAAAATCAGAAGCTTAGACCTATGTCATTCGCTTCGTCTCTTAAAGACGAGGACAACCACACCCTCGCGTCAAATTCATATAAACTGTAGCTCAAGCAATTTGGAAAGAAAGTTTTGAAAAGGGATTTGAAATTTCATGGTCAAAACGTGTTTCCAGTGAAAGGTAAGTGTTACAACTAGAACCAGAGCAATGAGAGCAACACAATGGTATCATAGTTTTGAAGAATTAATGAAGGAATCTACCTATTGAAGTTGAGTTGCAAAGCTCTGAAACTGGACTTCTATGGAGCAGTATAGGGCACGATTCTTGAATGTAATTATATGGTTAGCTTCAGGTAAGATCAAGGAAGGTGAATTGAGGGAAAAATTAGATTGAAAAAGGGTCGAGAATGGATTTTGAAGTTGCTGAATTTTGAGTTGTGAAATAAGTTTGGTAGGGTGATTCTGGCTATCCAAGCTTGGAAAATTGAATGGGGTAGTTCATGTATTTATAGGAGAAGCGAATGGGATCAAAAGGAAGGGTGAATGATGCTTTTTGGATGGAAATCATGCACACCTGATGCACGAGTGAAGTGTGATACAAACTTCATCAATACTCATCCAATTCTTGCATTTTGATGTGCTAAACAAATCTGGAACTTCACTAAACATGTTTAGAGGCAAAAACACGTGGAAAACTTGTGATTAGAGGCCACATTATGGATTTCAAAATTCTGACTTGGTGAGAAATTCAATTTCAAAGTGCCAACTTCTGACCAATGGCATTTTCAACTCAAGGGGTCTTAGGGCATGATTCTTGATGCTTTAGAAAGATGAGGTTATAATCTTTGCAATGGAAAAAGAATGGAGTTAAATAGCTGCTTGAGATGAAAGTTGCATTGAGTCAAAGTTGAAGAAAATGGGTTGACTTTCCATACTTAGAAATATTTCAAATTCTTCTTCAAAAATGACCTATAATCTTTTGCATCCAAACATGGCCTTGCTCTTGAAATTTTCTCTTGACCAAAAAAGATGGAATGAAGTAGATATCTTGAATGACATTTTGAAACTTGAACCATTCAAAATCCTAAAAAATTGAGCAAGTTATGACTTGTTGAAGTTGGCCAAAAATCATGAAATGACCTATAATCTTTTGCATATTTAAGGCAACCTCCATCCATTTTCCCACTTTGAACATTAAAGAAGGCATAAAGTTGACATCTTCAAGATCATTATGGAAAAATAATGGACTCAAGGTGATAAAAATTGACCAAGTTATGATCATTTGAAGTCACTTATGTAAAATTGTGGATTCATCTAGATGACTCGTAATCTTTCTTCTTCACCAAGTTTCTTCCACATGAAAACTCCTTGGAACTTTTGAAGTGATTTGTTGATAACCCTTTGAAGAGAAGGATGTCTTTGGAATCACTCAAAAATAACAAAAGGTGAGAAAGATATACTCCTTCGAAGTTCAAAACCCTAGCTTCTAGATCAAGAAAATGCCTTGAGGAACTTTGACATGTTTGGACAAACTTCTTGTACCAATATTCTTGCTTTGTGTATATAAGTTGTTGAGGATGATAATGAAGAATCATAGCCACCAAAACCACTTCCATATCTTGAAATTTGAGAGAAATATGCTCTTGTGACCAATAGGAACAAGGCCTTGTTTGAACTTCTCAAACTATATTGACTAGGGCATGGAAATAAACTCATGAACCCATGGGGTAGCTTGTTAAATCTCATTGCCTTCACCTACATGGATAACAATCAAGGCAAACCAAGATTGCATTTTATTAGTTAAATGAAGAAAACAAAACAATATTTATGATCACAAAAGGAACATAAGTCAGGGTGCTTGGTAATCCCTCTAAAAGGCAAAATTAAATGTAGGGAGGGGAACCAAGAATCCTAGTGTGATCTTGTTGTGAATAAATCAACATGGTATGATGAAGATATCTTAGGGGGAAAAATTAGGGTACAACAGCAGGTTATAGGTAACATGTTCCTAAAAGATCCAAAATGGATTCCGCAAATCATAATCCCACTTTCAGAGATGGTGGTAGTAACAATAAGCCTCCTCTATTTTGTGGTGAATATTTTGACTTCTGGAAAATACGCATGAAGGCACATCTAGAAGCACAAGGAGAAGAAATACGGGATGTAGTCGAGAATGGTCCATTTATTCCTATAACGGTGATCAATGGTGCTGGCTTATCAAAGCCTAAAACTACATGGGATGAAGATGATAAGAAAAAGGTCCTCTATAATAAAAAGGAAATCAATCTTCTTCAAGGTGCACTTAGCATGGATGAATTCTTCCGTGTATCGGCATGCAAAATGGAGAAAGAATTATGGGCTCATGAAGGAACTTCTGAAGTTAAAAGATCAAGATTAAATACATTGAGTCAAGAATACGAACTATTCAGAATGCAACCCCTAGAATCAATCCTCGACTTGCAGAAATGATTCGTGCACTAGACAAATCATTTGAAAGCACTCGGTAAGACTTTAACTAATGGTGAACTTAATCTTAAAGTACTTAGATCTTTATCCAGGGAATGGCAACCAAAAGTGACAGCGATATCCGAGAAGAAGAATCTATCCATAATGACTTCCGCAACTTTGTTCGAAAAACTTCAAGAATATGAGACAGAACTTGCAAGACTTGAAAAACATGAAATCCAAGTAAAAGATTCAAAAGACATTGCTTTAAATACAAGGATAAAAAATAATTATAGCAATCAAGAGGATGAATCCACTAGTAGTGAAAATGATGATCTCATCAGGAAGATTGAAAAGGTTCTATGAAAAGAAAGAAAAAGGGTAGAACCAACAAGGAAGGTTATATGCTTTGAATGTGGAGAAAAGAGACATGTTAAAAGTGAATGTCCTATACTTGAAAAGAAGAAGAAATATTTCAAGATAAATAAAGATAAGAAGTTAAAGAAAGAATATATAGCATGGGAAAGTTCATCTTCCAATTTTGAAAACAATCAACGTGTTAATCTTGTATTGATGGCCTTGCACCCTTTTGATAATGAAGATGACGAGGTTAGTAATGAATTCTCTCTTTATGATAATGATGTACAAGGTGCAATAGATGAACTCTTAAATGAATGCAAAATTTTATACAAAACTATTTCATCTCAAAAGAAACAAATTTTATCTTTAGAATAAAATGTGAATCCATGGAAAAAGATCTCAAAGATGAAAAATAAAAATTTAGTGAGCGAAAGCAGAATTTTGTATGAAAAATTGTGAATCACTCTCTTTCCAAATTTTCCAATTAAAAAGAATTATTGAGAGATATGAAAAAGGTCAAATTGGATTGGAAAGTGTTCTTAGCCAACAAAGATATTCCAATGATAAAAGTGGACTTGGATATTTAAAGTTTTCAAAACCAAGTTCTAGTAAAACTATCTTTGTTAAGGCTAGTGATCAATCATCCAAAGATAAAATGAACAATCCTAAAGTAGTTCATCAATATCCTAAAAAGAAAAGATTTGTTAAGAATAAATCTTATCCTCCTAGATATAGAAGTAACTTTGAACCTACTTGTTTTAATTGTGGTATTGTTGGGCATACACCTAATGCTTGCTATGTTAGAAACTTTAGTGTAGCAAGTGGGAATTATGTGTGTGTTAAGAAGGGAACTAACTATGATGGACCCAAAGAACATTGGGCACCAAATCAAACTTAATTTGTTTTGTAGGTTTGCTTGAGAACCACTTTAAATATATGATATTTTGATAAGTGGTGGCTCTAAGCATTTGATGGAAGATGTACACTTACTTTAAAATCTAGTTCAAGTCCAAGGATTATTTCACATATGGGAAATACCTTAAAGGAAAAATTATTGGCATTGGCAAAGTTCATACAATAATTTTCATATCCATTGAAGATGTACTTTATGTTGAAGAACAAAAGACAACTTCTAAGTAAAAGACAATTTTTTTGAAAAGGCTTCAAATTCATCAAAGATGAATGGTTTATGAAGTCACTCTTGAGGTAAAACTCATAGGTAAAAATTGTTTTATGTTTATAATTTCATTATACATTTTAAGGATTTCCCATCCTTTTTGATAATGACAAAGGGGATTTCACATTGTGTGTGTGTGTGTGTGTGTGTGTGTGTGTGTGTGTGTGTGTGTGTGTGTGTGTGTGTGTGTGTGTGTGTGTGTGTGTGTGTGTGTGTGTGTGTGTGTGTGTGTGTGTGTGTGTGTGTGTGTGTGTGTGTGTGTGCTTGTCTCTAACTATTGCATCCCAAAGAAAGATACAAATTATCTATGATTCAAGGGAGAACTTTGATCAAGAGGGAGTTATCAAAGATATGGGGAGCATTCACATAAGAGTTTCTCATTCTTTCTAAAAGAGTCAAGCATCTTCAATATTATGTTTTGATGAAGACAACTACTATGTGCATTTATCAAAGGATGAGAAAAAGCATCATAAAGCAATATGGCCATGGTTAAGCTTTCAATATTATTATATGTATTATGTCTATTTTTTATGCATATTTCCCTTCTTTTTGATAATGTCAAGGGGGAAGAAGTATGTTACACTTTATGCTTGTGTATTTCCTTGTCTTAAACTTTTAAGGTACAAAGAATCCATCAAAATGAGCAAATCCAAATGATTTCAAAGCTTCTCAAACAAAGGGGGAGTTATACATCTTAGGAGGAGAAGTCTCTTTCCAGAAATTACAACGCATCAAGAAAGATCGTTTGTCATCATAAAAAATGGGGAGAATGTAAAATCAAGCTTCTCAAATGCACTTTCATTTTGATGAAGACAAACCATTTTGACAAGAAGGCAAAGATTATTGATCAAGCTAAAAGCATCTTTGGATAAAGTCTTTGGTTTAAGCACTTAGAAAATTTCAAGGTATAATGATAATACTTACTTTGAACTTAAGACTTAGATCAAAAGAAACATTTTATCTTGTCCAAACTTTTTCTTAAGTTTTCTAAGAAAAAAAATCAATTTTTACTTATGTGCAATCGATTTTCATATTGGTGCAATCAATTACATGCTTCACGTTTTCAAAATGCTAGCTACTGTATCTAAGTGTAATCGATTTACATGTTTGTGTAATCGATTGCTCTCAATCAATTTTTGTTACTGACTTCAAGTGCAATCAATTTACACACTTGTCCAATGGATTGCTCACTCAAAATATTTGAAATTTTTAGCTGTTGAAACCCCGTGCAATCAATTTACACAAGGATGCAATCAATTACATGCTGAACGATTTTGAAAAACAACAGCTTTACTCATACCTATTCATGATTCATTTGCAGAATTATATGCTATTTCAAAATGGTGCTATGAACATATAAATACTCATTTTCAAAATCATTTTAAAAACCTCTTCCAATCAATAGTTTCTGAATTTTAAAATATCAAAACTCAAGCTTTTTCTTCACTTTCATACACAAAGTTTTTCTGCACATTTTCATATATTGTTAAACAGAAAACTTTGAGCATTATATAGTCTTGAGTCATTGTATATTATTGTTATTGGAAGATAAGATCAATTTATTGATAAAATCACTCAAAGTGATTATTGAACTACAAACTCTATCAATCAAATATTGCTATACACTTTCTTATTTTTCAGGATTGTTGAAAATAAGTTCAAGTGGTTTTGTAATCTTGTTTTTCCAGGATTGTTGGATATAAGTAAGGTCACCTTGAGAGGATTGTTCTCATTGTTGACATAGTGAAAATCTAAGAGGATTGTTCTTGGTGGTTTTATTGGTTAGAGTCTTGTATAGAAGGACTAGGGTGTCTTTCTAGAGATCTAACAATAAGGAAATCTCTTTCATGTTGAAAGGGGACTGGAGTACTCTCGGACTGTGAGGGGAACCAAAATACATCTTTGTGTTCTTTACTTTTCCGCATTTACCGCTTTCATCACTAGTCATAAACCAGAAAAGAAAGAAACACATTTGTAAACGCATGCACTAAACCAGAAAAATAATATCCATCATCACTAAAACCAGAAAAATTTTAAAGTACCTAATTCACCCCCCCCCCCTCTCTCTTAGGCGCACTCTTATACTTAAAGTTTGAAATAATAATAAAAGAAATTATCTCAGTGTATCAATTACATAATCAATGGTTTTACAATTCGGAAGTGTGTGTGAGAGAGAGAGAGAGAGAGAAAATGATTTATTTAGGAAGTTCCCCAATTGGCCTCGCTATGGGTACGTCTGTCCTCAATTCCAATGGAATTTAAATAATGAAAATTAACCTTTGCAAATTGTTATTTAAAAGAGAAAAAAGTAGCAATCTAACCCTCCAAATCCTATGTTTGATGTTGATTCTATCTTATTTTCTTCCCTTGATCTTGAGCTCAATCAATTAACCCATTAATTCCAATTTGATCCTCTGGTTACCGTTACTCCTTTGATAAAACCTCGTTCTTTAAAGCTTTCAGTTGGTTGAGTCTAAATTACAAACTATTCTGACCTAAGATTACCAAAATGATCCTCAAGTTACCATTACTCCTTTAATAGAAATATATTTCTTCAAAGCTTTCACTCAGCTGAATCCAATTTGCAAAATCTTGTAAAAAACTCCCAAATCAACCTTGATCTTGGAAGAAAACCCCAAATGGATTTATCTTGAAACCCCAAAAGAATTTACAACCCAATTGATTACAAAAAACCTAATTGGACCTTATACAACTATCTCAATATCACACAAAAAAGATTATGTGTAGTTGTTGTATGTATGCAATGAGAGAGGATGAAGATGAGGTAAAATTATGTGTATATTTTTTGTTTCAATATTTTGAAATGATGCATGAAGTTGTTATGTATCGACCTTTATATGTCGACCTATAGGAGCAATTTTGCTTCTATGTGTCGACCTGAAGTTGTTATCGGTCGACCTAAAATGGGCAGACTACAATTTTTCAAAACTTATTCAGTATGTGTCGACTTGAGGACACTATATGTCAACCTGAAATGGATAGATTGTAAATTTTCAAAATTGTTTCAGTATGTGTCGACCTTAAACACAAGTGTGTCGACCTATAAACCAAATTTTGTGTCTATGTTTTGACCTAAATGATCCATGTGTCGACCTGAAACTTCCAGTAGGTTTTCTTTTTATGTATCCAAGATCACGTGTCGACTTATGCACGTATGAGTCAGCCTAAGCACTGAATTTTGACACAAACATTTAAAATTTGACTTGTAAAACATCACTAACATGATTTTAAGTGTTTTAAAATGAAAATTCACATCTATATTAGAGACTAAAGTACAATATACAAATACTATCTAGTTTTAACATAATTCAAAACATCTAAAAGGATAGTGCACTCACATACTCCCTCTTTTTGATGATGGAAAAACATTCAAAGTATTTGTTGTCTTGATCATAGCTCCCCTTGAATATGTGCATCTTAAACATTGATCATGCATGAACTTCTACCCTTTTGAAAACATCAAAAAGAGACAAAGTATCATGAAAAATAGACACCAACATATATAGCACTCAGAGGCGTTGCAAAGATAAATTGATAAACAATAACATCACTCTCATAAAATGACGTTAAAGTGAAAAATGCATAAACATAAATAACCATTCAACTCAGACAAAATCCAACATAAATTCATTACAAATTTACTAGAATAAAGCCAGAATAGAACATAAATCATAACATTCTCAATCACAATAGAATAAAAGATACTTCAAATATAAAAAATTTAGGTCATGGAATACATATGATGATGAATTGCAAATGATTAAAACATGATGTCACTATAAGAGTATGGATTGAAAAAACTTATCGGTTAACAACATTTTTTTTGGAAATGAGCAGTCATGATATTTCATCATACATCAAATATATCACACATTTTTCAAATATAAACACACAATCAAATTACAAGTGACCTAGATAAGCAACACAAGAGAATAAAAACTTACGAACAAAGAGATAAGTGAAATAATATTACCTCATAAGATGAGAAATGGTGGATGCACTCACAAGAAATAGAACTTTTGAATGAAGGTTAAAAGAATTATAGAGAAAGAGTGCATGTAACAAATATTTAGGCAAAATTTGAGATATCGAGAATTCCTAATTCTTGACGAATATTGAAAAATGGCTCAGTCATAGGAGGTTTTGTGAAAATATCAGCAAGTTGATTTTTGATATCAACGTGCTTAAAAATTACATCCCCTTTTTCAACATGATCGCGTAGGAAATTGTGACATATCTGAATATGTTTAGTGCAAAAGTGTAGCACATGATTTTTAGTCAGGTTAATAACACTAGTATTATCGCACATTATTGGAATATGTTGAAGTTTAATGTTGAAATCAAGTAATTGGTGTTTAAGCCATAAAATTTAAGCACAACAAGTACCCATAGCAATGTTTTTCTCCTCAGCAGTTGAAAAGGCAGCTGAGACTTGTTTCTTGCTATGCCAATTGACTAAGGAATTTGAAAATAAATGGAAAGTTCCACTAGTGCTCCTCCTATCCAATTTGCAACCAGCAAAATTGGAATCGGAGTAACCAACTAAACTACAATCGCACCCTTTGGGAAACCAAAACCCATGCTTAAAAGTACCATGAAGGTATATAAGTATGCACTTTGCAGCTTTTAAATGGGATTCCTTAGGAGCAGATTGATATTGAGCGCACATGCACGCACTAAACATAATATCCGACCTAGATGTAGTAAGATATAAGAGAGATCAAATCATACCTATATACCTTTTGCCATTAGCATACTTACCATTTTCATATCTATCCAAGTTCCCATTTGTGGGAATTAGTGTGTGTTGTACCCCAAAATTTTCCCTCTCATTTCATCAAGATTTCTCCTCACAAGACTCTTTGAAGTCAAGACCAAGCTAGGGTTTGCTCTGCTCAAGAGATCTCCTTGCACTGATGACCTAAATTAGGGTTTGAGTTTGCACAAGGAATTTTGGACTTCTAATGCCCTATGTGACTTTCATACTTCATGTTGGACTTATAAGATTTCTCATACCAAGTTTCAAGCCGTGAATCAAACTTTTGCCCAGTCAATTGGACAGTTGACTAAAAATCAACTATATTGGGGAAAAAGTCAACTATAGCCAATTTACAGTCAAACCTCGTATATTTTGATCCATATCAATATTATAGGCTCATGTGAACCATATGATCAAGTTTGGACCACAACTCCTCAAGAAATTTGATCAGATCATCAAAAGGGCAAAATGGTCATTTTTAGGGTTTTGACTGCAGAAGGGAAATTTCTGACTTTTAACCTAGCCAATGGAAAATTGGGTTCAAGCATGGATTCAAGGACTCAATAGAATCATCTTGACCTATTCACAAGGTTCAAAAGCTCTCAATTGCATTGGATTGACAGATGAATTTTCCAGTCAACTGATCAAAAATCAACTGTACACTGAAAAGTCAAACTTTGACTTTTTGGTCAAAATCAAGTGCCAGGGGTCATTTTTCATCAAGATGTGTCAAAACATGAAACTTTTTCATCAAGAAACCTAATTTTGCAAATTAGGGTTTAAGATTGAAAAATTTCATAACTTAGAATTTTTCTAAGTTATGAAATTTTCTTAATTTTTCCCAACTTTGCCCAACATTTTCACCATGATGCAATTGGATTCAGACAAAACATCCAACATGAAAGATGTAGTCCTCCATAAAATCTACAACTTTGATTCACAAGGTTTTCCAAAAATAAGCTTGGATCTCAAGTTATGATTTTTGGAACAAGGGTCCATGAAACTTTTAACTTAGTGAAATTTTGCCCTAGTTTAGGCAGGATTTTGACCTATCTTCATGGCACTTTTTCACATAGTTCCACTTGGAATCTCAAAATGCATTTCAAAGATGTATTGTAGATCATGTAACAAGATTTCCAAAATATCCAAGAACTATCCAAAATCATTTGTGGTTAGGGAGAATTGAAGGTTTGAATTTGGAAAAAAGTCACTTTGATCCATGGCATTTTTCATGTTGCTACAAGTTGCAATTTCCATCCAGCATTGTTTATACTTGCTTACCAGTATCTAAACCCTTCCACACTCAATAATTAAATGCAAACTCAATGGATCGAAGCTTTGTTCTGACCAATAGAGGTTTACACAAGAGATTAATCCAAAAATAGCAAAAAGACAACATTGCCATTTTTGTCAAAACTTGCTTTATGTCAAATTGCATCCCTTGAGCCTTGAACCAAATATTGGACAGCAAACAAAATCCACAAACTTGGGGCCAAGCTCACCAAATGTATGCAGGATTAGAGATATCATGTACAGGCCTGTCTTGTATCACTTCACAATTTTACTTAAAAACCAAGTAAACTTGCAAAAGATCCATATCTTTAAAATCTGATAAGAACAAAGTTTGTGAGCATTTGAAACAACTTTTGCATATTTCCTTGAGTCAGAAGCACGAGCTATCCAAACCTCAAGCCTTCCAAAACACAAAAACACCAACTTCTTGCAAAATAGGGCACTCTCTGCAGTTTCACTTCCATCTCACAAACCATTCATGCTTTTTGTCCCAAACCAGTTCCAATACCTTCCATATAACCCACCTAAGTTATCCCAACCATTGGCCATTGACTGTAACTCCATTTGCAAGCTTCACCATTTCTAATTTCAGCTTGTGTAGGTTGACTTCTACAGGCTTATTCAAGCAAGCTCAAAGCAAACAAAGCATTGGGGAAGGTTAGAGGAAGTTCAGGCAAGCTCACAAACATCTCAGGCCTCACTGAAAACCTCCACATTGCCATACTCGTGTTCAACTGAAGCAGGTATTTTCCAACTTTCTATCTCTTTATTTAGGAATCATTAGGCTAAGGTTTGTGAATAAAAAATGTAGTACTCATTGCCCTTAAGCTGTACATATGCATAGATTTCATTTAAGTTAAGTGTGTTGAGAGAATTTGACTGATGAACATTCTGAAAAAGTTAGGTTAGTAATTAGGGCCAGAGAAATTATCTTTGGTCTTTGAGAGTTAGATTAAGTTCTTTATATGGTTGGAATCGTGTTGAAAAATGCTATAACTTTCGTGTTGTGAGTTTTTGCTTTAGAGCACGTATGCAGGAGTTGGACATTTGTACAGGAAATGCGCGTTTTTGTTTGAACGAAGGTTGAAGATGAAGTAGCTGGGCTGGGACTGGCTATTTCTCACTTTTGGCGCCCCCCAGCTTGTTGATTGCACCCCCTGGCCCATTTTATTATTTTTTTTATATTTTTCTATTTCTTTTTCATTTCTGACTTTATTTTATTTTTTCTAAACTTAAAAAATTACGAAAAATATTTTCAGAAATTTTCACATTTTATTTTATTATTTTTATTATTTTTTGGACATAGAAATAATTATTAAATAACATACTTTTATATTCTTTAAAAAAAACTTGAAAATAATACATAAAAATATTATATTTTTATTTTTATTATTTATATACTTAAATAATATTTTTTCTTACATTATTTTTATTTTTTAACATTTGTATATATTTATTTATTTTATTGTACATAAATAAATAACACTTGATATATATATTTTCTTAAAACAAATTAGGGTTTCCACCCTTAATAAACATAATCTTTTATTTTATTATCTTTAATGCATTAAATATTATTTTTTACACACATAAAAATAATACAAAAAATATTTTTTTATATTTATAATATATTGCATATTTATTTAATTGTCCATTTAAATATTTTCCCATTTATTTATTTGCACAATTAATTCAATTTGGATGTAATAGTTAATCTTAGGGTTTTATTTTCTTGCAAATACTCCCCATTCAAAATTGTATCCCCCTCCCCATATCAATGTTGTAATAGTCATAGATTTATTTTACGCACTTTATGCTTTCAAATATGCCATGATAGAGGCTAGGGTTTGTATGCAATATCCAAAATCAAAACAAATAGCTAGACCTAATACAAGACCTAAAAGCATGTAAATTGACAACACAATGCACACATGCACCCATAGGGTTTCATCCACTTGTTGCCTTTAAAATGGCCATGGTATGCATGTTGAGTATCTTGGGAAAATAAAAACAAAACAAAAGATCATAGTCCCTCGATGAAGCTATCTTGGATGTCTATACAAAATGATCTAGTCCCTCAAAAATTTGCTAAGATACTTGGCACAATTGCTATCATGGTCAATACGATGACCCGCGCCTGTCCCGTTTAACATCCAAATACAAGGTTGTTTACCAAATGCAATGGTAAAACAACACTGTCAAAAGGGTTAAAAATGTGTAGGAAAGATCTTTGAGTAAATAGGGTACATGCTCCTAGTTACTTGATCAAAACTTGCAAACATCCTTGCTATTTTCAAAAACACATCACAACATAATTTCAAAACATTTCCCAAAACAAACTTTCAAACATTGAAACATCTTTTCAAAAGACAAACACCTTTGTATATATTCAAACAAGAATCATTATAAAGGTTGCCACAACGATGGCCTCTTTTCAAAACATTTTCAAAACCACATGCAAAGCACCATTTCAAACAATTGAAAAGCAAAAGCAAGTGATCTAAACAAGTAACTAAGAGCCCATGGAAAACTATGGATGAAAAGGGTGCTTACACCTTCCCTTTTTATAATCTACCCCCCGAACCCAAGAAAACATCTCAAAGGTCTTTCCTGTGATTTTTAACCTTTCCTTTGGATAAAATAAAAAGTCGGTGGCGACTCTTGCTAAACCGAAACATTTGCGAACACAAACGTAAAACCTCAAGTCAGTTCTCCCACCGTATCACAGAATTGGAGACTCTGCTGGGGAATATTCTAAAAGTGGGGTTACCTTAGGGTTTAGATCACCTTTACATGCTCACTTTGTTTGCTTTGATTGCTTTACATTTGGTTCTATTGTTTGGGTTTGAATCCTCTACCCGGACTTGGGAAACATTCATAGGTAAATAGCAATACATTGTGGAAACTGTGCGGGGTATATCGACATGGTTTAAGCAATAGCTATATTAGTGCGACATATTTGTGGGTACCGGTAGCGTTTGAGTCAATCAAAGAGAATACGGGGCCGCTGAGTGATATCATGAATCACTAATTGACTTTTAGAACCTTTACTTGACTATCTTGGCCTTTTTAGGGGTAGTGAGATGACAGGCTTTAGTGCAGTACGAAGTTGGTAGATACTCGATACTACACTCATTGAGGGTTGTTTTATTTGAATATTTCGGTCGCCAGTAAAGTGGCTAAACTGAAACAATGAACACAGAAAATAATCCAGTGATATTGAGCTCCGTAGAACCCGGTTACTATTTATAGGACAGGCTGAGCCAACTAACTTCAAGAGGGTACTTACCTATGAAACCCCATGCAAGCCTGAAACTAGGATCTTGTGTGACTTGCTTGTACATATACTTGTGCATACATCATGAACATCATGAAGCATCATATGCATCCACTAACTATTTCAAAGGTTTGGATCTTCATCTTTGTTCCTGTTTTGTAGGTAATGGAATCACTTCGCAGGAAAACAATCCAAGTCAAACTTGTGAGAATCACTCCTCAACTCAAGGAGCTTACTTCCAAGATTCCAGAGATTCTCCCTTCAGTGAAAGACATGGTAGACTTCTCAACTTGGTCAACTCCAACATTGAAGAAGACATGGTGAAAGTTCTCTTCCCGTTCTTTGACCCCCTACACCATTGCTTTACATTTCTTGATTACCAACTAGTGCCTACTTTGGAGGAATTTTCTCAACTCCTGAGGATTCCTATTCTCCATCAACTACCCTACAACGGTACGGAAAGAGAACCAAAGCCTGAAGATGTTGCTCAAGCCTTACACTTGCAACCATCTGATACCAAAGGTCATTGGGAAACCAGAAGTGGTGTCAAGGGTTTCTTGGCAAAGTTTCTGTTTGAGAAGGCACACGAATGCTGGAACTCTTTAGACCCGCAAGCTTTTGAGGAGATTGTAACACTTCTCATCTATGGGTTGGTCTTGTTCCCAAACCCTGATCAGCTTATAAATGTGAATGCTGTCAAGATTTTCATATCTCGGAATCCTGTGCCTACATTTCTTGGGGACATCCTACACTCATTTTACACACGAACAATGAGGAAAAGAGGTGTTCTCATGTGTTGTACTCCTCTTCTAGCAAGGTGGTTTATTTCTCACCTTCCCCATACAGTGTTGAAGAATGAACAAGGCATGAGGTGGTCACAACGGTTGATGACTCTCACACATTCTGATGTCCATTGGTGTTCTCGGTCCAGATAAAATGTCATCATCATTGATCATTATGGGGAATTCCCTAATGTCCCACTACTAGGAATTAGGGGAGGCATTACCTACAACTCCTGCTTAGCTCTGAGACAGTTTGGGTATGCCCGAAGGGATGGCCCTCATGACATGCTGATTTCGGACTTGGTTTTTGACTTCGACAACGATGCTTAAGGACTTCGACAAAGGTTTATCCGAGCTTGAAGGATGCCCAACAAAGTGGACAATAAGACGCTGGGACACAAGAATTCCATCCCCCTTGAGCCTTACCTCAAGTGGGTACGAACCCGCGCCCAGAGTCTTATGATGCCTTACCCCTACATTCTCCATGTGATCAAAGAGCCTGTTATGGAAGGAGAGGTTCCATACACGCTCCTACATCCTGGCATGCCAACATCATTGGAAGATTTACAAAAGAGTTGGATACAGCTCAAGGAAGAACGAAACACTTTTGAAGCCAGCTTCTACGCCAGTGAAAAGAAGGTTTTGGAACTTACTCGTCGACTCCATGAAGAGCAGACTCTCAACACCTACATCGCACCAAAGAGGATGCACAACGTCTTTTTACATTAGAATTTTGTATTTATTTTGCCCATGGGGCACCTATGTACTAACAAATTCTATTAATATGACGTGTATTCTTTTTTTTTACAACAAATTTGAATTTATGAATCCTTGAATGCATTACATGAATACATATCATTCATCATATGCATAAACAGGTCTTTACACCAGGTTTCCTTATCTCTCTGCTGTTTATTTCAGCAAGATGGATATAGAGCAGACGGTCAAAGACTTACAAGCGCAGAATTCACAGATCCAACAACTCCTCATGACCTTGGCAAAGGGTTAGGAGGATCTTAAAGCACTGTTAGAGAAGGAAAAGGAAAAAGAGAAAAAGAAAAAGAAAAGAGTTGGTGTGGCTACTCTGGGTAGAAGATTTGAGAACCAAGCCAGAAGGGTCTTGGATTTCCCCTCAACATCTTATGAAGGGATAGGTAAAGGAAAGGGAGCTGCAGTACCATCTGAGTCTGAGGCTGAAGAAGAAGAAGAGGAGGATGAAGACTATTCTGAGCAGCAGTACCCTTCTGCAGATGACAAGTACAAGAATCTGGAAGAGCGTCTGGCAGCCATGGAAGTGCAAAGAGTGCCTGGGCTGGACTTCGAAGAGCTAGGGTTGGTTGTTGGGATTGTGATTCCCCCCAAATTCAAGGTGCCTACATTTGCTAAATACGATGGTTTGTCTTTTCCGAAGATGCACCTACGGTCTTACGTAAGAAAGATCCAACCTCATTCTTCTGATAACGATCTGTGGGTCCAATTTTTTCAAGATAGTCTTTCGGGGACGCAATTAGATTGGTTCTACCAGCTTGAGAGATCTGATGTACACAATTGGGTGGATTTGGCTGTTGCCTTCTACAGACAATATCAATATAATGCAGACTTAGCACCTACTCGTACTCAACTATAGAGTATGGGTATGGTCTCTAATGAAGGCTTTAAGGAGTATGCCCAGAAATGGAGGGATTTGGCTGGAAGGGTGCATCCACCGTTGTGTGAAAGAGAGCTTGTTGATATGTTTTTGGGGACGCTGTCATGTCCATTCTTTAATCACCTGATAGGGAGTTCGTCTGCGGGGTTCACCGAGTTAATTCTGACTGGTGAAAGAGTCTAAGCAGGCATCAAGAGCGGTAAAATTCAAAAAGATACATCTGCTTACGCTGCCGTTAAAAAACCTTTTCCAGCAAAGAAAGAGGTGTCAGCTGTTTACTCCCAAAGAGGTTAAGGAAGAGTGGAGCGCTGGCCAGCGGTGGGGGATGTAATGATTCAAAAGACTGTAGCTGATCATCCTAGAAATGATCAATCCAGAACCAACCAACAAAGAGTGGGAAGGCCTGTTAGGAAATTCACCAAAATAAACATGACGCCTGCCCAGGTTCTCCCCTATCTCTTGAAGTTAAACCTTACAACCTTGAGAGAGCCACCACAAAATCCGAATACAATTTCTCCTTTTTACCATGCCAACGCTAAATGTGCTTATCATTCAGACGGCATAGGGAACAACACCAACAATTGTTGGGCCCTCAAAAACAAGATCCAGGATTTAATAGATGCTAAGGAGGGGCAATTCGACGCGCCCGAAAAGCCGAATGTGATCTCTGCCCCAATGCCAAAGCATGGTCACAATACCCATGCTATCGAAGAGGATCTGTATGTTGCTGTTGTTGATGACTTAATGACCCCTTTACCAATAATCAAGATGAATCTGTTGATAGTCGGGATTTTTCCAGGCTGTGAAAAAGTTTGTTACCTTTGTTCGGCCCTACAATCCGACTGTCCGTTATTAAAGTGAGGCATCCATTTCCTAATGGATAATCAAGAAATCCTCTTTGAGAAAACTCCTGTTACTCCTGTTGCTCCAACTCCTATCAACGATGTTGCTATAATTACCATTTCCGCCAGTCTTTCCAAGTCTCCAAAAGACCTGTTAAGATTACACCCGATCCAAAGTTTGTACCTCTGAAGATAGCTATTTCGGGGCCTATCCCATACAAGTCCAACAAGTCAATACCGTGGAATTATGGAGGAGAGATCTTCTACCAAGGTGTTAAGCAGATTGAATCAATGGAAGAGAATTCCGATGAAGAAACTCCTGACATAGGAAATATCGCTGGGACCAGTAAGATCACCCGCAACGGAAGAATTTTCTCTCCGGAGATTGCTCCTCCAAGGGAAATCTTCGGACCCTCAAACACTCCTAAGGTTACTCCTGTGCCGGTCAACATCTTTGTGCGAAGTCCAGTTATTGAAGAAATTGTTACTCCCATAGTTGTACCCTTTGCTGTTGCTGCTGATAAAGGTAAGGGGATCCAGGAAGCGCCCATCAGGACGAGGGCTCAGCCTTTGGTCATCCCCAAGACCACTCAAATGGAAATGGAGGAGATTTTAAAAATAATTAAGAAAAGCGACTATGATGTCATAGAACAACTGGGGAAAACCCCTTCAAAAATATCTATGCTGGCCCTATTGCTCTGTTCTGAGGCTCGTGCCAAAGCCTTGATCAAATTCCTGAAGACGGCCCACGTGCCTCAAGAAACCTCCGCGGACCAGTTCCAGGAGTGTGTAGCCAGCCTAACAGCCGACAATGGTCTTGGCTTCTCCGATGCCGATCTAACATCTAAGGGAAGATAGCATAATGACGCGCTGCATGTCTCGATGGAATGCAGAGGGACCACTCTTGCTCACGTTCTGGTTGATACCGGTTCATCTTTAAATGTCTTTCCAAAGAAAGCATTGGACAGATTGGACTGTGAAGGTTTGACCCTAAAGCCCAGCAATATCATTGTTAGAGCCTTTGACGGTTCTAAGAGGATGGTCCACGGGGAGGTGGACATCCCAATTAAGGTGGGAACAAAAATTTTCAACTCTACATTTTATGTGATGGACATCCGTCTTTCATATTCTTGCTTGTTGGGAAGACCTTGGATCCACAACGCTGGGGCAGTCACTTCTTCTCTACACAAAATGCTCAAATACCCAGTCCAGGGGAAAATCATAACAGTTCATGGTGAGGAGGAGTATATGATAAGCCATCTTAATTCTTTCCGCTATGTGGAGTTAGATGGTGAATTCATAGAAACCCCTTTCCAACACTTTGAAGATGTTTCTCCTGAAGTTGTGGAAGCCAAGACAATGACTTCTGTACCCATCATTATCAAGCTTGTGTCCCGGATGTCATCCCTTAAAGATGCGAAGGTTATGATCGAGGAAGGAGGAAGCACAATATGGGGTCAGCTACCAGATTTTCCTTTCAAGACAGATAAGTTCGGCTTGGGTTTCACCACTTCTGCTAAAAAGGCTGTGTGCCGCTCCCGGGCTGGAGGGCCACCATTAAAGATCACTCATCATGGAGTTCATGCTTTGGAGGATGGTGAAGATGAGAGCAACTTTAAAGATTGGATTTTCCCAACTATTGAAGGAGGACTGAATAACTGGGAGGCGAAAGACTTCGTTCCCATTACTTTCATAAATAAGTAATTTATCTTTCGAACATTTCTGTTAGTCTGTAATAATTATTAAACAATGCGTACACTCTTTTTGCCTTGTGCCTTACCCGGGGCACATAGGTCCATTTGTAAGGGCTTGATTTTTCATCTTCATATGCCATTTTTAATGAGTCGTGGACGTTTTCATATATAAACTTTTGTGTTCAGTTTCTTTCTTTTTTACATTTTATTTGTTTAAAGGTGGCTATCCCTTACACACACCCACACTCACAAAATGCAGGTACCCATCCACTCCGGATTCCATGGGTAACAATTCTGCTATGGCCTTCAGTGACTCTGAAGATCTGGTCAATCATGCTGAATACGAAGGTGATGAAGACTATGAAGTGCCTGGAGAGTTGGCTAGACTTCTACAACAGGAAGAAAGGGCTATTCTACCCCATGAAGAGCTGGTAGAGACTATCAACTTGGGTACTCCGGAAGACAGAAGAAAGGTTAAAGTGGGTGTCAACCTAAAGCCAAATGTCAAAAAGCGCTTAGTTCAACTGTTGAATGAATATGTTGAGATCTTCGCCTGGTCCTATGAAGACATGCCGGGACTCGATACAGATATTGTGGTTCACCGTCTCCCTACAAGAGAAGACTGCCCACCAATTAAATAGAAAGTCTGCCGAATGAGGCCCGATATGTCTTAAAAGATCAAAGCCGAAGTGATAAAGCAGTTCAATGTTGGGTTTCTTGCTGTTACTTCCTATCCACAATGGGTTTCTAACATTGTGCATGTGCCTAAGAAAGACGGCAAAGTGAGAATGTGTGTGGATTATAGAGACCTAAACAGGGCTAGCCCTAAGGATGACTTTCCATTACCGCACATTGACATCTTGGTTGACAACACAACTCAGCACAAGGTATTTTCTTTCATGGATGGATTTTCAGGGTATAACCAGATCAAAATGGCCCCCGAAGACATGGAGAAGACTAACTTTGTTACGCAGTGGGGTACCTTCTGCTATAAAGTGATGCCATTCGGACTGAAGAATGCTGGGGCAACCTATTAGCAAGCCATGGTAGCTTTGTTTCATGACATGATACATCATGAGATTGAAGTCTACGCAGATGACATGATAGCCCGTTCACTGACAGAAGAAGAACACCTCGACCATCTGCAAAAGTTGTTTGTTAGGTTGAAGGAGTACAAGCTCAGACTGAACCCTAACAAGTGCACTTTCGGAGTCAGGTCCGGTAAACTCTTGGGATTCATCGTCAGCAACAAAGGCATTGAAGTTGATCCTGCCAAAGCCAAATCCATACAAGCAATGCCTGCCCCCCGCACTGAAAAGGAGGTCAGAGGTTTCTTAGGATGCCTAAACTACATTGCAAGGTTTATTTCTCACCTAACATCTACCTGTGAACTAATCTTCAAGCTGTTGAAGAAATATCAGGTGGTTGAATGGAATGATGACTGTAGTTGTTTAGGTATTGGCATGCATTTTTGGTAAAACCAGGTGTATGAATGTCATAACTGATGTCATAACATTCTAGTTTATTAGGTACAGATTTATTAGGTACCTTTGCAGAAAAATATTGTCATACAGGTACTGATGTTTATGAGTGTGTATCTGAGCATTTTGCAAAATGATCACATTTACCAAAATCAGTAATCAGGAATTCAGATGTCATAACAAATGTTAAGACATCCTGTTCTGAACTAACAGGTATGCAGTTTGGTTAATTCTGAGTTTTTTCAGGAAAATGACTCAGTCTTTCCAGAACAGAATCATGCGTTTTCTTTGGGTTAACCTAGCTCAACCCTAACCTGGTTGATCTAGTCCTGTGACCTAGTCTTAAGGTCAAACGGATTTAACCCTAGCTTTTTGTGGAAACCCTAACTGAAGATGCAGCTGCTATATATTCAACAGAGCTGCTGTCTTGGAATGCATCCCTTTTTGACAGAAGATCATTTAGAAGCTGTATAGTTTTAACTATTGTAATCCAAGCAATTATCATTGTGATAAGTGACTTGGAATAGGTTTTAATTGTAAGGGTTGTGTAACACTCAAAGCTTTGAAGCAAGAGTGTTTGTATGTCTCTTGACTAAAGCTGTGAAGCAAAGTCAAGTCAGGTTTGTGTATCACTCAAAGCTGTGAAGCAAGAGTGTTTGTGTTGCTTGATTAAAAAGCTGTGAAGCATAATCAAGTGTATGTTTTGAAGAGTGTCTTCAACAATTCATTAGTCAAATTGTTTTATGTATCACTGCTGTGATTGAGGGGGAGTGAGTAGGAACTCAGGTTTAAGTTGTACTTAGATTGAAGTTGCATTGGGTAGGTCTTAAGTGAAGGAGATAAACTGGTTGGTTTATTCCTGAATTAATATCTCTTATAGTGGATTTCCTCCCTGGCTTGGTAGCCCCCAGAGTAGGTGTTGTTGCACACTGAACTGGGTAAACAATTGACTGTGTTCTTTACTGTTTTTGTATTTACTGTCCTATAGAAAGTCAGATACGGTGTCATAACATTGAACGTGACATTGAGTATCTGCAGCCAGAATTTCAATGACTGTCAAGTTGCTTTCGATAAAATCAAGGAGTATTTGCTAGAACCTCCTATCTTGATACCACCCGTCGAAGGAAGGCCGCTAATCATGTATTTGACTATTTTGGATAATTCAATGGGGTGCGTATTGGGCCAACATGACGAGTTTGGCCGAAAAGAGCATGCCATTTATTACCTTAGCAAAAAGTTTACCGACTGTGAGACTCGCAACTCACTGCTCGAGAAAACTTGCTGCGCTTTGGTATGGGCTGCTCGCCGGCTAAGGCAGTATATGTTGACACATACCACTCTGTTGATTTCTAAAATGGATCCGATCAAATACATCTTCGAAAAGCCTGCTTTATTTGGAAGAATCGCTAGATGGAAAATGATCATGTCTGAGTATGATATCCAGTACATAACCCAAAAAGCTATAAAGGGGAGTGTACTAGCTAACCATTTGGCTCATCAAGCTGTCGAAGATTACCAATCCATGAAGTTCGACTTCCCCAACGAAGACATTATGACATTGGACAACATTGAAGATAACAGACTGTATGACGGACCTGAACAAGGATCCCGATGGACCCTGTACTTTGATGGTGCTTCAAATGCACTTGGCAACGGTATCGGCGCGGTACTCATCTCTCCAGAAGGTTGCCATACACCTTTCACCACTAGACTATGCTTCAGCTGCACCAACAACATGGCCGAGTATGAAGCTTGCATCTTTGGTCTAAAGGTTGCCATTGACTTGGGAATCAAATCTTTGGTTGTGTTTGGAGACTCCGCTTTGGTCATCAGTCAGATCAAAGGATAGTGGGACACTTAACATCCCAATCTCATCCTTACAAAGAACATGTCCTGACATTGTTACCTCATTTCGAGCAGATTACCTTCGAGCACTTCCCACGAGAAGAAAATTAGCTAGCGGATGCTCTAGCTACAATGTCATCCATGTTTAAACTTAACTGGGATAATGAGGCTCCCTGAATCACCATTGAGAAGATGGACGAACCTGGACATTGTCACGAGATTAATACCGAAGAAGTAGTGGACCGACCCTGGTTTCACGAAGTCAAAAGGTATCTCGAGACTCGAGAATACCCCGAAGGAGCTTCAGTCAACGACAAAAAGTTCTTAAGAAGATTTTCTGCCAAGTTCTTCCTGAGCAATGGTATCCTATACAAGCGCAACCATGATTGCGTTCTGCTTCGTTGTGTGGACAAGGTTGAAGCTGAGCAGATCATGACTGAACTGCATAATGGTACTTTTGGCACCCACTTGAGCAGACATACGATGGCTAAGAAGATTCTAAGGGTAGGCTACTGCTGGTCTACCATGGAAGCTGACTGTCATCAACATTCCCGTACTTGTCACAAATGCCAAATCTATGTGGACAAGGTACATATCCCTCCAATTCCTCTCAATGTCCTAACACCTCCTTGGCAATTCACAATGTGCGGTATCGACATGATTGGAGAGATCAAGCCTACGACATCCAATGGACACCGCTTCATCCTGGTGGCCATTGATTACTTTACCAAGTGGGTCAAAGCAACTTCCTTCGCCTCCGTTACAAAGAATGTGGTTGCCCGCTTCATCAAGCAGAACCTCATATGCCGGTATGGTATCCCTGACCATATCATCACGAACAACGGTACAAACCTGAACAACACTATGATCACCGCTCTGTGCGAGCAGTTCAAGATTCAACATCACAATTCATCTCCCTATCGGCCAAAGATGAACGATGTTGTCGAAGCTGCGAACAAAAATATCAAGAAGATCATTCAAAACATGATAGTCACCTACAAGGACTGGCATGAGATGTTACCATTTGCTCTGCACGGATACCGTACCACGACGCGTACTTCAACTGGGGCAACCCCCTTTTCTTTGGTATACGGCATGGAAGCTGTTTTACCTATGGAAGTTCAGATTCCTTCCCTGAGAATCATGAAGGATGCTGGTTTGAGTGAAGATGATTGGATTCAGACCTGGCTTGATCAACTTAAGTTGATTGACGAGAAGCGACTTACTGCTGTTTTTCATGGTCAGACGTATCAAAAACGGATGATCAAGGCTTTCAACAAGAAAGTCAGACGTCAGGTGTATCAAGTCGGAGATCTTGTAATCAAGCGGATCATCTTGCCGCAAAGTGATCCCAGGGGAAATGGACTCCTACCTATGAAGGACCATTTGTGATCAAAAACATCTTTTCTGGTGGGGCTATGATTCTAACCATAATGGACGGCGAAGACCTGCCACACCCTGCAAACGCAGACATAGTCAAAAGATACTACGCATAAACGACCCGACAAGTTGAAAACCCGAAAGGGCAACTTGGGCAAAAATGAGCATCTCGGTGAATCGAAAACCCGAGAGGGAGGTTAAGGCAAAAGTTAGGGATAAACAAAAAAATGTGTACACCCGGCAAGTTGAAAACCCAAAAGGACGACTTGGGCAAAAAAGGGTTTCCCGGTGGATCGAAAACCCGAAAGGGAGGTCCAGGAAAAAGTTAGGGAATTAAAGCGTATGACTATGTCTCGTCGGATCACTTTAAGGATAATCTCTTCACGGACAAGCTCCAAGCTTCCGATCAATCCAATCATCTGCGGATGAAGCAACAAATGGACAAGATACTCAGAGTTACGAAGGCTATAGCAGAATGGGAACCCCATGGAATTGTTACACATAGCCATCTTTCTTTGTATAAAATTTTCTCAATTTTATGACAACATTCTCTTACTAGGATGTCTGTCTCCTTTGTACAAAAATACTTACACAAAGTTAATACAAAGATACTTCAAAGTGCAGAAAATTGTTTGCCTTTTCTTTCTTTTTACACTTGTGTTTTATTTGAAAACGTCCAATGATTTATTAAATGAGCATATGAATTTGAATATAATCACTGCTTACAAATAAAACGAAATGAGAAAGAATAATTTCTGATAGGTTGAAAGTATAGGAAAACGTCTTTAGGATATTCCAGGAGAAATCCCCTACAGTACATCATCCGGATCCTCGGCGGAACTAAAGCCTTGAAATACATATCCCCGGCGAAATTAAGTTTCAAAAATCCCCATCAGACTTGAGTTTTCAAACTCCCAATCCCCAGCAGAGCAAAACTTTGAACTACAAACCCTCAGTGAAGATGAAACTTTCTTCCTCAACGGAGTCAAACCTTCAACCTTTGAACATCATTAGAGACCATCCAGTTTCCTCCAATTTCCCCGGAAAGTCGCTTTAAAACCAGATATTTCCCCAGAGAGTTATTTTAAAACCTTCTTCCTCAACGGAGTCAAGTTTCCATACACGATCAAATCAGCACGTCATTAAGATCCCCAGCGGAGAGGAAACTTTAAGCTACCAATCCCCAGCGGAAACCATTCAGTTTTCCCCTGATACCCCCAACAAGAACAAAGATTCTCATTCTTGAAGTCCCCGGTAGATTGGAATACAACCCAAACTCCTGATCTCCCCAGCAGTATAGCTTCTTCCCACAGAGGTTGTCAAAGATCTTGAATCTCCAACAGCGGTCATGGATTTATTTTCCCCAGCAGCAGTCAAAGTTTTTTTTTTGTCTCCAACGGCCAAGGAACTATTTTCCTCAGCAAGATAGTGAATCGGCATACATTACATTCACATATCATAAACATTGATAAAACACATCTTATTGCATTATACATTTCATGCAACATAACTTTGTGTTTCAGTTAATCTTTTAGCCTTTTCAGGATAAAATTATAAGCTACTTAAAACAAATATTCAAAGCTCAGAAAACGGCTTAGAGATGCTCCAGACGCGGATGCTTTCCTATTTGCTTATCCAAATAAATGTGCAGATTCATGTTCCAGTTATAAAGCTTGGATTCGACCAGATATGATCTTGACTATACTGAAGCCCGGAGATCGACCGGAAAATTGTTGAATCCCCTGCGAGTTTTTGTGAAGCCTGGATGTTGACCAGATAGCAATACAAGGCTGTGAAGCCTGGATGTTGACCAGATAACAGTAAGGTATACTGTGAAGCTTGGACTTTGACCAAATAACAGTTTACTCGGCCAATTACTTTGAAGCCCGAATCCAACCGGATATTAGTAGGCCCCAAAATCAAAAGGAAAACCGGAGGCGACCAGATAACCATTTGATTTCCTTCTGAAGACTGGATGTTGACCAGATATGAAGTAAGGTATCATAAAGCCTGGATGTTGACCAGATAGCAATATAAGACTGTGAAGCCTGGATGTTGACCAGATAACAATAAGGTACACTATGAAGCTTGGACGTTGACCAAATAACAGTTTACTCGGCCAATTACTTTGAAGCCCAGATCCAACCGGGTATTAGTAGGCCCCAAAATCAAAAGAAAAACCGGAAGCGACCAGATAACCATTTGATTTCCTTATGAAGCCTGGAGCACGACCAGATAGCAGTTCATTTTCACCTCTTCAACCAAGATATGACTCCCTAGTAGAATAATGGACGACTAAAGTTCTATTTATCCCAAGACAGAGACTAACATTCCCCGGCGTAGTCCTCCTCAACAACAGGTATACGGGCTCTCGCAAAGGAATCTCTTATGAGATCAATTTTTATTTTATGGCATCTTTAAGCCCATATCTGACAAGATTCTGTCACATCTTCCAAATGGCATCTTTAAGCCCATTTCCTCAATTATACTCTGACGAGCGCAAATTTATGGGCACTTTAGTGTCCAATCCTCTTTTACCTTCGAGTCACGAAAGACAAACTTGCCAATCTAACTCTTCAGGTTCAAGAAGATTGAACAGGGGCAGCTGTTGTACCCCAAAATTTTCCCTCTCATTTCATCAAGATTTCTCCTTACAAGACTCTTTGAACTCAAGACCAAGCTAGGGTTTGCTCTGCTCAAGACATCTCCTTGCACTGATGACCTAAATTAGGGTTTGAGTTTGCACAAGGAATTTTGAACTTATAATGCTCTATGTGACTTTCATACTTCATGTTGGACTTATAAGATTGCTCATACCAAGTTTCAAGCCTTGAATCAAACTTTTGCCCAGTCAATTGGACAGTTGACCTAAAAATCAGTTGTATTAGGGAAAAAGTCAACTATAGCCAATTTACAGTCAAACCTCATAAATTTTGATCCACATCAATATCATAGGCTCATATGAACCATTTGATCAAGTTTGGACCACAACTCCTTAAGAAATTTGATCAGATCATCAAAAGGGTAAAATGGTCATTTTTAGGGTTTTGATTGCAGAAGGGAAATTTCTGACTTTTAACCTAGCCAATGGAAAATTGGGTTCAATAATGGATTCAAGGACTCAATGGCATCATCTTGACCTATTCACAAGGTTCAAAAGATCTCAATTGCATTGGATTGACAGATGAATTTTCCAGTCAACTGATCAAAAATCAACTGTACACTGAAAAGTCAAACTTTGACTTTTTGGTCAAAATCAAGTGCCAGGGGTCATTTTTCATCAAGATGTGTCAAAACATGAAACTTGTTCATCAAGAACCCTAATTTTGCAAATTAGGGTTTAAGATTGAAAATTTTCATAACTTCGAATTTTTCCATGTTATGAAATTTTCTTAATTTTCCCCAACTTTGCCTAACATTTTAACCATGATGCAATTGGATTCAAACAAAACTTCCAACATGAAAGTTGTAGTCCTCCAACAAATCTACAACTTTGATTCATAAGGTTTTCCCAAAATAAGCTTGGATCTCAAGTTATGATTTTTGGAACAAGGGTCCATGAAACTTTTAACTTAGTGAAATTTTGCCCTAGTTTAGGCAGGATTTTGACCTATCGTCATGGCACTTTTTCACATAGTTCCACTTGGAATCTAAAAATTCATTTCAAAGATGTATTATAGAGCATGTAACAAGATTTCCAAAATGTCCAAGAACTCTCCAAAATAATTTGTGGTTAGAGAGAATCGAAGGTTTGAATTTGGCAAAAAAGTCACTTTGATCCATGGCATTTTTCATGTTTCTACAAGTTGCAATTTCCATCCAGCATTGTTTATACTTGCTTACAGGTATCTAAACCCTTCCACACTCAAGAATTAAATGCAAACTCAATGGATTTAAGCTTTGTTCTGATCAATAGAGGTTTACACAAGGGATTAATCCAAAAATAGCAAAAAGGCAACATTGCCATTTTTGTCAAAACTTGCTTTATGTCAAATTGCATCCCTTGAGCCTTGAACCAAATCTTGGACAGCAAACAAAATCCACAAACTTGGGGCCAAGCTCACCAAATGTATGCAGGATTAGAGATAGCCTGTACAGGCCTGTCTTGTATCACTTCACACTTTTACTTAAAAACCAAGTAAACTTGCAAAAGATCCATATCTTTGAAATCTGATAAGAATAAAGTTTGTAAGCATTTGAAACAACTTTTGCATATTTCCTTGAGTCAGAAGCACGAGCTATCCAACCCTCAAGCCTTCCAAAACACAAAAACACCATCTTCTTGCAAAACATGGCACTCTCAGCAGTTTCACTTACATCTCACAAACCATTCGTGCGTTTTGTCCCAAACCAGTTCCAATACCTTCCATATAACCCACCTAAGCTATCCCAACCATTGGCCATTGACTATAACTCCATTTTCAAGCTTCACCATTTCTGATTTCAGCTTGTGCAGGTTGACTTCTACAGGCTTATTCAAGCAAGCTCAAAGCAAACAAAGCATTGGGGAAGGTCATAGGAAGTTCAGGCAAGCTCACAAACATCTCAGGCCTCACTGAAAACCTCCACATTGCCATACTCGGTTTCAACTGAAGCAGGTATTTTCCAACTTTCTACCTCTCTATTTAGGAATCATTAGGCTTAGGTTTGTGAATAAAAAATGTAGTACTCATTGCCCTTAAGTTGTACATATGCATAGATTTCATTTAAGTTAAGTGTGTTAAGAGAATTTTACTGATGAACATTCTGAAAAAGTTAGGTTAGAAATTAGGGCCAGAGAAATTCTCTCTGGTCTTTGAGAGTTAGATTAAGTTCTTTATCTGGTTAGAATCGTGTTGAAAAATGTTATAACTCTCGTGTTGTGAGTTTTTGCTTTAGAGCACGTATGCAGGAGTTGGACATTTGTACAGGAAACGCACGTTTTTGTTTGAACGAAGGTTAAGGATAAAGTAGCTGGGTTGGGCCTGGCTATTTCTCACTTTTGGCGCCCCCCAGCTTGCTGATTGCACCCCCCTGACCCATTTCATTATTTTATTTTTTATATTTTTCTATTTCTTTTTCATTTCTGACTTTATTTTATTTTTTCTAAACTTAAAAAATTACCAAAATATTTTCATAAATTTTCACATTTTATTTTTTTATTTTTATTATTTTTTGGACATAGAAATAATTATTAAATAACATACTTTTATTTTATTTAAAAAAAACTTGAAAATAATACATAAAAATATTATATTTTTATTTTTATTATTTATATACTTAAATAATATTTTTTTCTCACATTATTTTTATTTTTTTAACATTTGTATATATTTTATTTATTTTATTGTACATAAATAAATAATACTTAGTATATATATTTTCTTAAAACAAATTGGGGTTTCCACCCTTAATAAAAATAATCTTTTATTTTATTATCTTTAATGCATTAAATATTTTATTTTTACACTTAAAAATAATACAAAAAACATTTTTTTATATTTATAATATATTGCATATTTATTTAATTGTCCATTTAAATATTTGCCCATTTATTTATTTGCACAATTAATTCAATTTGGATGTAATAGTTAATCTTAGGGTTTTATTTTCTTGCAAATACTCCCCATTCAAAATTGTATCCCCCTCCCCATATCAATGTTGTAATAGTCATAGATTTATTTTACGCACTTTATGCTTTCAAATATGCCATGATAGAGACTAGGGTTTGTATGCAATATCCAAAATCAAAACAAATAGCTAGACCTAATACAAGACCTAAAAGCATGTAAATTGACAACACAATGTACACATGCACCCCTAGGGTTTCATCCACTTGTTGCGTTTAAAATGGCCATGGTATGCATGTTGAGTATCTTGGCAAAACAAAAACAAAACAAAAGATCATAGTCCCTCGATGACGCTATCTTGGTTGTCTATTGTTGGCTGAAGATTTTGATAATATTATTAGAAGCCAAATGAATTAAACGTTTCGATCGAAATGAAGTAGAACGTCATGTTTCGAAGTAGCAGAAGCAGTGTTTCGAATAAGCATATCAAAGCTGGAGCTTCGAGTGGCAATTATGGGAGCATATCTAAAAGAAGTCTCGAAATAACAACAAGGCTGTGTCTGGGAAGTACGTTCGAAACGGAGAAGTACCAAAGCATTTGAAATTCAAATGGAAGCGGGACATTCGAAGTTTGAAATTTATGTGCTGGAGCATTTGGAGACACGTGGAAAGAAGAAAGAGGCATTATTCTGCATGCTCTGAACGTGGCATAATCCTATAGCAAGACCGTTATGGTCGAATTAGTATAAATAGAAGTCTTAGTATTAGGATTTGGTGTGTCATATCTATTGTACTAAATACTCAGTAACATTCAAACTACCACATGGCAAGGGAAACGAATGCAAGAGAAATGTACGTATGATAGCACCATCTATTTCTGATTTAATGAAAACCTTTTACCATTTCCAGCACTTCCCTTTATCTTTCTGTCAAATAACATTTACAACTTTCTCATTTACAGTCTTTTCACTTCGAAATCTCTTCTTCAAAGTTTTAACATTTTAATGCTTTCTTCACATTTCAAGCACTTTACATTTCAGAAAACTGTCATATTTTCCATACCTTTACCTTTAAGTCTTATCCTTCGAACGCATATTTTTACTTAAAGTCATTTACAGATTTTCTTGCATTAAACGCTTTCTTCATATTTCAAACCTTTTACGTTCCAGAAATCCTTTACATTAAACTGTTTTTATAATTCGAAACCATTTACTTGCCTTTTATGCAATTTTACATGTCTTTACAATTAACATTTATTCATGCAACTTAGTTTCGTACACGCACGTTTTGATTACATCTTTAGACCTTTTGAGAGAGAAATCGAAATAAGCCAAACACCTATACAACACTCAAAGATTAACCATGAATATCTGTTCGATCATGAGAGTAACCTTAATGTCCAAGGAATCCTAGGATCAATCTAGTCGATCCTGTGAGTTACCAGAGGAATTGAATAACAGTCAGAAAGATTATTCGATAGTTTGGAAGACTAGCGGTTGTTTACCAGAAATCACTGGAAACAAATTGGCACACCTGGTGGGACCAATAATTGGATATTAGAAATAAAGATCGTTGAGACATAACCATTACAAAAAACGTTGGAACCTAAGAAGTTTGCTGTTTTATGAACATGAGAAGTGGTAAAATAACCAACAGCAACCAACCTTTATCCAGAAGAAAACGTTTGGACAAAATGTCTAATTCTGACAATCAACAAGGGGAACAAAATGCCCCACATACAGCAAGCACTAATGTGTCCACTTCGATCGGAACATCTAATGTGATCCCTTCGAATGCACAGTTTGTTGCATCTTCAACTAGTAATATGGCCACCAATGGAGTAAGTGGCACATCAACTAATAGTTCGATCTTAGGAAATACTGGAACCATTGGATACCCTGGGGGATTCGTTCCACCATCAGGGACACAATCCCATTTCGCCACTCCATTAACTAGACCACCCGGTTTCGATGGGAATAGAACCAGAAATTCCTCTTATGGAATGCCAACATCTTTTATGGCAGGTTTACACAATTCCACATCGAATTCATCCCCACAACTAGGGTCTGGGTCTGGGGCGAATCAGTTCATGACGAATAACCAAGGGTCAGTGGGGTATAGCACAATGCCTATCTTAACCACAGACAACCAATTGGCTTTTAGGCAATTGATGGATGACAGTAACCATAATATGATAGGGGTGTTAGCACAAACCATGCAGGAGATATTTGCCCCAATAGTGCAAAATGTGACTGTGACAAACAGAGAAAACGCTGACAATATGAGTCGAATAGCAGATTTCTTTGCTCCCCCAGAAAGGCGTAGGCAGAATCAGGCGGGATTTCGAGCAAACATGCTTGTTATAGAACAAATTGCTAACGACCCAATTTATAGACCACCCAGAGAAGAAGTTAACTTAGGGGCCAGGGTACCAAGGTTAGAAGCCCCAATAATCCCAGGCCCAAAAAGAGAAATTATGGAACCAGGGGCAAGGGTCGAAAGGCTAGAAGCCCCAGAGTTTCGAGAAGAACAACCTAGGGGAGTTGTCTTGGTTGGTCGAAATCAAGATGCTGATGCTGTTGTTCATAGAATTCGAAATGATAACATCTTGGCAGAAAACAATCTAACCACCATGATAGAGAGAGTCATGGCCCAGAATGGCCTCAACACAGGAATGAGAAGGCCAAATTATGCTTCTCCTATATTGGATTGCATAATGCATACTGATTTACCAAGGGGATATAAAGTCCCTAAATTTACAAAGTTCGCTGGGGATACCAATGAGTCAACAGTCGAACACATAGCGAGATATCTAACCGAAGCGGGAGATATAGCCAATAATGAAGATCTCAGGATCAAATACTTCCCAAGTTCCTTGACTAAAAACGCCTTCACATGGTTTACCACTTTGCCTCCTGGGTCCATTGATACTTGGGCTCTCTTAGAGAGATTATTCCATGAACAATTTTACATGGGACAGTCGAAAATAAGTTTGAAGGAATTGGCCAGTGTTAAGAGAAAATTCACCGAACCCATAGATGATTATCTGAATAGATTTAGGCTTTTGAAATCCAGATGTTACACAGTAGTGCCTGAACATGAGTTAGTCGAAATGGCCGCTGGTGGCTTGGATTATTCTATTCGAAAGAAACTAGACACTCAATATTTGAGGGATATGGCCCAGTTAGCCGATAGGGTTCGACAGGTCGAAAGACTAAAGGCCGAAAAAGCCAGAGTCTTTAAGAATAGCAAGAAAGAGAGGATTTCCTATGTTGGGACTGAGGAAGCAGAAGAATATCCTGAATTCGAATTCGAAGAGGTCGAAATCGACCTCGCTGAATTAAAACAGGCCCCGCCTTATTCCTGCAAATTGTTGGTTCCCACAAAAGGGAAAGACATTGTTGAAAATGAGAAAAGTGACAAATTTCCAAAGAAGGTTTATACCTTCGATGTCACTAAATGTGACGAGATTTTTGACTTACTTGTCAAAGATGGCCAACTAATTGTGCCATCAAATGTCAAAATACCTCCTTTGGATCAGAGAAAGAAGAGAGGATTTTGCAAATATCATAGTTTCCTAGGCCACAAAACCTCACAATGTTTTCTTTTCAGGGACCTAATTCAAAACGCGATCAAAGATGGCAGACTAAAGTTTGCTGATAAGGTGAAGATGAAAGTGGACGAAGATCCCTTAGACGTCGCAGACACCAACTACTCCGAGCCTGCATGCATTGGAGAGGTCAACATGGTGGAAACTGATCAAAGCGACGCCCTAACAGGAGAGAAGGGTACTGAAACTGAAAACTGGGTGATGGTCGAAGTCAATAAGGAGGTCACTGAAGACATCCAGAATACGCCAGAGACTTCGATTGTCGCACCTGTAGTTGTTGCAAGAGAAACCCAGGCTACTGAAGGCCAGGGAAATCAAAACCAAGAACTAACACAAGTCACTGAAGGCTTAAGGCTGGAATTGGAGAAAGTCCAAATCACGAAGCCAATTTCCCCTCAGAAGGAAATATGGGACACTCTAGGGGAACCCAGTGGAAAATTTGACTATTTGGTCAAATATTCCGCCCCAGAGAGTTCGAAGGTTCAGATTGAGGATATAAAGCCCACATGATGGGGCGGTGATGAAGCTAAGGGGGAAGATGTTGAAATAAATATGGTGGATATGGAAAGACCTCGCTCTGAGATGGAGGAAGTAGAAAAATACTTAGAAAAAGAAAAGTATAGAATGGGGGATGATCACACTGGAGATGCTAGTCTCAAGGATTATCTCATGACATGCCACAAAGGAGATTCAGGCATGATATTGTGCCCTAGGTGCAGCATCCTCTGCAATCAAAGAATCGCTGCGAACTTCGAAAGGGTACAGAGGACTCGAACTGGCAACAATTGGCGCCAGGATAACCAGCTTTTTAGGTGTTATCCCAAGGCTGGAGAAAGTTTGCTGGAATTTTTGTTTCGCTGCTGCAAAGGGGCAACCAAATGCTTGATTTGCCCAAGGTGTTCTGCTGTGTATGACCAAAGCATGGCCAGGGCCTTCGAAACGATTCCATTCGCCCCTTGCTGGAACCATCAAGAAACTGTCCAGATGGGCCCACGTTTCGACAGCAGACACAAACAGCGAAGGCCTGATAGCCCTCACCCCAAGGCTGCTCGAAGAGTGACTTTCAAACTCCCTGCTGAAGTGCCAACCGATAGATGGTTACAGGTCAGAAATGACAAAGGCAAAGATAGATGGAGAAACGCTGAACGAAATGCACACCATGCTGTGACATACAGGAGGCAATTCAACACAGCAAAAAGGGAGGAGGTGAGATTAGAAAATTACAAAGGAAGGAACCCCATGTCAAGATCCCAGTGGCGCAGACAGCAAAGGATTTGAAAGGCTGAGAGGGAAGTTGTGGCAAACAAAGGGGTTACTTCAACAAAGAACCAAGGTGAGTCTAGCACCAACAAACCAAAAAATCAAACTGAAGACAAACATCCAGTCAATAGGAGGCTCTTCTCTGAAGCACAACGTGATGAACCAAAGGAATTCACTCCAGGCCCAGAAGAGGACGAAGATATGATAACAGATAACTTCGAATCGGAGGGGGAGTCTTCATTCAACCTGAACTGTAACGTGGTGTCTGTGCTTCCCTGCGAATTTGGGCAGGAAACCGAAATCGATGAATATGAGGAGGAAGACACCACAGATTTGATGAAACATAGGCCTGTGTGCTACTATGTGATGGACAATGGGGCTGTTGAGGAACAAAATGCGTTCTTCGAACGTCCAGAACCTACGATGAAGAACCATCTCAAGCCACTTTTTATTCGGGCGAAAGTTGGTGTCCATGGTGTGAACAAAGTTCTAGTGGATGGGGGTGCTGCAGTCAATTTGATACCCCATTTCATGCTAAAAAGATTAGAGATCCGCAAAGGAGACATCAAGCCCCATAATATGGTTCTGTCCAATTATGAGGGAAAAGTGGGCAAAACACTGGGAGTGGTCCAGTTGGAATTGACAATAGGCTCAAGCTGTAGGCCCACCATGTTTATGGTGATCGAAGCCAAGGCCAACTATAACTTACTGCTGGGAAGGGAGTGGATCCATGGCGTGGGGGCAGTTCCTTCGTCAATGCATCAGCGACTAGTTCTGTGGAGAGATGATGGAATCGTGGAAAACATCGAAGCAGACCAGAGTTACTTTATGTCAACGGTCAATTTAGTTGACAAGAGGGATTACGATAAAAATCTGGCAAAGATTGCTCCGTGTGTTCCAAATGATGAGATTAATGAAACCAGAAACGCCCACTACTACATGACCCTTCGCCATGATGGCCTTTACTGGGATAGAACAATAATCAATGAAGAAGAGGGAGTCGAAAGCACCATACAAAAACGGCCAGCAGGCTGGGACTTCGACAACCTTATCCATGACTGAGTCCACCTTTTTCGAAAGGATTTCAGCCTATATGGCTGAGAATGAATCAAAAGCGGCCTTAGAGGCTGAAATAAATAAATCAACTATAAAGATGAATGAAGTAAGTGGGGATGGTTCGAAATGCTCACCCTTCGAAGAGTTTGAGATGGATTAAAGGTTGGATGCCATCTATGATAGAGAACCCTTAGGCTTCGAAAGGGACCCCATAAACTCAGGTGCCAAAATGCTGGCACAAGATCCACTCGAAGAAGTCAACTTAGGGGATGAAAAAACGAAAAGAGTAACCTACATAAGTGCTAAACTTAGCCCAGGCCTCAAGAAGGAAGTGATCGAAGTCCTCAAGGAAAACAAAGATTGCTTCGCATGGGATTATGATGAGATGCCTGGTTTAAAGAGGGAGTTAGTCGAACACAGACTGCCAATCAAAGATGGCAAGAGGCCCATCAAACAAACTCCCAGAAGATTCGCACCAGCGGTCCTCACAAAAATTAAAGCTGAGATCGAAAGGTTGCTACGTTGCAAATTCATCAGAACAACAAGGTACGTCGAATGGTTAGCAAACATAGTACCTGTTATTAAGAAAAATGGTTCTTTAAGAATTTGCATAGATTTTAGGGATTTAAACACTGCAACCCCTAAAGATGAATATTCCATGCCTGTGGCAGAAATGCTAGTAGATTCTGCTGCAGGGTTCGAATACTTGAGTATGTTAGATGGATACTCTGGGTATAACCAGATTTTCATTGCTGAAGAAGATGTTGCAAAGACAGCATTTCGTTGCCCAGGAGCCTTAGGCACCTACGAATGGGTGGTGATGCCTTTTGGTTTAAAGAACGCTGGGGCAACTTATCAAAGGGCAATGAATTCAATTTTTCATGATTTCATTGAAACCTTCATGCAGGTGTATATTGATGATATAGTCATCAAATCTATATCTGCAGAAACACATTTGCATCATTTAAGCCAATCATTCGAGCGAATGCGAAAACATGGCTTAAAGATGAATCCCCTTAAATGTGCATTTTTTGTGCAGGCTGGAGATTTTCTTGGTTTTGTGGTTCACAAGAAAGGGATTGAAATCAACCAGAACAAAACCAAAGCCATAATGGAAACGAAAGCACCTGCATCAAAAAGGGAGTTGCAATCTCTGCTAGGGAAAATTAACTTCCTCAGAAGATTCATTTCGAACCTAAGTGGAAGAACCCAAGCTTTCTCTCCGTTACTTCATCTAAAGCAAGGCCAAGCCTTCGAATGGAACGAAGCTCACCAGAAGGCATTTGACAGGATAAAAGAATACCTTTCTCAGCCTCCTATTTTGTCTCCACCTTCATGGGAGAAGCCCATGAGATTGTACATATCTGCCTCTGAAGTTAGTATAGGTAGTATGCTAGCACAAGAAGATAGCAATGGCATCGAAAGAGCCATATACTATTTAAGTAGAGTGCTAAATGACACAGAGACTAGATATAGCAATTTAGAAAAGCTATGTCTCTCTTTGTATTTCTCTTGTATGAAACTCAAGTATTATATAAAACCTATTGATGTTTATGTTTCATCTCATTTTGATGTTATTAAACATATGCTTTCAAAACCAATAATGCATAGCAGAGTTGGTAAATGGGCTTTAGCCTTAACAGAATATTCTTTGACTTTCATGCCTTTAAAAGCTATGAAAGGTCAAGTGATTTCTGACTTCATTGTGGACCATTCGTTGGTTGAGCAGACTGTCATGAGTTACGTCGAAATGCAACCTTGGAAATTGTACTTCGACGGTTCAACCCACAGGAATGGAACTGGCGTTGGAGTCCTTATGATTTCTCCTGAAGGAATTCCAACAAAATTCAAGTATAAATTAGATGGTCCTCGTTGCTCGAACAACGAAGCTGAGTATGAAGCGCTCATTGTTGGACTTGAAGCTTTGTTGGAATTGGGGGCAACCAGAATCGAAATTAAAGGAGACTCTGAATTAGTGGTCAAACAAATCACAAAGGAATACAAGTGCATAAAGGAAAACTTAATGGTATACTTCGTCATAGTCAATAGGCTATTGAGGAAATTTGAATACATGGATATTCAACACATACCAAGAATAGAGAACCAAGAAGCAAATGACTTAGCGCAGTTGGCTTCGGGTTATAAAGTGTCTACCAAGAACTTTAAGGATTTGGTTGAATTAAGGGGAAGAGTTATGGCTACTAGATTCACATCATCGGATCTAGAAAGTATGAAATTGGGATATGTTGAGAAACAGGGATTCGAAATATTAGCCATAAATACTTTGTCAGATGCAGATTGGCGAAGTCCACTGAAGAGTTATTTAGCAGACCCAACTCTAAATGTGGATAGAAAGACAAAATATAGAGCATTGTCATATCTCCTCATGGGGAACGAATTGTTTAAAAAGACCCAAGAGGTGTATTATTGAAATGCCTAGGAGAAAGTGAGGCATATTTAGAATTGTCTGAAGTCCATAATGGGGCATGTGGGGCACATCAAGCAGGCCATAAAATGAAATGGCTGTTATTTCGATACGGCTTGTATTGGCCTAGCATGCTCAAAGATTGCATAGACTTTGCTAAAGGATGCGAGGAATGTCAGAAACATGCAGGAATTCAACATGCCCCTGCAAGTGAGTTGCATTCGATCATCAAACCATGGCCATTTAGAGGATGGGCATTGGATTTGATAGGAGAAATAAATCCTGCTTCGTCCAAAGGACAGAAATACATCTTGGTGGGAATAGATTATTTTACCAAATGGATCGAAGCTATACCACTGATAGTTGCTGATCAAGAGGCTATTATTGAATTTATACAAAAGCACATTATCTATAGGTTCGGATTGCCAGAGAGCATAACCACAGACCAAGGCTCTGTGTTTACTGGTAGAAAGATGCAAGGATTTGCCCAAGAAATGGGGTTTAGATTGCTAACATCAACGCCATATTATGCTCAAGCAAACGGTCAAGTCGAAGCAGCAAATAAAGTAATAATAGGATTAATCAAGAAGCATATTGGAAAAAAGCCAAGAAACTGGCACAAAACTCTGGACCAAATATTATGGGCTTGTAGAACATCTCCTAAGGAAGCTACTAACACTACGCCTTTCCAACTCACATTTGGTCATGATGCAGTGTTGCCAGTAGAAATTCATCTGCAATCAGTTCGAATTCAGAGACAAAACGAAATTCCAGCTGCATTATATTGGGAAATGATGATGAATGAATTAGTTGAGTTGGATGAAATTAGATTACATGCATTGGAAATTTTGATGAGACAAAAAGAAAGAGTGGCCAGAACATACAATAAAAGGGTGAAGAAAAAAGTATTCATTATTAATGACTTAGTTTGGAGAGTCATATTGCCTATGGACAAGAAGAATAAAGCATTAGGTAAATGGTCACCTCATTGGGAAGGACCTTTTCGAATAAGAAAAGTATTCTCAAACAATGCATACGAAATCGAAGAACTCGTGGATGATAAACGTATCCTAAAGGTTAATGGGAAATATTTAAAGAAATATAAGCCACGCCTGCAGGAGATTCGAATAGTAACAACGTAACCAAGATGTTATAAAAGGCCAAAATGGCAAGATAAAATGCCAAAATGGCGTTGTTCGAATATTACATATAAGAAACCAAAAGTGTAGTCAAATAAATATCAAAATCTAGAAATAAGAGTTATTTTTCAAACGATTGAAAGTGCTTCGAAATGATTCAAGTTTCTGTTGAGCGAACCGCCTGGCTCCTTCCAAGGTTTCCACTTCTCCTTTAAGTTGTTCTGCAGTCTCCATTTCTGCAAGCCCCTGGTTGAGAAGCTCTTCGAATTGGTTACCAGCAGTATTGATTTCGAAGGCTATTTGTTGTTCTTTAGCCTCCTTAACCTTTTGTTGAAGTTCCAGAATCTGCCTTTCCCAAAGAAGTATGGACTCAGCTCGAGCCTCATAATCAGTTTTCGCCTGCTTCAGATGCATAGCTTGATCCTCAGCTTCTTGCGAGAGTTTCGAAGCTTGTTCATAAGCAGCATCCATGGCAACACATTTCTCTTGAACCATCTTGGCAGCAGATTCGTCTTGGAGAAGGTAACCAGTTACGTTGTCCAGCAAAGCCTGAAGATCAAACAAGAGAGTACTAACTGGCAAGGAGCAGGTAGAAAGATTGACCTTTGTGAGCAGCTCCTTCATAGTATAGCAAGCAGTACTATCTTGCTTAAGCACTTCGAATATATCCACATTGAGAATGGTTTTCCTAATTTTATTAAGAAGAACAATTCTTTCATCTGTGGGAAGAGGATAGATGGTCGAACTTGTGCCAGCCCTAGCAAGTGGGACGTCCCTCTGAGCCAACTTTGCCTTCATGTACCCAATAGGGTCATTTCGTCTCAGAAGTGCCAGTTCCTCGTCAGTCATTCGAGACAAAGAGGATTGAGGGAGTTCCACACGTAGGGGAGCCACGTCCATTTCAACCTCCATGGGTTCGTGGGTTGCATTACCATCCCCTTCATTCGTTTCGAGCTCTTGGTCTTCTTCATCCTCATCCAAGTCCACCACTTCGATGCCATCCCTTTCACTGCTATGTGCGTTGGACTCCGTCCCAGCAGTCGAACCGTCATTGGTATTCTCCTCCTCAGATTCTTCGTCTGCAGATTCTTCGGCTCTTTGCCCAGAATCAGCTTTCTCTTCTTCAGTTTGAGTGTCCTTTGGGTCCTCTTGAAGAGTTTCAAGAGGGGACTTTTGAAGAGAAGCTCTTTGCAAATCCTCTGCAGGTGTTTGAAGTGGTGTTTCGTTTATCTCTTTCAGAGGAATGGAGGTACCTTGATCCTCCTGCTGTTCAGAAGTTCCAGCCAGAACCGCCATATTGGAGGAACCTTTATTTTGAACAAAGTTGCTGGAATCTCCTTGAGGAGAGGAGTTGAGTGGAGCAGCAGCTCTGGATGGTGAGTTCGAAATAGTGGAAGTTGGATTCAAGATGTTCTGCAAGGAACAACAGAATGTTAAAAAACGTTCACCAAGGTAATAAGAAGTTATTATTGCCAAAAATTTAAAGGTTCAATTTACCTGTGGACTCTCGGAAGAGAGGTTACTAGCTATACGTTCCAACGTTGTGTTGGAGGTCGAAGGTGGATTTTTGGATTTGGGTGAGGGAGCAGCATCCCTGGAATCAAGTCCAGAGACACTAGTTGGAACGGTACTTTTTGAAATATCTTTCTTTGGCTTCTTCTTCGAAGCAGTGTTTAAGTTTCCTCCAGCCTTGGGATCTTCCCCAGTGGTGCTTGATTTCCGCTTCTTGGGAGTAGTAGGAGGAAGCTTGTTGGTCTGAAAGGATTTAAACGAAGAGTTAGATGCAAACCATAAAACATGAGTGAATTCGAAACATCAAGGCTAAGTGATTACCGTTGGAATTGGAACACTGGTTGTTGTTGGTATTATTGTTGTTGTTGTGGTTGCAGCAATAGTGGTTGTTTCGGGTGGAGTCACTTTGTCAGTAGTTTCGATGGAGGCCTGAGAGGCACTCCCTTCTTTTGACTTCGAGGCAGCTGTCTTTATCCTGATGGCTGAAAATCGAAACAATTAAAGCAAAGGTTAAAGATATGGAAAATAAAAGACGTTTGGGATTTTCCCAAGCATTCGCACCTGTGCCTTGATCAGATTTAATTGACATGGCAGAAAGGTCGTATCGAAGGTGTCCTGGGAAATCATGAAGCCAGTGTCGAGCCCATGTCACAGTCTCAGATGGCTTTGGTTTCCTTTGAAGATATTTGAACATCTCTTTGCAAGTAAACCACCAAGGATATGGGGGAAACCAAGCCAGAGCCAGTTCTGAGGTAGGTAATCTGGGAAATTTAGGTGGATGCATTTCGAATGCCAACCTATACCTATCCTCAGGTGACAGCCCTGAAGGAAGTTTTAACTTAGAAACTTTTTGTTTAAATTTTTCCTTCAAGGTCTCAGCCGCTTGATGCACAGTGGAGTCCAAGCGCGTGGGGTCATAAGTAGTTTCAAAATAATTTTGGAAAGCTTTAATCTCTTTGGCATGAGTAAACATACCTTTCTTTGTTGGTACCTACACATCGAAGGCATCAATTAGTTTCTGTTGAATTGTAAGTGTATCGAACATATAAGTTTGATAAAACTTGGTCCACCATTCCAGAAACCCTTTAGCTGTGAGATGGGTAGGTTCGAAGGTTATCAGCTCAAATTGGGCAAAGCCTTGATATTGTTCTTGCTGTATTTTGGCTTCCCGTGCCTTGAAAGTTCGTCCAGAAGTGATGGCACTCTCGGTTTGAAATAACGGTTCAGGAATCAGTTGGCATAAGCCAAACTGCCTCGAAACAAAGTTTGGTTGGTAGGCAAAAAGAAAAATCTGGTTCTTGGTTGGAGTTATTCTTGAAGAAATGAGTCTAGGTAGCAAAAAGTCTCTCCATACATCCTGAATCTCCTTGCTCTTGATAGCTTCCGAGAGAGACATGGTGAACCAAGAAGGTCCATGAGCCCTCGAAGCAAAAGGCGCCATGCTCTCTTCGAACTTGTGCCTTTTGGAGAATATCATGATGTACTTTGAGAATTGGACTTTGAAGTCATCTTTGTCGTCATTGGGAGTTAATCTTCGAAGCCTAGTGCCTTCGACTATCCTATCATTTATCTCAGGATCTTGCTCATCAATGGTGTTGGCGGTTGATAAGGAGGGTTCGAACATGGCATTTAGCCATAGTTGAAGTAACCAAAAAGGGCCAGCCAACAGAATATTTTTGGAGGTGTGGGATTTGAGGCTCGAAACAGCTGACCTCAGGCTTTCATAAAGGTCAACTAAGAGCAGTTCACTTAGGCACACTTTTCGATTTTCATGCAAGTCCCTAGCTAAAGGAATGAACCTACTAGCTACCTGTAGGGATCTACTGCAGAAAACGTATGTTGACAGCCACAGGGTTAAGAAAGCAATGTGCTCTACGTCAGACACATTGTCCCCCTCAGCATGGTAATGACTGATAAACTTGGAAAAACTGGCTAGCTTGACTTCAAAGTCAATTATGCTTGAATGTTCTTCGTTGTCGGGTATATAAGTTTCTCCCACTGGCGATAGCCCAGTAATGGCCGCTATGTCGAAGAAGGTTGGGGTGATCATTCCACCTGGGAGATGGAAAGTGTTATAGGTACTGTCCCAGAAATAGAGGGACGCGAATAGCAGAGGGTGGTTGTAGGTGAAACCAGGCTTCGATAGCTTAATCAGGTTATAAATACCTAATTCTTCCCATTGCTGGGATTTCTTAGCTTCTACTTTCTTGAACCAATTTTGATAAGCAATATCAGAGGTGGGGCAAGATCGAAATGGCTTAAAATTACTTTTTACATAATCCAATACAAAGGGGTCCTTAGGAGGAACAGTTGGGTTTTCTATGGTATTTGAACTAGAAGATTCTACTGCCTTAGGGGCGTCCATTTTGTTAAACAAGGGTTTAAGACTATAACAAACTGGGAAAATCGTCCTGGTGTCTTTCAATATTTCAAAAACCGTAAGAGGGCCATTTAAAGCTAACCTCTTACCAGCAACGTTGGTAAGAATAAGTACCTGTGACGCATACAGCATTTCTTTTTCCTTTAAAATCATCTGAGGGGCAAGAACGGATTGACCTTGGTGAGTGATGATCTTACTTTCCATGGTAGTTCCTGCAGTTTTTCCTTTCTTCTTGGAGACTTTCTTGAGTTGGGATGAAGTAGAAGAAGACATTTTTGAAGGATGTTGAAAGCTTGGGTTTTTGACGAGAGAAGGAGGGTAAAAGATTCAGAGGGTGAAAAGAAAAGAAAAAGATTAAGGTGGTGATGTTTTATAATGGGGAAGTTTAAGGATCCACTGAATAAGGGTGTGATACGTGGAAATCATGGGTTGGTGTGATGAAGAGGTGGCGTAAAGTTAACATGGGTAATAGGCGTGATTTAAAGATAATCATTATTTGTAACTGCACCATACCGTGAAGTGGCTCCAGGCGGTTAAGGAATCCAAAAGGTGCTATGATTGACGTGACTGGAGTCAAATGCATTAAATGTTACGATGATTCAAAAGTCACATCAAAATCTTGTGTAGATATTTAAAATAGGTATTTCTTAGAGGAATCGAAATACATATTTTAAAGGGGCAATTTGTTGGCTGAAGATTTTGATAATATTATTAGAAGCCAAATGAATTAAACGTTTCGATCGAAATGAAGTAGAACGTCATGTTTCGAAGTAGCAGAAGCAGTGTTTCGAATAAGCATATCAAAGCTGGAGCTTCGAGTGGCAATTATGGGAGCATATCTAAAAGAAGTCTCGAAATAACAACAAGGCTGTGTCTGGGAAGTACGTTCGAAACGGAGAAGTACCAAAGCATTTGAAATTCAAATGGAAGCGGGACATTCGAAGTTTGAAATTTATGTGCTGGAGCATTTGGAGACACGTGGAAAGAAGAAAGAGGCATTATTATGCATGCTCTGAACGTGGCATAATCCTATAGCAAGACCGTTATGGTCGAATTAGTATAAATAGAAGTCTTAGTATTAGGATTTGGTGTGTCATATCTATTGTACTAAATACTCAGTAACATTCAAACTACCACATGGCAAGGGAAACGAATGCAAGAGAAATGTACGTATGATAGCACCATGTATTTCTGATTTAATGAAAACCTTTTACCATTTCCAGCACTTCCCTTTATCTTTCTGTCAAATAACATTTACAATTTTCTCATTTACAGTCTTTTCACTTCGAAATCTCTTCTTCAAAGTTTTAACATTTTAATGCTTTCTTCACATTTCAAGCACTTTACATTTCAGAAAACTGTCATATTTTCCATACCTTTACCTTTAAGTCTTATCCTTCGAACGCATATTTTTACTTAAAGTCATTTACAGATTTTCTTGCATTAAACGCTTTCTTCATATTTCAAACCTTTTACGTTCCAGAAATCCTTTACATTAAACTGTTTTTATAATTCGAAACCATTTACTTGCCTTTTATGCAATTTTACATGTCTTTACAATTAACATTTATTCATGCAACTTAGTTTCGTACACGCACGTTTTGATTACATCTTTAGACCTTTTGAGAGAGAAATCGAAATAAGCCAAACACCTATACAACACTCAAAGATTAACCATGAATATCTGTTCGATCATGAGAGTAACCTTAATGTCCAAGGAATCCTAGGATCAATCTAGTCGATCCTGTGAGTTACCAGAGGAATTGAATAACAGTCAGAAAGATTATTCGATAGTTTGGAAGACTAGCGGTTGTTTACCATAAATCACTGGAAACACCTATACAAAATGATCTAGTCCCTCAAAAATTTGCTAAGATACTTGGCACAATTGCTATCATGGTCAATACGATGACCCGCGCCTGTCCCGTTTAACATCCAAATACAAGGTTGTTTACCAAATGCAATGGTAAAACAACATTGTCAAAAGGGTTAAAAATGTGTAGGAAAGATCTTTGAGTAGATAGGGTAGATGCTCCTAGTTACTTGATCAAAACTTGCAAACATCCTTGTTATTTTCAAAAACACATCACAACACAATTTCAAAACATTTCCCAAAACAAACTTTCAAACATTGAAACATCTTTTCAAAAGACAAACACCTTTGTATATATTCAAACAAGAATCATTACAAAGGTTTCCACAACGATGGTCTCTTTTCAAAACATTTTCAAAACCACACGCAAAGCACCATTTCAAACAATTGAAAAGCAAAAGCAAGTGATCTAAACAAGTAACTAAGAGCCCATGGAAAACCATGGATGAAAAGGGTGCTTGCACCTTACCTTTTCATAATCTACCCCCCGAACCCAAGAAAACATCTTAAAGGTCTTTCCTGTGCTTTTTGACCTTTCCTTTGGATAAAATAAAAAGTCGATGGCGACTCTTGCTAAACCGAAACATTTGCGAACACAAACGCAAAACCTCAAGTCAGTTCTCCCACCGTATCACAGAACTGGCGACTCTGCTGGGGAATATTCTAAAAGTGGGGTTACCTTAGGGTTTAGATCACCTTTACATGCTTACTTTGTTTGCTTTTATTGCTTTAAATTTGGTTCTATTGTTTGGGTTTGAATCCTCTACCCGGACTTGGGAAACATTCATAGGTAAATAGAAATACGTTGTGGAAACTGTGCGGGGTATACCGACATGGTTGAAGCAATAGCTATATTAGTGCGACATATTTGTGGGTACCGGTAGCCTTTGAGTCAATCGAAGAGAATATGGGGCCGCTGGGTGATGTCATGAAGCACTAATGGACTTTTAGAACCTTTACTTGACCATCTTGGCCGATTTAGGGGTAGTGAGATGACCCGCTTTGGTGCAGTCTGAAGTTCATAGATACTCGATACTACACTTATTGAGGGTTGTTTTCTTGGAATATTCGGTCGCCAGTAAAGTGGCTAAACTGAAACAATGAACACAGAAAATAATCCAGTGATATTGAGCTCCTTAGAACCTGGTTACTATTTATAGGACAGGTTGAGCCAACTAACTTCAAGAGGGTACTTACCTATGAAATCCCATGCAAGCCTGAAACTAGGATCTTGTGTGACTTGCTTGTACATATACTTGTGCATACATCATGAACATCATGAAGCATCATATGCATCCACTAACTATTTCAAGGGTTTGGATCTTCATCTTTGTTCCTGTTTTGTAGGTAATGGAATCACTTCGCAGGAAAACAATCCAAGTCAACCTTATGAGAATCCCTCCTCAACTCAAGGAGCTTACTTCCAAGATTCTAGAGAATTCTCCCTTAAGTGAAAGTCATGGTAGACTTCTCAACTTGGTCAACTCCAACATTGAAGAAGACATGGTGAAAGTTCTCTTCCAGTTCTTTGACCCCCTACACCATTGCTTTACATTTCTTGATTACCAACTAGTGCCTACTTTGGAGGAATTTTCTCAACTCCTGAGGATTCATATTCTCCATCAACTACCCTACAACGGTACGGAAAGAGAACCAAAGCCTGAAGATGTTGCTCAAGCCTTACACTTGCAACCATCTGATTTCAAAGGTCATTGGGAAACCAAAAGTGGTGTCAAGGGTTTCTTGGCAAAGTTTCTGTTTGAGAAGGCACAAGAATGCTGAAATTATTTAGACCCGCAAGCTTTTGAGGAGATTGTAGCACTTCTCATCTATGGGTTGGTCTTGTTCCCAAACCCTGATCAGCTTATAGATGTGAATGCTGTCAAGATTTTCATATCTCGGAATCCTGTGCCTACATTGCTTGGGGACATCCTACACTCATTTTACACACGAACAATGAGGAAAAGAGGTGTTCCCATGTGATGTACTCCTCTTCTAGCAAGGTGGTTTATTTCTCACCTTCCCCAGTCAATCTTGAAGAATGAACAAAGCTTGAGGTGGTCACAACGGTTGATGACTCTCACACATTCTGATGTCCATATGTGTTCTCGGTCGAGATAAAATGTCATCATCATTGATCGTTGTGGGGAATTCCCTAATGTCCCACTACTAGGCATTAGGGGAGGCATTACCTACAACCCTTGCTTAGCTCTGAGACAATTTGGGTATGCCCGAAGGGATGGCCCTCATGACATGCTGATTCCGGACTTGGTTTTTGAATTCGACAAAGACGCTCAAGGACTTCGACAAAGGTTTATCCGAGCTTGGAGGATGCCCAACAAAGTGGACAGTAAGACGTTGGGATACAAGAATTCCAGCCCCCTTGAGCCTTACCTCAAGTGGGTACGAACCCGCGCCCAGAGTCTTATGATGCCTTACCCCTACATTCTCTCTGTGATCAAAGAGCCTGTTATGGAAGGAGAGGTTCCATACACCCTCCTACATCCTGACATGCCAACATCATTGGAAGATTTGCAAAAGAGTTGGATACAGCTCAAGGAAGAACGAAACACTTTTGAAGCCAACTTCTACGCCAGTGAGAAGAAGTTTTTGGAACTTACTCGTCGACTCTATGAAGAGCAGACTCTCAACACCTACATCGCACCAAAGAGGATGTGCAACGTCTTTTTACATTAGAATTTGTATTTATTTTGCCCATGGGGCACTTGTGTACTAACAAATTCTATTAATATGACGTGTATTCTTTTTGTTTACAACAAATTTGAATTTCTGAATCCTTGAATGCATTACATGAATACATATCATTCATCATGTGCATAAACAGGTCTTCACACTAGGTTTCCTTATCTCTCTGCTGTTTATTTTAGCAAGATGGATATAGAGCAGACGGTCAAAGACTTACAAGCGTAGAATTCACAGTTCCAACAACTCCTCATGACCTTGGCAAGAGGTCAGGAGGATCTTAAAGCATTGTTAGAGAAGGAAAAGGAAAAAGAGAAAAAGAAAAAGAAAAGAGTTGGTGTGGCTACTCTGGGTAGAAGATTTGAGAACTAAGCCAGAAGGGTCTTGGATTTCCCCTCAACATCTGATGAAGGGATAGGTAAAGAAAAGGGAGTTGCAGTACCATCTGAGTTTGAGGATGAAGAAGAAGAAGAAGAGGATGAAGACTATTCTGAGCAGCAGTACCTTCCTGCAGATGACAAGTACAAGAATCTGGAAGAGCGTCTGGCAGCCATGAAATTGCAAAGAGTGCCTGGGCTAGACTTCGAAGAGCTAGAGTTGGTTGTTGGGATTGTGATTCCACCCAAATTCAAGGTGCCTACATTTGCTAAATACGATGGTTTGTCTTTTCCGAAGATGCACCTACGGTCTTACGTAAGAAAGATCCAACCTCATTCTTCTGATAAGGATCTGTGGGACCACTTTTTTCAAGATAGTCTTTCGGGGACGCAATTAGATTGGTTCTACCAGCTTGAGAGATCTGATGTACACAATTGGGAGGATTTGGCTGCTTCCTTCTACAGACAATATCAATATAATGCAGACTTAGCACCTACTCGTACTCAACTACAGAGTATGGGTATGGTCTCTAATGAAGGCTTTAAGGAGTATGCCCAGAAATGGAGGGACTTGGCTGGAAGGGTGCAGCTACCGTTGTCTGAAAGAGAGCTTGTTGATATGTTTTTGGGGATGCTGTCAAGTCCATTCTTTAATCACTTGATAGGGAGTTCTTCTGCGGGGTTCACCGAGTTAATTCTGACTGGTGAAAGAGTCGAAGCTGGCATCAAGAGCGGTAAAATTCAAAAAGATACATCTGCTTCCGCTGCCGTTAAAAAACCTTTTCCAGCAAAGAAATAGGTGTCAACTGTTTACTCCCAAAGAGGTCAAGGAAGAGTGGAGTGCCGGCCAGCGGTGGGGGCTGTAATGATTCAAAAGACTGCAACTGATCAGCCTAGAAATGATCAATCCATAACCAACCAACAAAGAGTGGGAAGGCCTGCTAGGCAATTCACCAAAATAAACATGACGCCTGCCCAGGTTCTCCCCCATCTCTTGAAGTTAAACCTTACAACCTTGAGAGAGCCACCACAAAATCCGAATACAACTTCTCCTTTTTACCATGCTAACGCTAAATGTTCCTATCATTCAGACGGCATAGGGCACGACACCTACAATTATTAGGCCCTCTAAAACAAGATCCAGAATTTAATAGATGCCAAGGAGGTGGAATTCGACGTGCCCGAAAAGCCGAATGTGATCTTCGCCCCAATACAAAAGCATGGTCACAATACCCATGCTATCGAAGAGGATATGTATGTTGCTGCTGTTGATGACTTAATGACCCCTTTACCAATAACCAAGATGAATCTGTTGAAAGCCTGGATTTTTCCAGGCTGTGAAAAAGATTGTTACCATTGTTCGTCCCTACAATCCGATTGTCCGTTATTGAAGTTAGGCATCCAATGCCTAATGGATAATCAAGAAATCCTCTTTGAGAAAACTCCTGTTACTCCAACTCCTATCAATGATGTTGCTATAATTACCATTTTCGCCAGTCTTTCCAAGGTCTCTAAAAGACCTGTTAAGATTACACCTGATCCAAAGTTTGTACCTCTGAAGATAGCTATGCCGGGGCCTATCCCATACAAGTCCAACAAGTCAATACTGTGGAATTATGGAGGAGAGATCTTCTACCACGGTGTTAAGCAGATTGAATCAGTGGAAGAGATTTCTGATGAAGAAACTCCTGACATAGGAAATATCGCTGGGACGAGTAAGATCACCCGCATCGGAAGAATTTTCTCTCCGGAGATTGCTCCTCCAAGGGAAATCTACGGACCCTTAAATGCTCATAAGGTTACTCCTGTACCGGTAAACATCTCTGTGCAAAGTCCAGTTATTGAAGAAATTGTTACTCCCGTAGTTGTACCCTCTGATGTTGCTGCTGATAAAGGTAAGGGGATCCAGGAAGCGCCCGTAAGGATGAGGGCTCAGCCTTTGGTCATCCCCGAGACCACTCAAAAGGAAATGGAGGAGATTTTAAAAATAATTAAGAAAAGCGACTATGATGTCGTAGAATAACTGGGGAAAACCCCTTCAAAAATCTCTATGCTGGCCCTATTGCTCTGTTCCAAGGCTCATGCCAAAGCCTTGATCAAATTCCTAAAGACGGCCCACGTGCCTCAAGAAACCTTCACGGACCAGTTCCAGGAGTGTGTAGCCATCCTAACAACCGACAATGGTCTTGGCTTCTCCGATGTCGATCTAACATCTAAGGGGAGAAAGCATAATGACGCGCTGCATGTATCGGTGGAATGCAGAGGGACCACTCTTACTCATGTTCTGGTTGATACCGGGTCATCTTTAAATGTGTTGCCAAAGAAAGCATTGGACAAATTGGATTGTGAAGGTTTAACCCTAAAGCCCAGCAATATCATTGTTAGAGCCTTTGACGGTTCTAAGAGGATGGTCTACGGGGAGGTGGACATCCCAATTAAAGTGGGAACGTAAATTTTCAACTCTACATTTTATGTGATGGACATCCGTCCTTCATATTCTCACTTGTTGGGAAGACCCTGGATCCACAACGCTGGGGCAGTCACTTCTTCTCTACACCAAATGCTCAAATACCCAAGCCAGGGGAAAATCATAACAGTTCATGGTGAGGAGGAGTATATGATAAGCCATCTTAATTCTTTCCTCTATGTGGAGTTAGATGGTGAATTCATAGAAAACCCTTTCCAACACTTTGAAGAGGTTTCTCCTGAAGTTGCAGCAGCCAAGACAATGACTTCTGTACCCATCATTATCAAGCCTGTGTCCCGGATGTCATCCCTTAAATATGTGAAGGCTGTGATCGAGGAAGGAGGAAGCACAGTATGGGGTCAGCTACCAGATTTTCCTTTCAAGACAGATAAGTCCGGCTTGGGTTTCACCACTTCTGTTCAAAAGGCTATGCGCCGCTCCCGGGATGGAGGGCCACCATTAAAGATCACTCATCATGGAGTTCATGCTTTGGAGGATGGTGAAGATGAGAGCAACTTTGAAGATTGGATTTTCCCGACTATTGAAGGAGGACTGAACAACTGGGAGGTGAAAGACTTCGTTCCCATTACCTACTTAAATCAGTAATTTATCTTTCGAACATTTCTGTTGGCCTGTAATAATTATTAAACAATTCGTACACTCTTTTTTCCTTGTGCCTTACCTGGGGCACATAGGTCCATTTATAAGGGCTTGATTTTTCATCTTCATATGCCATTTTTAATGAATCATGGACGTTTTCATATATAAACTTTTGTGTTCATTTTCTTTCTTTTTTACATTTTATTTGTTTAAAGGTGGCTATCCCTTACACACACTCACACTCATAAAATGCAGGTACCCATCCACTACGGATTCCATGGGTAACAATTCTGCTATGGCCTTCAGTGACTCTGAAGATCTGGTCAATCATGCCGAATACGAAGGTGATGGAGACTGTGAAGTTCCTGGAGAGTTGGATAGACTTCTACAACAGGAAGAAAGGGCTATTCTGCCCCATGAAGAGCTGGTAGAGACTATCAACTTGGGTACTCCCGAAGACAGAAGAGAGGTTAAAGTGGGTGCCAACCTAAAGCCAAATGTTAAAAAGCGCTTAGTTCAGCTGTTGAATGAATATGTTGAGATCTTCGCCTGGTCCTATGAAGACATGTCGGGACTCAATACAAATATTGTGGTTCACCGTCTCCCTACAAGAGAAGACTGTCCACCAATTAAACAGAAAGTCCGCCGAATGAGGTCCGATATATCTGAAAAGATCAAACCTGAAGTGATGAAGCAGTTCAATGCTGGGTTTCTTGCTGTTACTTCCTATCCACAATGGGTTGCTAACATTGTGCCTGTGCCTAAGAAAGACGGCAAAGTGAGAATGTGCATGGATTACAGAGACCTAAACAGGGATAGCCCTAAGGATGACTTTCCATTACCGCACATTGACTTGACAACACAACTCAGCACAAGGTATTTTCTTTCATGGATGGATTTTCAGGGTATAACCAGATCAAAATGGCCCCCGAAGACATGGATAAGACTACCTTTGTTACGCAGTGGGGTACCTTCTGCTATAAAGTGATGCCATTCGGACTGAAGAATGTCGGGGCAACCTATCAGCGAGCCATGGTAGCTTTGTTTCATGACATGATACACCATGATATTGAAGTCTACGTAGATGACATGATAGCCCGTTCACAGACAGAAGAAGAACACCTCGACCATCTGCAAAAGTTGTTTGTTAGGTTGAAGGAGTACAAGCTCAGACTGAACCCTAACAAGTGCACTTTCGGAGTCAGGTCCGGTAAACTCTAGGGATTCATCGTCAGCAAAAAAGGCATTGAGGTTGATCCTGCCAAAGTCAAAGCCATACAAGCAATGCCTTCCCCCGCACTGAAAAGGAGGTCAGAGGTTTCTTAGGAAGCCTAAACTACATTGCAAGGTTCATTTCTCACCTAACATCTACCTGTGAACCAATCTTCAAGTTGTTGACGAAATATCAGGTGGTTGAATGGAATGATGACTGTCAATTTTCTTTCGATAAAATCAAGGAGTATTTTCCAGAACCTCCTATCTTGATGCCACCCGTCGAAGGAAGGCCGCTAATCATGTATTTGACTGTTTTGGATAATTCAATGGGGTGCGTATTGGGCCCACATGACGAGTTTGGCCGAAAAGAGCATGCCATTTATTACCTTAGCAAAAAGTTTATCGACTGTGAGACTCGCTACTCACTGCTCGAGAAAACTTGCTGCGCTTTGGTATGGGCTGCTCGCCGGCTAAGGCAGTATATGTTGACACATACCACTCTGCTGATATCTAAAATGGATCCGATCAAATACATCTTCGAAAAGCCTGCTTTATCTGGAAGAATCGCTAGATGGAAAATGATCCTGACTCAGTATGATATCCAGTACACAACCCAAAAAGCTATAAAGGGGAGTGTACTAGCTGACCATTTGGCTCATCAAGCTGTCGAAGATTACCAATCCATGAAGTTCGACTTCCCCGACAAAAACATTATGACATTGGACAACATTGAAGGTAACGGACCGTATGACGGACCTAAACAAGGATCCCGATGGAACCTGTACTTTTATGGTGCTTCAAATGCACTTGGCAACGGTATCAGTGCGATACTCATCTCTCCAGAAGGTTGCCATACCCCTTTCACCACTAGACTCTGCTTCAGCTGCACCAACAACATGGCCGAGTATGAAGCTTGCATCTTTGGTGTCAAGGCTGCCATTGACTTGGGAATCAAATCTTTGGTTGTTTTTGGAGAATCCGATTTGTTCATCAGTCAGATCAAAGGATAGTGGGACACTAAACATCCCAATCTCATCCCTTACAAAGAACATGTCCTGATATTGTTACCTCATTTCGAGCAGATTACCTTCGAGCACTTCCCGCGAGAAGAAAATCAGCTAGCGGATGCTCTAGCTACAATGTCATCCATGTTTAAACTTAACTGGGATAATGAGGCTCCCCGAATCACCATTGAGCGGATGGACGAACCTGCACATTATCACGAGATTAATACCGAAGAAGTAGTGGACCGACCCTGGTTTCACGAAGTCAAAAGGTATCTTGAGACTCGAGAATACCCCGAAGGAGCTTCAGTCTACGACAAAAAGTTCTTAAAGAGATTTTATGCCAAGTTCTTCCTGAGAAATGGTATCCTATACAAGCGCAACCATGATTGCGTTCTGCTTCGTTGTGTGGACAAGGTTGAAGCTGAGCAGATCATGACTGAACTGCATAATGGTACTTTTGGCACCCACTTGAGCGGACATACAATGGCTAAGAAGATTCTAAGGGCAGGCTACTACTGGTCTACCATGGAAGCTGACTGTCATCAACATTCTTGTACTTGTCACAAATGCCAAATCTATGCAGATAAGGTACATATCCCTCCAGTTCCTCTCGATGTCCTAATAGCTCCATGGCCATTTGCAATGTGGGGTATCGACATGATTGGAGAGATCAAGCCTACGACATCCAATGGACACCGCTTCATCCTGGTGGCCATTGATTACTTTACCAAGTGGGTCGAAGCAACTTCCTTTGCCTACGTTACAAAGAATGTGGTTTCCCGCTTCATCAAGCAGAACCTCATATGCCGGTATGGTATCCTCGACCGTATCATCACGGACAACGGTACAAACCTGAACAACACTATGATCACCGCTCTATGCTAGCAGTTCAAGATTCAACATCACAATTAATCTCCCTATCGGCCAAAGATGAACGGTGTTGTCGAAGCTGCAAACAAAAATATCAAGAAGATCATTCAAAAGATGACAGTCACCTACAAGGACTGGCATGAGATGTTACCATTTTCTATGCACGGATATGGTACCACGGCACGTACTTCAACTGGGGCAACCCCCTTTTCTTTGGTATACGACATGGAAGCTGTTTTACCTATGGAAGTTCAGATTCCTTCCCTAAGAATCATGAAGGATGCTGGTTTGAGTGAAGACGATTGGATTCAGACCCGACTTGATCAACTTAACTTGATTGACGAGAAGCGACTTACTGCTGTTTGTCATGGTCAGGCGTATCAAAAATGGATGATCAAGGCTTTCAACAAGAAAGTCAGACGTCAGGTGTATCAAGTCGGAGATCTTGTAATCAAGTGGATCATCTTTCCGCAAAGTGATCCCAGGGGAAAATGGACTCCTACCTATGAAGGACCATTTGTGATCAAAAACATCTTTTCTGGTGGGGCTATGATTCTAACCACCATGGACGGCGACGACCTGCCACACCCAACAAACGTAGACATAGTCAAAAGATACTATGCATAAACGACCCAACAAGTTGAAAACCCGAAAGGGAAACTTGGGCAAAAATGGGCATCCCGGTGAATCGAAAACCCGAGAGGGCGGTTCAGGAAAAAGTTAGGGATAAACAGAAAAATCTGTACACCCGGCAAGTTGAAAACCCGAAATGGCGACTTGGGCAAAAAAGGGTTTCCCGGTGGATCGAAAACCTGAAAGGGAGGTCCAGGCAAAAGTTAGGGAATTAAAGCGTATGACTATGTCTCGTCGGATCACTTTAAGGACAATCTCTGCACGGACAAGCTCTAAGCTTCCAATCAATCCAATCATCTGCATACGAAGCAACGAATGGAAAAGATACTCAGAGTTACGAAGGCTATAGCAGAATGGGAACCCCATGGAATTGTTACACATAGCCATCTTTCTTTGTATAAAATTTTCTCAATTTTTTGACAACATTCTCTTACTAGGATGTCTGTCTCCTTTGTACAAAATACTTATACAAAGTTAATACAAAGATACTTCAAAGTGCAGAAAATTGTTTGCCTTTTCTTTCATTTTACACTTGTGTTTTATTTGGAAACGTCCAATGATTTATTAAATGAGCATATGCATTTGAATATAATCACTGCTTACAAATAAAAGGAAGTGAGAAAGAATAATTACTGATAGGTTGAAAGTATAGGAAAACGTCTTTAGGCTATTCCAGGAGAAATCCCCTACAGTACATCATCCGGATCCTCGGCGGAACTAAAGCCTTGAAATACATATACCCAACAAAATTAAGTTTCAAAAATCCCCATCAGAGTTGAGTTTTCAAACTCCCAATCCCCAGCGGAGCAAAACTTTGAACTACAAACCCTCAGTGAAGATGAAACTTTCTTCCTCAACAGAGTCAAACCTTCAACCATTGAACATCATTGGAGACCATCCAGTTTCCTCCAATTTCCCCGGAAAGTTGCTTTAAAACCAGATAATTCCCCAGAGAGTTATTTTAAAACATTCTTCCTCAACGGAGTCAAGTTTCCATACACGATCAAATCAGCACGTCATTAAGATCCTCAGCGGAGAGGAAACTTTGAGCTACCAATCCTCAGCGGAAACCATTCAGTTTTCCCCTGATACCCCCAACAAGAACGGAGATTTTCATTCTTGAAGTCCCTAGTAGATTGGAATACAACCCAAACTCCTGATCTCCCCAGCAGTATAGCTTCTCCCCACAGAAGTTGTCAAAGTTCTTGAATCTCCAACAGCGGTCATGGATTTATTTTCCCCAGCAGCAGTCAAAGTTTTTTTTGTCTCCAACGGCAAAGGAACTATTTTCCTCAGCAAGACAGTGAACCAGCATACATTACATTCACATATCATAAACATTGATAAAACACATTTTATTGCATCATACATTTCATGCAACATAACTTTGTGTTTCAGTTAATCTTTTACCCTTTTCAGGATAAAATTAACAACTACTTAAAACAAATATTCAAAGCTCAGAAAACGGCTTAGAGATGCTCTAGACGCGGACGCTTTCCTATTTTCTTATCCAAATCAATGTGCAGATTCCTGTTCCAGTTATAAAGCCTGGATTCGACCAGATAATATCTTGACTATACTGAAGCCCGGAGATCGACCGGAAAATTATTGAATCCCCTGCGAGTTTTTGTGAAGCCTGGATGTTGACCAGATAGCAATACAAGGTTGTGAAGCCTGGATGTTGACCAGATAACAGTAAGGTATACTGTGAAGCTTGGACTTTGACCAAATAACAGTTTACTCGGCCAATTACTTTGAAGCCCGGATCCAACCGGATATTAGTAGGCCCCAAAATCAAAAGGAAAACCGGAGGCGACCGGATAACCATTTGATTTCCTTCTGAAGACTGGATGTTGACCATATAGGAAGTAAGGTATTGTGAAGCCTGGATGTTGACCAAATAGCAATATAAGACTGTGAAGCCTGGATATTGACCAGATAACAGTAAGGTATACTGTGAAGCTTGGACGTTGACCATATAACAGTTTACTCAGCCAATTACTTTGAAGCCCGGATCCAACCAGATATTAGTAGGCCCCATCATCAAAAGGAAAACCGGAAGCTTCCGGATAACCATTTGATTTTCTTCTGAAGCCTGGACCACGACCAGATAGAAGTTCATTTTCACATCTTCAACCAAGAGATGACTCCCCAGTATAATATCGGACGACTAAAGTTCTATTTCTCCCAAGACAGAGACCAGCATTCCCCGGTGTAGTCCTCCTCAACAACAGGTATACGGGCTCTCGCAAAGGAATCTCTTATGCGATCAATTTTTCTTGGATGGCATCTTTAAGCCCATCTCCGACAAGATTTTGTCACATCTTCCAAATGGCATCTTTAAGCCCATTCCCTCAACTATACTCTGACGAGCGCAAATTTATAGGCACTTTAGTATCCAATCCTCTTTTACCTTCGAGTCACGAAAGGCAAACTCGCCAATCTAACTATTCAGGTTCAAGAAGATTGAACAGGGGAAGCTGTTGTACCCCAAAATTTTCCCTCTCATTTCATCAAGATTTCTCCTTACAAGACTCTTTGAACTCAAGACCAAGCTAGGGTTTGCTCTGCTCAAGACATCTCCTTGCACTGATGACCTAAATTAGGGTTTGAGTTTGTATGCGGAATTTTGGACTTCTAATGCCCTATGTGACTTTCATACTTCATGTTGGACTTATAAGATAGCTCATACCAAGTTTCAAGCCTTGAATCAAACTTTTGCCCAGTCAATTGGACATTTGACCTAAAAATCAGCTGTATTAGGGAAAAAGTCAACTATGGCCAATTTACAGTCAAACCTCATAAATTTTGATCCACATCAATATTATAAGCTCATATGAACCATTTTATCAAGTTTGGACCACAACTCCTCAAGAAATTTGATCAGATCATCAAAAGGGCAAAATGGTCATTTTTAGGGTTTTGACTATAGAAGGGCAATTTCTGACTTTTAACCTAGCCAATGGCAAATTGGGTTCAAGCATGGATTCAAGGACTCAATGGCATCATCTTGACCTATTCACAAGGTTCAAAAGATCTCAATTGCATTGGATTGACAGATGAATTTTCCAATCAACTGATCAAAAATCAACTGTACATTGAAAAGTCAAAACATGAAACTTGTTCATCAAGAAACCTAATTTTGCAAATTAGGGTTTAAGATTAAAAATTTTCATAACTTAGAATTTTTCTAAGTTATGAAATTTTCTTAATTTTTCCCAACTTTGCCCAACATTTTAACCATGATACAATTGGATTCAAACAAAACTTCCAACATGAAAGTTGTAGTCCTCCACAAAATCTACAACTTTGATTCACAAGTTTTTCCCAAAAGAAGCATGGATCTCAACTTATGATCTTTGGAACAAGGCTCCATGAAACTTTTAACTTAGTGAAATTTTGCCCTAGTTTAGGCAGGATTTTGACCTATCGTCATGGCACTTTTTCACATAGTTCCACTTGGAATCACAAAATGCATTTCAAAGATGGGTTGTAGAGCATGTAACAAGATTTCAAAAATGTCCAAGAACTCTCCAAAATCATTTGTGGTTAGAGAGAATCGAAGGTTTGAATTTGGCAAAAAGTCACTTTGATCCATGGCATTTTTCATGTTGCTACAAGTTGCAATTTCCATCCAGCATTGTTTATACTTGCTTACAGGTATCTAAACCCTTCCACACTCAAGAATTAAATGCAAACTCAATGGATTTAAGCTTTGTTCTGATCAATAGAGGTTTACACAAGGGATTAATCCAAAAATAGCAAAAAGGCAACATTGTCATTTTTGTCAAAACTTGCTTTATGTCAAATTGCATCCCTTGAGCCTTGAACCAAATCTTGGACAGAAAAAAAAATCCACAAACTTTGGGCCAAGCTCACCAAATGTATGCAGGATTAGATATAGCCTGTACAGGCCTGTCTTGTATCACTTCACACTTTTACTTAAAAACCAAGTAAACTTGCAAAAGATCCATATCTTTGAAATCTGATAAGAACAAAGTTTGTGAGTATTTGAAACAACTTTTGCATATTGCCTTGAGTCAGAAGCACGAGCTATCCAACCCTCAAGCCTTCCAAAACATAAAAACATCATATTCTTGCAAAACAGGGCACTCTCTGCAGTTTCACTTCCATCTCACAAACCATTCGTGCGTTTTGTCCCAAACCAGTTCCAATACCTTCCATATAACCCACCTAAGATATCCCAACCATTGGCCATTGACTATAACTCCATTTGCAAGCTTCACCATTTCTGATTTCAGCTTGTGCAGGTTGACTTCTACAGGCTTATTCAAGCAAGCTCAAAGCAAACAAAGTATTGGGGAAGGTCAGAGGAAGTTCAGGCAAGCTCACAAACATCTCAGGCCTCACTGAAAACCTCCACATTTCCATACTCGTGTTCAACTGAAGCAGGTATTTTCCAACTTTCTATCTCTCTCTATTTAGGAATCATTAGGCTTAGGTTTGTGAATAAAAAATGTAGTACTCATTGCCTTTAAGTTGTACATATGCATAGATTTCATTTAAGTTAAGTGTGTTGAGAGAATTTGACTGATGAACATTCTGAAAAGTTAGGTTAGAAATTAGGGCCAGAGAAATTCTCTCTGGTCTTTGAGAGTTAGATTAAGTTCTTTATAAGGTTGGAATCGTGTTGAAAAATGCTATAACTTTCGTGTTGTGAGTTTTTTCTTTAGAGCACGTATGCAGGAGTTGGACATTTGTAAAGGAAACACGCGTTTTTGTTTGAACGAAGGTTGAAGATGAAGTAGCTGGGTTGGGCCTGGCTATTTCTCACTTTTGGCGCCCCCCAGCTTGCTGATTGCACCCCCCTGGCCCATTTCATTATTTTTTTTTTATATTTTTCTATTTTTTTTCATTTATGACTTTATTTTATTTTTTATAAACTTAAAAAATTACCAAAATATTTTCATAAATTTTCACATTTTATTTTATTATTTTTATTATTTTTTGGACATAGAAATAATTATTAAATAACATACTTTTATTTTCTTTAATAAAAAACTTGAAAATAATACATAAAAATATTATATTTTTATTTTTATTATTTATATACTTAAATAATATTTTTTCTCACATTATTTTTATTTTTTAACATTTGTATATATTTTATTTATTTTATTGTACATAAATAAATAATACTTGATATATATATATATATATATATATATATATATATATATATATATATATATATATATATATATATATATATATATATATATATACATATATATATATATATATATATATATATATATATATATATATATATATATATATATATATATATATATATATATATATATATATATATATTTATATATATTTTCTTAAAACAAATTGGGGTTTCCACCGTTAATAAAAATAATCTTTTATTTTATAATCTTTAATGCATTAAATATTTTATTTTTACACACATAAAAATAGTACAAAAAACATTTTTTTTATATTTATAATATATTGCATATTTATTTAATTATCCATTTAAATATTTGCCCATTTATTTATTTGCACAATTAATTCAATTTGGATGTAATAGTTAATCTTAGGGTTTTATTTTCTTGCAAATACTCCCTATTCAAAATTGTATCCCCCTCCCCATATCAATGTTGTAATAGTCGTAGATTTATTTTACGCACTTTATGCTTTCAAATATGCCATGATAGAGACTAGGGTTTGTATGCAATATCCAAAATCAAAACAAATAGCTAGACCTAATACAAGACCTAAAAGCATGTAAATTGACAACACAATGCACACATGCACCCCTAGGGTTTCATCCACTTGTTGCCTTTAAAATGGCCATGGTATGCATGTTGAGTATCTTGGCAAAACTAAAACAAAACAAAAGATCATAGTCCTTCGATGACGCTATCTTGGTTGCCTATACAAAATGATCTAGTCCCTCAAAAAATTTCTAAGATACTTGGCACAATTACTATCATGGTCAATACGATGACTCGCGCCTGTCCCGTTTAACATCCAAATACAAGGTTGTTTACCAAATGCAATGGTAAAACAACACTGTCAAAATGGTTAAAAATGTGTAGGAAAGATCTTTGAGTAGATAGGGTAGATGCTCCTAGTTACTTGATCAAAACTTGCAAACATCCTTGCTATTTTCAAAAACATATCACAACACAATTTCAAAACATTTCCCAAAACAAACTTTCAAACATTGAAACATCTTTTCAAAAGACAAACACCTTTGCATATATTCAAACAAGAATCATTACAAAGGTTGCCACAACGATGGCCTCTTTTCAAAACATTTTCAAAACCACACGCAAAGGACCATTTCAAACAATTGAAAAGCAAAAGCAAGTGATCTAAACAAGTAACTAAGAGCCCATGGAAAACCATGGATGAAAAGGGTGCTTGCACCTTCCTTTTTCATAATCTACCCCCCGAACCCAAGAAAACATCTCAAAGGTCTTTCCTGTGCTTTTTGACCTTTCCTTTGGATAAAATAAAAAGTCGGTGGCGACTCTTGCTAAACCAAAACATTTGCAAACACAAACACAAAACCTCAAGTCAGTTCTCCCACCGTATCACAGTGTGTCTATTGACTTTTCATCTAACAGTCCGAAGTGTTTAAGCAATTGGTGACAGTATTTTGTTTGACACACAAACGTCCCTTCTTTGATTTGTTTGATTTGAATTATGAGAAAGTCATTTAACTCTTCCATTAGACTCATTTCAAATTCTCCTTGAATTAACTTAGAAAATTATTTAACCAAATGCATGTTAGTTGACCCAAATATAATGTCTTCAACATAAATTTAAACTAAAAGTAAGTGTTTACCTTCATTTTTGATGAAAAATGTAGTATCTACCTTCCCTCTAGAGTATCCTTGATCAAGAAAGAACTTACTAAGTCGCTCATACCAAGCCCTATGGGCTTTTTTGAGACCATACAAAGGTCATTTTAGTTTAAACACGTGACTAGGATACTCATCATTTTCAAAATCGAGAGGTTGTGAAACATACACTTCCTCATTTATGTACCCTTTAAGGAAATCACTTTTCACACCCATTTGAAATAATTTGAAGTTTTTAGAGCATGCAAATGCTATAAAAAGATGTATAGCCTCAAGGTGGTCAACTGGAGCATAAGTTTCTCATAATTTATGCCTTCCTCTTGGTTATATCTTTGAGCCACTAGTCAGTCTTTGTTATGTGTTATCACTTCTCTTTAGTCCAATTTATTTCTAAAAACCCACTTAGTGCCTATAACTTGATGATCTCGCGAAGATGGGTGAAGGTACCACAAATTATTTATTTTAAATTGATTTAACTCATCTTGCATGGCCATAAGCCAATGCTCATCAAGTAGGACCTCTTTTGCATTTTTAAGTTCAATTTGAGACACAAATGCAAATTGATAACAAAAATTACTTATTTTAGAGCATGTAGTTACGCCTTTGGTGATGTCTCCAAGAATATTGTCAATTGGATGGTCCTTTGAAGACCTCCTGGCCAAGCGTATGTCATCCAATTTAGTTGGACTTTCCTTCTTATCCTTTTCAGGATCGCCATCTTCCTCCTCCTCAAGTTTCACCGCTTCAGGTTGATCAGTTCCTTGACTGGTGTCTTTGAGTATGTCTTCTAAAATACACTTGAATCATGAAAAAATAAATACCTTTCCTGACATTTCATGGATAAGGTTCATCAAAAGTAACATGCATATATTCTTCAATAGTAATTAATCTCTTATTATATACTCTATAGGCTCTGCTTGATTAAGAGTATCCAAGTAAGCATATAAATGTTATTTACCCTCAAGCCCTTAAATGAATAACCTTTCTTTTTAATAAGTTCAATCATGCAACGACGATTTGTGAAAGACCTTACCATGTGTAATAACAGAGATAATATTAGAAGAGGGATTAATGCACTACCTTTATAGAATATAGCACTCTTATTATTGTCTCCATAGGTTACATAGTCCTTCTTCTTTGTCGTGAAAGTCAATGAATAAGAAAATGTCACCCGTCATATGCCTTGAGCATCCACTATTGGTAAATCACATTCTCTCCATGGAGACAATACATTGAACCTACAATTTAAATCAAGAGTGCTACGTACCCAATTTTCATTGGGTCCTTGAGAGTGAGTGGAAACTTAGTTTCATTTAGGAAACCATTGAAATACAGCTTTAGGAACCAAATATCTCCTAAATTTTCATTTTGCAATAGTATATTGCAACATAATGACAAGTACAGTGAAGATGAGAGGGACTTTTTCTATTTGATTCATTTTCAATAAATTTGTACATTTTGTACGGTACATTAGAGGATCTTTTAAATTTTATAGGATCAATATCAAAGGTAACTTTTGGTTCTAATGCCTTGTTAAATTTAGCTTTTAGAGTAATAACCTCTTTTTGTCAAATATGACAAGTCTCACAACCAAACTAAGAAGGCTTCTCATCCTCAATTTCAACTTTTGGAATATCCAACATGTTTGCTTAAGAGCTTTCATTTGTTTTTATGCTTCTAAAAGTTTGGTTTATAAGTCAAAAATTATTCTTTTATTTGAAGACAACCTTTTAAAATATTCTTTAGCTTCACCATATAGATTTTCAAAAGTAGTTTGTAAATCAAAGTAAGATATTTTATCAATAGGTTCAGATTTAGAATGACTTACATTCTTCTTTTTGTGCTTGGCCATAAGGCAAAGATTTTCCACTTCATCACTTTCACTTGTGCTAATCTCCTTAGAGGATTAACTATCACTATCCCATGTGATGTATGCTCTTCTATGTTTTCTAGACTTATTTTATTGACCTTTTCCTTTATCCTTCTTACGCAGTGGACAATCTGACTTATAATGACCAACTCTTCCATAATTATGGCATAAGCCTTTAGATTTTTCCTTTTTACTTTAATCTTACCTTGAGGTGTTTGCTTTCTTTCTATATTTTATGAGATTCTTGTCAGAATGCTTTAATCTGTTTCTCTTAATGTACTTGTAGTACCTTCTAACAAACAAATCCATGTCTTCATCATTCGAATACACTACATCACTAGTTCCACTATCATCTTTCTCTATAGTGGGGGTCTTATAGCTAGAAGTCATAGGAGGAATTGACTTCTTCTCCAGATCCTTTTTCTTATTTTTATCCTTTTTAAGCTTCTTATCACGCTTCTCCAAGAAAATGAGCTTTTTCTCATGTTCTTCAAGCTTTCCAAATAGAGTAGTAATATATAATGTCAAGAGATTGTTAGTCATTATGTATTAAGACATCTTAAAACTTTTTTAGTAGAAATTTCATTAGAAACGTGCTTACCAAGTGCATTCAAACAATTAACAAGATGAGTGAACTTCTTTTGCATATCAGCAATGGTTTCGCCATGCTTCATATGAAAGACATTAAAATCTTGGTTCAAAGTATTTATTCTAGTTTGTTTGACCTCATTTATGCCCTTAGGGGAAACTTGCAATGAGTCACACATAGCTTTGAAAATTGTGCAATGGGAAACACAATAATATTCATCAACTCCTAAAGAGGATATGAGTATATTCCTTGCTTTCCAATCTGTAAGGTATTTGATTTTATGGTTGGCAACAATTTTGGTAAAACAAGTAGTTGATAACAATTTTATCAAAACATGTTTCATTGGGAAAATATGTATTGCAACCTAATGTTGAACAAGATGTCATAACATCTTGACCAGCTAGTACATCAGATTCTGCTGGTACTTATTTGACAGATGTTGTAACGTGTTGCAACAAAACATCATGACAGTACAGCTGAATTATATCCTTGAAGATTTGATTGAAAAATATGAGATTCTGGAGGTTTATAGTACTTATAAAAAGCGCATGCAATCAAGGATATTTAGGAACAATTGCAAATTTGATTTGTTTCATAAAAAGGATCTTTGAGACTTTTTAGGAAATATTTGAAAGATTTGTTTTGTTTCTACTTTCATAGAGAATATTCTGCATGGATTTAAAGCTGAAGATTATATTTGATTGAAGAGTCCAAGCCCAACTTCATAAGTCTATATAAGGAGTCGTCCAAGACTCGATTTTTAAGTAGCATAGTTTTATTGTAAAACCTTTTGAAAAATAAGGGTTTAGGGTTTGATAGTTCCTTAGGATCTCCATGTGTTTTTTGTACGTCTTAATGTATCTTTTGATTCATTTGAGTTGACTGATTATTACTTTTTTATCAAGTTATTGTTCTCATCGAAGATTTTAAGCAAAGGTTGATTATTGTTCTTAGTGAAACTTTTAAGCAAAATAAGTATTTTAATTTGGAAGTGTATTCTTCCTTTTTGGTTTCTTGAGACATTCCATGGGATTGGGATTTTTTTATATCACTGCGGTAATTGGGAGTGAGATGGGTTCTCATATCTAGGAGGTGCCTAGGTAGGAATTAAGTGAGAAGTGTAAACTGGGACTATTTAGCTTCGAATTGATACTACTGATAATGGATTTCCTTCCTGGCTTGGTAGCCCCCAAAGTAGGTGAGTTGCACCGTATTGGGTTAATAATTGATTGTGTTCTTTAAGTTTCTGCAATTTACTTTTCTGCACAACCATTTTGTTTTAGCAAGTCTGTTTTCTGTCGTTAGATTTTATAACATCTATCGTGATATTGTGTGTTGTTGAGACATCAGTCTTAACTTCTGATTTTTTGTGTGCTAATATTTCAATTGACATCAAGAGTAAGCACCCTGTTCTGTTTATTGGGTGAGATCCAGGGATATAATTTCTGGCTCTATGGAGAAAGAAGGAGGATATAACAACAGACCACCCATGTTGGATGGTTCTAATTATGACTGTTGGAAGGTCAGAATGGTAGCTTTTTTGAAATCTATGGAAAGTGAAGCTTGGAAAGAAGTGTTAAAAGGATGGGAGCATATAATTGTGAAGGACAAAGATGGAAAATAATTTGTGAAACCTGAAGAAGACTGGGATGGAAATGATGATAAAGAAGTCGTTGGAAATTCCAAAGCTTTAAATGCTCTATTCAATGGAGTAAACAAATATGTTTTCAGGATAACTAATACATGTAATGTAGCCAACGATGCTTGGGATATTCTCAATACAACCTATAAAGGTACCTCTGAAGTGAAGATTTCAAGACTTCAGCTTCTCACTTCCAAATTTGAGAACTTGAATATGAATAATGATGAAACAATTCAAGAATATTAGATGAAGATTCTTGAAATTGCTAGTGCATCAAGTGCCTTGGGAGAGAAGATATTAAAAGTAAAGTTGGTCAAAAGTATTCTTAGGCCCTTTACTAGGAGATTTGATATAAAGGTCACAACTATTGAAGAAGCTCAGGACATCAACAACATGAGAGTTGATGAACTTATTGGGTCACTTCAAACAGTTGAATTGGCTATAGTGACAAGGCTGAGAAAAGACCAAAAGCATAGCTTCTGTATCCAATGTTGAAGATGATAAAGGTCAAACTGAGTTGGACACTAATGAGGATCTGTCTAATACCATTGTATTACTTGGGAAGTGTTGTACCCCAAAATTTGCCCTCCCATATTCTCCAAGATTTATCAAGCCAAGGTCACAAAATTCCCCAAGGGTTGTGCAGCTCAACTGTCTCCTATACAGTCAAAACTAGGGTTTGAGTTCTGATCAAGAAATTGAAGATTTCAAAGGCCCAATCAAGTCTCATATGCCTATAAAGATGGTCAAGCATCCTCATGTCAAGTTTCAAGGCATTCAGCTCAAGATTGCACAGTCAAAACCCTAAATTGCACTACAGTCAACTGTATGGGCAAAATGGTCATTTGACAGTCAAAAGTTCAAATTTTTGGTCAACATATCATTTTGAAGCCACAAACATCATTTGATCAATGCTTGATCATGATTCTCAAAATTTGGCTCAGAAATCATCAAAGATGCAAAAGTTGCTATATTTGGACAGCTGAAAAAGTCAACTGAAATTGACCAGGGCATAACTTTCACATGGATTATCAGAAAAATTCCATCCAAAGCTCATTTTGAAGAGAAAGACATTTCCTACAACTCATCTTCATATTCCAAGTCCAAGAAATGCCCTCACAAAAAGTTATCAATTTCTACATTATAGGTCATTTTCAAAAGTCAACAAAAAGTGACTTTAAGTCAAAGGCCATAACTTGAGATTGGTAAATCAAAATGACATGGGACCAAAGGCATTGGTTAAAGGACTCAAAGACCTTTCCAAAATGTCCAAGAACATGTGAAAAGCTTAAAAATTGAGCAAGTTATGCCTTGTGGAAGTTGGGAAATTTTTAGGAATTTTGAAAAGTCAACATTGATGCAAAAGGCCTAAAAATGCAAATGGGCCCATTTTTCTTCCAAGTTTCTTCATGCCAAGCCTATGCACGACCATTAGGCCCAAAGGGAAGTATTTTCATATTTTTTAATTATTTATTTGAATTTATATCAATATTAATTCATTTAAATTAATTAAATACATGAAAAATATCAAACTTAACCTAAAAAAATCTTTTCATGCATGTTTATTCTTAATATTTCGTGCATATCTTAAATAGGCAAGTTTTGGTGTGATTTGAGCTGATTGAACACAAAATGCACATGGAGAAGATTTGGAAAAGATTTCATGAAATCAAATATTGGAAACAATGAATTCAAAGGATTTTGTGCAATATTTTTGACCTAGCATGCTCTATACATATTCAAGATCAGAAACCTAATGCCTAGAGACTGCAAGCTGCGCCCCAAGAACCATTTGCACATTGAAATTTTTCATAAAAAACTCAAGAACTGAAAAGTGCCTTAGAGGTCGATTCAAGCATCAACTTTCATTCCATTAGCATCCTGAAGCACCATTGGACGTTTCTCAATCATTAACATCAACCAAAACACCCTGAATTGGTACCCCTAAGTCAAACTGTATCTCAAAACTTCTAAAGTCGTATAGCATGACTCAAGCATATTTTGGCATTTTTATTTATGTATTCATATTCATAATGATGTTTCTAAACTGACCAATGCGTTTGATTGCATTTTTGTGCCATATATATGAATCTGCCATGCGAGAATTCTAGGGTTGCAGGTTTTCTAAATTGGGGATTTTGCATAGAGGGAAAATTAGGGCTCATGAGTACCATGGTTGGATTCAGTACCTCAAGACGAAGATATCTTGACCCTCGCGCCTAATTTCTGATCACCATAGCGCTATTCGCTATTTCTTCGAAGGTTGCCTAACACCACGGTTGCAAAACCGTCGCCTATTTGTTTTGTTTTACAGGGTGGGGAAGAAGACGACCTCGTGTCCAATGGTCATTGGCTCTTTTGAAATTCGCGCGTTTTTAATCCATTAGCATTATGTTTTACTTATCATATTTACGTGTTATTATATGTTAACTAAAAAGCGTTTGGTTCAGTGGTAACACGTTATGCATATGACATCAAAGACCTGGGTTCAAGTCCCAGGTCTTGCATATTTCGTTATTATTTTTCAAACCAATTTCCTATGCAGCGTCAGCAGTGATGTACACCGTGTGTCCACAAGATCCAAGCGCACAGGTGTCCAGGAGATGCAGATCAAGGGCTCAGATCCCAGGCCTATGGTAAACGTTGGTCAATGCACTAGCACACGATCCAGGAAAGTCAGCAAATGGCAAACTCAATTGGGCCAGGCTTTTCAAATCTATACCTCCTGAATTGGGGACTACCCCCCCTGGTTTGCCTTATTATTTTTTATTTTTATTTCTTTAATTTTTCTTTTTATTTCTTTTAGTTGCTATTTATTTAGTTAATTATTTTTACAAAATATAAAAAACATTCAAAAATCAGGAAAAGCCAAAAATTAATAAATATTTATATTATAATTATTTTCATAAATAAATTAGAATGTAAATTATTTAGTCTAATTAGGTTTTAATTTTAATTCCTTTTTAATAAAAATCCAAAAAAAATGTAGAATTAGGTTAATTGATAATTTTAATATCTTTTTATTTTTTTTCTCACAATACTATTTATTTATTATTTTATTTTTATAATTAAAAATTGTACATAAATAATTTAGGGTTTAATGTAGATTATATTTTAATTCTTTCATAATAAATAAAAATATTAGAATTAGGGTTTGCCGTTTAATTTAATTTCACTTAACTCCTTTTTCTCATTAAATCTAAAAAACACAAAAATATCATTTTCATTTAATTTTAAATTCCTTGTTAATTTTAATTGTTTGTAAAAGGGTCCAACGCCCATTGTTTTAATTTAATTGCGCACATTTACTTTATGTCGTTCATTATAATTATGTAAATCTCCCAAAGCACTGTAATTTAAATTTCTCGCACTTTTATTTATTTCGCATTATTTATTTTCCGCTAAATCGGGTCCGGTTTAATTTTGGCGATGTGGACCCGCGCCTTTGTAATAGCCTTAGATTTATTTTTTCGCAAACTTATAACTGTTAAAAAAGCATGCAAGAATGAATGTCTTAATTAAAATCAAGCGTAGATCACAATGACATGACAAAAGACAAAAATAAATGAATCTGACACACAAATCACACACCACCCCTAGGGTACGCCTCACTGTTGCCTTTCGAAAGGTGGTCGTCGAGTAGAGGATGTCTTAGTAAGTCCTCATGATCCGGGAACCTGGCATGAGGGTAGCTTCTAAGGTGTCTTCCCATTGCTCTGGTGATCACCATGTCCCTACAAACTCGAATTGACCCGAACACCTCCAACGGTGGTGCTACCTACCTCTCAATGGTGGGATGGCACTACTTTTAAGGACATTTACACAGACGAATTCCTTAGGGTAGGTAGGTTCTCAAGGATACTTGCTCTAATCTCAAAACAAACTCAAAGAGACTTTTCACACTGATACTTTTCAAAAGCTTTCAAAGCAAATTTTTCAAACACTCTGACGTACGAGTCGAACTGAAATTTTTCAAAGAAACTTTTTAAAACCCACATTGAAAAGCAAGCAAACATTTTGAAAACACATTGAGCAAGTACCTAAGAGCCCATGGATAACCATGGATAGAAAGGGTGCTAACACCTTCCCTTTCTATAACCTACCTCCCGAACCGAGAGCAATCTCTTTAAGGAATTTTTCTGTGCTTTTGTCCTTTCCATTTGGAGAAAATAAAAGACGGTGGCGACTCTTGCTTCCGCGACATTTCGCGAACCAGCGCTAAACAGTCAGTTCCAGATCCACCGATCACAGAACTGGCGACTCTGCTGGGGACTAAAACTTAAAGTGAGGTGTACCTTAGGGCTAGGTCATAACTATGTTTTCAATTGTCTTCTTTGCTTGCTTTATCATTGTGGGTTGCTTGGGAGTTCTATAGATCCTAACCCGGATCTGGGGGATACCTTCTTAGAAAGTAGCAACAAGGCTGTGAGGGAATTGTGCGGGGTATACCGACATGGTTGAAACAGTCTGCTACGTTGATGTGGCACTTTGGTGTGTACCGGTAACCCTTGAGTTCAGTCAAGGAGAGTACGGGGCCTCCGCGTGGTGTCATGAAGCATCAACAGACCTTAGGAACCTTAATTGAACTATCTTGGCCTCTTTAGGGTAGTGAGATAACTGACTTTGGTGCAGTCCGAGGTTGGTTGATACTCGATACTACGCTCAATTGAGGGTTGCTTTCCTGGAATATTTCGGTCGCCAGTTCAGTGGCTAAATTGAAACGATGAACAATGAAAGCAATCCCGTGATATTGGGAACCTTAGAACCCGGTTACTTTGATTAGGACAGGTATGAACCCACCAACTTCAAGAGGGTACTACCCAGACCCCATGCTGGCCTTAAACCTTAAGGGCTTGTCTTGTGTGCCTTGTTTGCCCTACATGTTTGTCTTTGTAAATATCTGTGGTGTGTTTAATCATAGCATCATGACATCATCCAGCATCATATGCATTGACTAACCATTTCAGGGGTTCGGATTTTCATCTTTGTTCTTGTTTTGTAGGACATGGAAACTGTTCGTAGAAAAACCATTCAAGTCAGTCTTGTAAGGATCCCTCCTCAGCTTAAGGAGCTTATATCCAGGATTCCCGAGAACTCTTCATTCAGTGACAGGCATGGAAGCCTCATCAGCTTGGTCAACACCAACATTGAGGAAGATATGATAAAGGTCCTGTTCCAGTTCTTTGATCCTCTGCATCACTGCTTTACCTTCTTGGACTATCAGTTGGTACCTACATTGGAGGAGTTCTCCCGGCTCCTGAAGATCCCTATCCTTGATCAGCTACCTTTCAACGGTACAGAAAAGGAACCTAAGCTTGAAGAGATTGCTAAAGCCTTGCACCTACAGTCATCTGACCTCAAGGGACATTGGGAAGTCAGAAGTGGTATCAAAGGGTTCTTAGCCAGGTTTCTGTTTGAGAAAGCCCATGAATGTTGGAACTCCCTTGACCTACAAGCTTTTGAAGAAGTGGTAGCCCTCCTTGTTTATGGTTTGGTACTGTTCCCTAACCCAGATCAGCTCATTGATATCAGTGCCGTTCAGATCTTTATGTCCAGGAATCCTATACCTACCTTGCTGGGGGACATCCTTCACTCATGTTACACTCGAACCATGAGAAAAAGAGGTGTCCTTATGTGTTGCACTCCTCTCCTGGGAAGGTGGTTTATTTCGCACCTTCCCCAATCAGTCCTGAAGAATGAGCGGGGATTGAGATGGTCACAACGGTTGATGACTCTTACACATGCAGATATACATTGGTGTCCTAGATCCAGAGGAGATGTCACTATCATTGATCGTTGTGGGGAGTACCCTAATGTTCCTTTACTTGGAATCAGAGGAGGTATTACTTATAGCCCATGCCTGGCTTGGAGACAGTTTGGTTATGCTCGGAGGGATGGCCCTCATGACATGTTAATTCCCGACATAGTTTTTGACTCCGACAGTGATACTCAAGGACTTCGTCAGAGATTTATCAGAGCTTGGAGAATGCCCAGTAGGATAGACAGCAAGACACTGGGGCATAGGAACTCCATCCCTTTGGAGCCTTATCTCAAATGGGTACGCGCCCGCTCTCAGAAGTTAGTCATGCCTTATCCTCACATGCTTCTAGTAATCAAAGAGCCTGTCTTGGAAGGGGAAGTGTCTCATGTTATTCAGCACCCTGATATGCCCACTTCCTGGGAAGAGATGCAGAAGAGCTGGATCCAGCTTAAGGAGGAAAGGAATTCTCTTGAGACTAGTCTGCATGCCAGTGAAAAGAAAGTCTTGGAGCTCACCCGTCTGTTGCATGAGGAGAGGAATCTCAACACCTACATAGCTCCGAAAAGGATGCGCAGTGTATTTTGGGATTGACTTGATTTTTGTATTTTTTGCCCATGAGGCTTTGATGTATTAAACAATGATTTCTTTAATGATAACGTGTGTTCTTTTCTTGTCTACCACAAATTTGAACTTTCGAACCCTTGAATGCATTGCATACGCATTTCATACATCATGTGCATAGCAGGTTTTTCCCTTTTCAGGTTGCTTACATTTCTTCGCTGTTTATTTCAGCATCATGAATCCCGGATCTGAATCCACAGAGACATCAATTAAGGCTCTCCAGGCGCAGAATGCGCAGTTTCAAGAATTAATCATGGGTCTAGCTAAAGGCCAAGAAGAACTGAAGACTATGCTCCTGAAAAAGGAGAAGAAGAAGAAGAGAAGAACTGTTCTATTCAACTCGGGCCGAAGGTTGGGTAATACTCTGCAACATGAAGAGGCTGGTTCTTCTGTTGGCAGGAGTCCTTCTCAGGCAGAAGTCAAGGTTCCTACTCCAGTGGTCTCCGACAACGAGACGGATTTTGATGAGGAGCAGTACCCTCCTGAAGACAACAGATACAAACAACTGGAGGATAGGTTAAAGGCTATGGAGGTGCAACAGACACCTGGGCTGGATTTCGGAGATCTGGGTTTGTCGACTGGTGTAATTATCCCGCATAAATTCAAAGCACCCACCTTCTCCAAGTATGACAGGGCATCTTCTCCCAAGCTGCATTTGAGGTCCTATGTGCGGAAAATTCAGCCGTACTCTGCGGACAAGAATCTATGGATCCACTTCTTCCAGGAGAGTCTTTCAGGGACTCATCTCGAATGGTTCTATCAGCTGGATGGGACCAAAGTTCGTAAATGGGAGGAGCTGGCTACTGCTTTCTACAAGCAGTATCAGTATAATGCCGACCTTGCCCCCACACGTACCCAACTCCAGGGTATGGCGTTAGGTGCAAGCGAAGGTTTTAAGGAGTACGCTCAGAAGTGGAGAGACCTGGCTGGCAGGGTGCAGCCACCATTGACTGATCGGGAGCTGGTTGACATGTTCTTGGGGACCCTATCTGGGCCATTCTTCAACCATCTCATTGGGAATTCTTCTGCTGGCTTCACTGATTTGATCTTGACTGGAGAGAGAATCGAAGCCGGGTTGAAGTCTGGGAAGATTGCAAAGGCTGCATCATCTAGTTCGGACAAGAAACCATTCAAGAAGGAGTCTAGTGCCGTGTATGGTTCCAGGAAATCAGAAAGACATGAGCACCGCCAATCTGTCAGTGCAGTCATGATTGCTAAGCCTGCTGCCGCTCCCCGGCCAAACAATGCTCAGAAGGTGGAAAGACCCCGGAGAGAATTCTCCCGTTTAAACATGACTTTGTCGCAGATCCTGCCACAGTTGCTCGCAACTAATCTGGTGACTATCAGGGAGGCTCCGAAGTTTCCAAATACTGCATCTCCCAAGTACAACCCGAATGCTCGTTGTGCTTACCATTCAGAAAGCCCGGGGCACTCTACTGATGACTGCTGGGCACTAAAGAACAAGCTGCAGGACCTCATTGACGCTAAGGAGGTACAGTTTGAGGCATCTGACAAGCCTAATGTGGTGACAGCTCCCCTGCCTGCTCATGGAGTTAATGCTATTGGTGATGAGGAGGAAGTTGATGAAGCTGAGTTTGATAGCTGGATCTACCCAGCAACTGACGGAGGACTTAACAATTGGAGTGCAAAGGACCATACCCCTGTTACCTTTGTGACACAGTAATGAATTCCCATGTTTTGTTATTTTGTAATAAACAATGATAAACTCTATGGCCCGGTGTCTTACCCGAGGCACCGTGGTTCTATTTGTGAGGGCATACAAACTGTCATTTTATACATCATGAATGAAAATCTTGGACGTATTTTTCGCATTGCAAATATTGTGTTCCTTTTTTTCTTTTTCTTTACATAATTTTCAAAAACAGCTGTATTTACACACACACTCACTCATACAGGTTCCAATCCACTCTGGATCTCACTAATAACAACCCTGCTACTGCCAATTATGACTTCGAAAATCCGATCAACTTAGCCGAAGACGAAGGTGAAGATGATTGCGAAGTGCCTGGCGAGCTTGCAAGACTGTTACTTCAGGAAGAGAGGGCAATTCGACCCCATGAAGAGCCAGTGGAGACCATAAACCTGGGTACTGAGGCAGACAGAAAAGAAGTAAAGATTGGTGCCAACCTAGAGCTCAGCGTGAAGCAACGGTTAACCAAGATGTTGCATGACTATATGGAGATATTTGCCTGGTCCTACGAAGACATGCCAGGGTTGGATACCGATATTGTCGTCCATCATTTGCCGACTAAGGAAGACTGCCCTCCAGTTAAACAAAAGGTCCGTCGGATGCGTCCAGAGATGTCAGAGAAGATTAAGGCCGAGGTCATGAAACAGTTTGATGCCGGTTTCCTTGCAGTGACTTCTTACCCTCAGTGGGTTGCTAATGTGGTGCCAGTACCTAAAAAGGACGGCAAGGTCAGAATGTGTGTCGATTACAGGGATCTGAACAGGGCCAGCCCCAAGGATGACTTCCCCTTACCTCACATTGATGTCCTCGTTGATAATACAGCCCAACACAAAGTATTCTCTTTCATGGATGGCTTTTCAGGCTACAATCAGATCAAGATGGCACCTGAAGACATGGAAAAGACTACATTCGTTACTCAGTGGGGCACCTTCTGTTACAAGGTCATGCCGTTCGGATTAAAGAATGCTGGGGCAACCTACCAACGTGCCATGGTTGCCTTATTTCACGACATGATCCATCATGAGATCGAAGTGTATGTGGACGACATGATCGCTAGGTCCCAGACTGAGGAAGAGCATCTAGATCATCTGCAGAAGTTGTTTGACCGGCTGAAACTGTACAAGCTGAGATTGAACCCGAACAAGTGCACCTTCGGGGTAAGATCTGGGAAGTTGCTAGGCTTTGTGGTCAGTGATAAAGGTATTCAAGTGGACCCTGCTAAGGTCAAAGCTATTCAAGAGATGCCAGTTCCTAAGACAGAGAAGGAAGTCAGAGGCTTTCTAGGACGCCTGAATTACATTGCTCGATTCATCTCTCATCTGACTGCTACTTGTGAGCCAATCTTCAAGCTGCTGAAGAAAGATCAGGTAGTACGTTGGAACGATGAATGTCAGGCTGCCTTCGACAGAATCAAAGAGTATCTCCAAGAACCACCTATCCTTATGCCGCCGGTTGAAGGGAGACCTCTGATACTATATCTGACAGTGCTTGACAACTCAATGGGGTGTGTGCTGGGGCAGCATGACGAGTCTGGCCGAAAAGAGCATGCCATTTATTACCTTAGCAAAAAGTTTACCGACTGTGAGACCCGATACTCACTGCTCGAGAAAACTTGCTGCGCTTTGGTATAGGCTGCTCGCCGGCTGAGACAGTATATGTTGACTCACACTACTTTGTTGATCTCAAAGATGGATCCGATAAAATACATATTCGAGAAGCCTGCTCTGTCTGGGAGAATTGCAAGATGGCAAATGATCTTGACGGAATACGACATTCAGTACACAACCCAGAAAGCCATCAAGGGAAGTGTATTGGCAGACCACTTAGCTCATCAAGCTGTAGATGACTATCAATCAATGAATTTTGAGTTTCCGGATGAAAGCATCATGATTGTAACTGATTGTGAAGTACCTGGACCGGATGAAGGACCTGAACCAGGATCCCGATGGTCTATGCACTTTGACGGAGCTTCCAATGCTTTGGGAAATGGTATCGGCGCCATAATCATATCTCCACAAGGTACTCATACTCCACTCACTGCCCGGCTGTGTTTCAACTGTACCAACAACATGGCAGAGTATGAGGCGTGCATCATGGGTCTTCAAGCTGCGATCGACTTAAGGATCAAGTTCCTCAGTGTCTTTGGAGATTCCGCTCTTGTGATCAATCAGATCAAAGGAGAGTGGGATACGAAACATCCAAACCTGATTCCTTACAGAGAATGTGTGTTGACCCTGATCCCCCACTTTACAGAGATAACCTTTGAGCACTTTCCAAGAGAAGAGAATCAGTTAGCGGACGCGTTAGCTACAATGTCTTCAATGTTCAAGGTCAAATGGGATAATGAAGCTCCCCGGATCATCATCTGGAAACTGGACGAACCGGCATACTGTTGTGATCTCGAAACTGAATTGGTAACTGAGAAGCCTTGGTACCACGAAGTGAAGAGATACCTGGAAACTCAGGAATACCCTGAAGGTGCGTCTGTCAACGATAAGAAATTCCTGAGGAGGTTCGCAGCAAAGTTCTTCCTAAGCAACAGCATCTTGTACAAGCGAAACCATGATTCAACTTTACTGCGTTGTGTGGATAAGACTGAAGCGGAAAGAATCATGGAGGAGCTACATGAAGGGACCTTTGGTACGCATTCCAGTGGACATACTATGGCTAAAAAGATCCTACGGGCAGGATATTATTGGTCCACAATGGAAGCTGACTGCTACCAACACTCCAGGACATGCCACAAGTGCCAGATCTATGCAGACAAGGTGCATGTTCCTCCGATTCCCCTGAATGTTCTGACTGCGCCTTGGCCGTTTGCAATGTGGGGCATAGACATGATCGGCGAGATCAAACCTACAGCATCTAATGGACATCGCTTCATCCTAGTGGCGATTGATTATTTTACGAAGTGAGTTGAAGCAGCATCCTATGCTACGGTAACCAAGACTGTTGTGGCACGGTTCATTCGGCACAACCTGATCTGTCGATATGGCGTCCCTGAGCGGATTATTACAGACAACGGTACCAATCTGAACAACAAGATGATCGCTGAGCTCTGCGAACAGTTCAGGATACAGCACCACAATTCTTCTCCTTACAGACCGAAGATGAATGGGGCTGTAGAAGCAGCAAATAAAAACATCAAGAAGATCGTGCAAAAGATGACAGTAACATACAAAGATTGGCACGAGATGTTACCGTTCGCTCTGCATGGGTACCGTACCTCAGCTAGGACGTCAACCGGGGCAACTCCTTTCTCTCTGGTTTATGGTATGGAGGCAGTATTGCCGATCGAAGTGCAAATTCCCTCTCTCCGGATAATGAAGGATGCAAATCTGAACGAAGATGATTGGATCCAGACACGACTTGACCAACTTAACCTCATTGACGAAAAGAGACTTGCTGCTATCTGTCATGGTCAGACGTATCAGAAACGAATGATCAGGGCATTTAACAAAAAGGTCAGACCACAAGAATATCAAGTCGGGGATCTGGTGATCAAGCGAATCATCCTTCCTCAGAGTGATCCAAGGGGAAAATGGACCCCTACATACGAAGGGCCATTTGTGGTTAAGCATGTGTTCTCAGGAGGAGCAATGATCTTAACCAACATGGATGGTGACGACCTTCCTCATCCCGCCAATGCAGATATAGTTAAAAAATACTACGCATGAAAAAGACCCGCTAGGCTGACATGCCTAGGCAAAAATTAGGGCTTCCCGTCGAACCAAAAGGGTTCGGGCAAAATGAAGGGATGAAAATGAAAAATCTGTACACCCGGCAAGTCGAAAACCTGAAAAGGCGGCTTGGGCAAAAAAGGGTATCCCGGTGGACTGAAAACCCGAAAGGGCGGTCCAGGCAAAAGTTAGGGATAAAGCGTAAAACTATGTCTCATTGATCACTTTGCATCCAGAATCCGGCATCTACATCAAGCTCAAACGGCATCGATCAGTCAACTTCACCTTCAACCAAGGTCATCAAGTGATGAGACGCTCGGAGTTATAAAGACAATAGCAGAGTTGAAACCCAGTGGATCATTCATCTTTCACACAGCTGTTTTATTTTCTTTTGTACAAACTTGTATAAACTCTTTTGATCGGCGACGTACCTCTTACTAGGACGTCAGCCTCTTGTACACAAAACGCCTATTCAGGCCATTCCAAAATCAATACAAATATATTTTTCAGTTAAACGTGCCAAGTATTTTTCTTTTTTCTGTTTTGTTTTGCGAAGAACGTCCAAGATTCAATTTGTGATGTATGCATTGACAATAATTTGCTAACTCATGAATATTTGCATACGAAACAAAGGAATTAATTGCAGGTGACACTGGAAACAGGGGCAATAAAGAGTGGTCTAAACAATCCAATTGCTCTATCCTCCAAGGTACCGAGATAGGTTCAACTAAAGAACACGACCAATACATCTCAATTCCCCAGAGAGTGGTTCAGCAAAACAGTACATTCCTCTCCAGTTATCAAATATCAAGGAAATTGAGTATCCTCCAGCCGATCTCAAACATTCCCCAACAGCAATACATATATTCTTAACAAGCATCCCCGGCAGTCTTGGTCTAAAGATTGTTCCCCGGCGGCAGACCAGCATCCAAAGGAATCATTTTCCCCAGCATATCAAATAAACTCCCCAGAAGAGTCCAATCCAGTTTCCCCAGGAAAGTTGGAATTCATATCCCCAAGCAGTAAGCTCATCCCCAGTAGATTCTGGAAGCTTACCCCCTCGCAGAACACGAACGCGTCGGCCGGCTTTATTTAAAGAGTTATTTCCTTACCAGGATATAACTGGGTTATCCTCAGCCAAAAGCCACGGAAAGAGCGTCGTCGACAAAGTCTTCCTATCCCCAGCAAACTATTATCAACACTCAGCAAAGTACCTCTCTTCCCACAGAGTATTGCTTCCCAGCAAGATCGTTATAGTACTGTTCTCCCCGCAGAGTAATCCATTCGCCAAGTTTATTCCCTAACGGAGTCATCTTCTCCTACCGGTATTCTTGCAACTATCATCCCCAGCGGAAGCAAAATCTATTCTTCAACATCAGCCCAGGATATGACTTCCCGGCACCCGTCAAGGATTTACTTTCCTAGACGAAAACAAACATTCATAAACATCACACTTCCATACATCATTATAACATGCATAGACGCATCATATCTCACAAATCTCATTTATGTTGAGAATATCATTGCTTGATCCATATCATGCATTGCATATGTCTGACCTTTACCTTTCAGGAAAGAATCAGCTAAATTCTCAATCATCTTTCAAGACCTAGCCTGGTTCAGTTAAATCGACCTTAAGATTTTCCTGATGCTTATCCAGTCAAAGGCCTTCTCTGGTTCAGTCAGATCGACCCTAAGATCTCCCTGATGCTTATCCAGTTGAAGATATTCCAAGACCTTGTCCGGTTCAGTTAAATCGACCCTAAGATTTTCCTGATTCTTACCCAGTCAAAGGCCTTCTCTGGTTCAGTCAGATCGACCCTAAGATCTCCCTGATACTTATCCAGTTGAAGATATTTCAAGACCTAGACCGGTTCAGTTAAATCGACCCTAAGATTTTCCTGATTCTTACCCAGTCCAAGGCCTTCTCTGGTTCAGTCAGATCGACCCTAAGATCTCCCTGATACTTATCCAGTTGAAGATATTTCAAGACCTAGACCGGTTCAGTTAAATCGACCCTAAGATTTTCCTGATGCTTATCCAGTCAAAGGCCTTCTCTTGGTTCAGTCAGATCGACCCTAAGATCTCCCTGATACTTATCCAGTTGAAGATATTTCAAGACCTAGACCGGTTCAGTTAAATCGACCCTAAGATTTTCCTGATTCTTACCCAGTCCAAGGCCTTCTCTGGTTCAGTCAGATCGACCCTAAGATCTCCCTGATACTTATCCAGTTGAAGATATTTCAAGACCTAGACCGGTTCAGTTAAATCGACCCTAAGATTTTCCTGATGCTTATCCAGTCAAAGGCCTTCTCTTGGTTCAGTCAGATCGACCCTAAGATCTCCCTGATACTTATCCAGTTGAAGATGTTTCAAGACCTCGACCGGTTCAGTTAAATCGACCCTAAGATTTTCCTGATTCTTACCCAATCAAAGGCCTTCTCTTGGTTCAGTCAGATCGACCCTAAGATCTCCCTGATGCTTATCCAGTTGAAGATATTCCAAGACCTTGTCCGGTTCAGTTAAATCGACCCTAAGATTTTCCTGATTCTTACCCAGTCAAAGGCCTCTCTGGTTCAGTCAGATCGACCCTAAGATCTCCCTGATTCTTATTCCAGTAGAAGACACCCAAGATTGTTCTCAACGAGCGTTGTTGAAGTTAAAATCGCCCAAGGTTCTCTTACCATTCATGCTAAGGTAGTAACCATCCCTGGTTCATTCATCAGCGTTTGAAGCTCCAGACTCAGCTCCTGTAACCAGTCAGGACACATCTATACCAAGCATCCAAAATCAGCTCCTGCAACGCGTCAGGTACTCATTTTCTTTCTTTTGCAGGTATGCAGGTTCTCGCTAAGGAATCTCCTACGCAATCAACCTCCAAATGGCATCTATAAGCCCATTCCCCCATCACCGTCACTATGTGAGCGCAAATTTCTGGGCACTTTAGTGTTCAATCATCTTCCACCTTCGGATTACGAAAGGCACGTCAGCCAATCTGCATCCTCAGGTCTAAGAAGATTGAACAGGGGCAACTGTTGTACCCCAAAATTTGCCCTCCCATATTCTCCAAGATTTATCAAGCCAAGGTCACAAAATTCCCCAAGGGTTGTGCAGCTCAACTGTCTCCTATACAGTCAAAACTAGGGTTTGAGTTCTGATCAAGAAATTGAAGATTTCAAAGGCCCAATCAAGTCTCATATGCCTATAAAGATGGTCAAGCATCCTCATGTCAAGTTTCAAGGCATTCAGCTCAAGATTGCACAGTCAAAACCCTAAATTGCACTACAGTCAACTGTAGGGGCAAAATGGTCATTTGACAGTCAAAAGTTCAAATTTTTGGTCAACATATCATTTTGAAGCCACAAACATCATTTGATCAATGCTTGATCATGATTCTCAAAATTTGGCTCAGAAATCATCAAAGATGCAAAAGTTGCTATATTTGGACAGCTGAAAAAGTCAACTGAAATTGACCAGGGCATAACTTTCACATGGATTATCAGAAAAATTCCATCCAAAGCTCATTTTGAAGAGAAAGACATTTCCTACAACTCATCTTCATATTCCAAGTCCAAGAAATGCCCTCACAAAAAGTTATCAATTTCTACATTATAGGTCATTTTCAAAAGTCAACAAAAAGTGACTTTAAGTCAAAGGCCATAACTTGAGATTGGTAAATCAAAATGACATGGGACCAAAGGCATTGGTTAAAGGACTCAAAGACCTTTCCAAAATGTCCAAGAACATGTGAAAAGCTTAAAAATTGAGCAAGTTATGCCTTGTGGAAGTTGGGAAATTTTTAGGAATTTTGAAAAGTCAACATTGATGCAAAAGGCCTAAAAATGCAAATGGGCCCATTTTTCTTCCAAGTTTCTTCATGCCAAGCCTATGCACGACCATTAGGCCCAAAGGGAAGTATTTTCATATTTTTTAATTATTTATTTGAATTTATATCAATATTAATTCATTTAAATTAATTAAATACATGAAAAATATCAAACTTAACCTAAAAAAATCTTTTCATGCATGTTTATTCTTAATATTTCGTGCATATCTTAAATAGGCAAGTTTTGGTGTGATTTGAGCTGATTGAACACAAAATGCACATGGAGAAGATTTGGAAAAGATTTCATGAAATCAAATATTGGAAACAATGAATTCAAAGGATTTTGTGCAATATTTTTGACCTAGCATGCTCTATACATATTCAAGATCAGAAACCTAATGCCTAGAGACTGCAAGCTGCGCCCCAAGAACCATTTGCACATTGAAATTTTTCATAAAAAACTCAAGAACTGAAAAGTGCCTTAGAGGTCGATTCAAGCATCAACTTTCATTCCATTAGCATCCTGAAGCACCATTGGACGTTTCTCAATCATTAACATCAACCAAAACACCCTGAATTGGTACCCCTAAGTCAAACTGTATCTCAAAACTTCTAAAGTCGTATAGCATGACTCAAGCATATTTTGGCATTTTTATTTATGTATTCATATTCATAATGATGTTTCTAAACTGACCAATGCGTTTGATTGCATTTTTGTGCCATATATATGAATCTGCCATGCGAGAATTCTAGGGTTGCAGGTTTTCTAAATTGGGGATTTTGCATAGAGGGAAAATTAAGGCTCATGAGTACCATGGTTGGATTCAGTACCTCAAGACGAAGATATCTTGACCCTCGCGCCTAATTTCTGATCACCATAGCGCTATTCGCTATTTCTTCGAAGGTTGCCAAACACCACGGTTGCAAAACCGTCGCCTATTTGTTTTGTTTTACAGGGTGGGGAAGAAGACGACCTCGTGTCCAATGGTCATTGGCTCTTTTGAAATTCGCGCGTTTTTAATCCATTAGCATTATGTTTTACTTATCATATTTACGTGTTATTATATGTTAACTAAAAAGCGTTTGGTTCAGTAGTAACACGTTATGCATATGACATCAAAGACCTGGGTTCAAGTCCCAGGTCTTGCATATTTCGTTATTATTTTTCAAACCAATTTCCTATGCAGCGTCAGCAGTGATGTACACCGTGTGTCCACAAGATCCAAGCGCAAAGGTGTCCAGGAGATGCAGATCAAGGGCTCAGATCCCAGGCCTATGGTAAACGTTGGTCAATGCACTAGCACACGATCCAGGAAAGTCAGCAAATGGCAAACTCAATTGGGCCAGGCTTTTCAAATCTATACCTCCTGAATTGGGGACTACCCCCCCTGGTTTGCCTTATTATTTTTTATTTTTATTTCTTTAATTTTTCTTTTTATTTCTTTTAGTTGCTATTTATTTAGTTAATTATTTTTACAAAATATAAAAAACATTCAAAAATCAGGAAAAGCCAAAAATTAATAAATATTTATATTATAATTATTTTCATAAATAAATTAGAATGTAAATTATTTAGTCTAATTAGGTTTTAATTTTAATTCCTTTTTAATAAAAATCCAAAAAAAATGTAGAATTAGGTTAATTGATAATTTTAATATCTTTTTATTTTTTTCTCACAATACTATTTATTTATTATTTTATTTTTATAATTAAAAATTGTACATAAATAATTTAGGGTTTAATGTAGATTATATTTTAATTCTTTCATAATAAATAAAAATATTAGAATTAGGGTTTGCCGTTTAATTTAATTTCACTTAACTCCTTTTTCTCATTAAATCTAAAAAACACAAAAATATCATTTTCATTTAATTTTAAATTCCTTGTTAATTTTAATTGTTTGTAAAAGGGTCCAACGCCCATTGTTTTAATTTAATTGCGCACATTTACTTTATGTCGTTCATTATAATTATGTAAATCTCCCAAAGCACTGTAATTTAAATTTCTCGCACTTTTATTTATTTCGCATTATTTATTTTCCGCTAAATCGGGTCCGGTTTAATTTTGGCGATGTGGACCCGCGCCTTTGTAATAGCCTTAGATTTATTTTTTCGCAAACTTATAACTGTTAAAAAAGCATGCAAGAATGAATGTCTTAATTAAAATCAAGCGTAGATCACAATGACATGACAAAAGACAAAAATAAATGAATCTGACACACAAATCACACACCACCCCTAGGGTACGCCTCACTGTTGCCTTTCGAAAGGTGGTCGTCGAGTAGAGGATGTCTTAGTAAGTCCTCATGATCCGGGAACCTGGCATGAGGGTAGCTTCTAAGGTGTCTTCCCATTGCTCTGGTGATCACCATGTCCCTACAAACTCGAATTGACCCGAACACCTCCAACGGTGGTGCTACCTACCTCTCAATGGTGGGATGGCACTACTTTTAAGGACATTTACACAGACGAATTCCTTAGGGTAGGTAGGTTCTCAAGGATACTTGCTCTAATCTCAAAACAAACTCAAAGATACTTTTCACACTGATACTTTTCAAAAGCTTTCAAAGCAAATTTTTCAAACACTCTGACGTACGAGTCGAACTGAAATTTTTCAAAGAAACTTTTTAAAACCCACATTGAAAAGCAAGCAAACATTTTGAAAACACATTGAGCAAGTACCTAAGAGCCCATGGATAACCATGGATAGAAAGGGTGCTAACACCTTCCCTTTCTATAACCTACCTCCCGAACCGAGAGCAATCTCTTTAAGGAATTTTTCTGTGCTTTTGTCCTTTCCATTTGGAGAAAATAAAAGACGGTGGCGACTCTTGCTTCCGCGACATTTCGCGAACCAGCGCTAAACAGTCAGTTCCAGATCCACCGATCACAGGAAGCAATTCAATAGGGTGTGAATATATTGGATGGAAGAGGGAAACCATATGTCAAGAAAATCTCATATGACATCAGTAACAATCTTGATTCTCAAAAGAAAACAAGATTGGAAGAGAAGTCAAGTCAAAGTAGAGGCATTAAATCTTTTGAATGTGAAGGTGTGATATGGTGGAAGAACCGACTGTTTAATATTGATTTTGCATTTTGTATTCGCAAATGTTGCGGTAAGAAAGAGTCACACTGACTTTTCTTTTATCCAACAAAGGAAAGGGTCAAAAGAACAGAAAAATACCTTTTTCGAGATTTTCCGAGTAAGGGGGGTAGATTATGGAAAGGGAAGGTGTTAGCACCCTTTCCATCCGTGGTTTTCCATGGGATATTAGGTACTTTCTCATTTTGAAAACTTCTTTCGTGTTTATGTGTTTTGAAAAGTTTGCTTGCTTTATGATAACTCTTGTATCAGTCCTCAAGGGTGTTGATAAAGCGTTTTTGAAAAGGTTTTGAAAGTGTAGTGTGAAAAAGGTTGTTTTGAGCAAGTACTTAACAACTATCTACCTACTCGAAAAAAGGATGTTCTTTTCCTCCTTTCCTTTATATAATGTTATCCTACTATTAGTGAGTAGGTAGCCCTATCGTTGGATGTTGAGGGACTATCGAAGGGACGTTTACGGTCAATAAGGAAACTGGGCAAGAAATCTTAGTAATTGTCCTAAAGTTCTAATATCACTTTTTTTTAATCGAGGTAACAGTCAAAAGGGTCATCAAGGGACTTGTGATCTCTTGAACTCAAGGACAATCACTAAAAATTCTCACGTTTCTAGAATTGTTACCGTTTTCGAAGGCAACTGAAGTGGGAGATACCCTAGGGGTGAGTATGTGCAATTGTATTTTGCTTGATTTAGATATATCATCTTTGAATTAGGTTATGCTATGTTCAATTAGGCGTTATCTTTCCATAGAATCCTAATAGCCATACATCTAAGCAGTTTAGCATGGTGCAGTAAGTAAATTACGGAAAATAAATTTCTAAGCTATTACAAGGCCTTGGGGCAGTTACATAATTAGGTGTGGAAATTTAAACCTAATTAAAACTATTACAAGTCAGGAAACAATTACATAATTGAAAATTAATGAAACGGAAAATAATAAACGCGCGAAGATTAAAACGAGAATAAGTTAAAAAACCCTAAAAATCTAATTGATTTAAAAAAATATTTTTGTATTTTTACTAAAAAGAATATTTGAAGTTTTAACCTAATTCTATTTAATTTTAGTTTAATGAAAACAAGTTAAAGTAATTAAATTAAATTAAGTTACAAAAATCAATTTTAATTAAAAAACTTAAATCTATTTTTTTTCTTCTGATTTTATGAAAATAATAAAAAAAGGTGAATCTAAAAAAGTAAAATAATTAAAACAAACTAAGATAATGGAATTAAAAAAAGAAAAGCAATGGGCCTGTGGTTGTGAAGTAATTTGGGGGTGTGAAGTTGAATCTGCTAGACCCAGATCTACTGGCCCAATGACTGCGCCTGATCCAGCGTTGCCAGCCCCTGAGGGTGCACCCTAGAGATTGCTGGTTGGGTGCTAGATCTAAATCAATAGAGGATCTAGTGGTTGAGAATGAGGATGCAGGATGGACGTCTGGCCATGTACCACACTGGAACCTGCAAGAAGTGTTTAGAAAATAGCAAAATGCTGGACCTGGGACTCGAACTCAGGTTGCTCCCTTCACCACGCGCTGCCTGACTATCTGTGCTATAATGTCATTCAATTATACAAAGTAAAACAAAAACAATATAATGTGAATTTCCTACAATTATTTAAGCAAAAGGAAAAAGCGCGCAGATTAGAATTGGCCAGTGGGGCTGCACCATGCAGTTATCTTCTCCATTCATTCGTCTTGTTAGCCTCTGCACTTTTACCTACAGATGTTGTCTGTCACTACAACACCCGTAACTTCCAAAATCCATAGTACGTAATATAAATCAAACCTAAAGCCACAAATCAATTAGGCTTGATCCCCTAAGCACGATGGTACTCATCTTTAGGCCTAATTTTACCTGTACCTGAAAAACCTAAAACAAAAGTCCAAACCCGAATAATGACAGATCATCAAAACTTGCAATTAATGATTCAAACACGTTCTAAACATTCATACAAACAAGAATGCATGATGAAAACACATTTATAACACATGTATGGCCATAATCGTTTATGAAAATAAAACTCAAACCGTGATTGTATTGGTCGCGATTCTGGGAGCTTTGATGCTTGGAAATGATGCAGTTAGCTTCAGGATGCCTCCAGGAATATTTTGCAACCCTCAGAAACTCTTGAATCTACCTAAAATTCCACAACCGGTTTTAACTTTTCTCTTAAAAATTTAAAATTGGAATGTGATTTTTGTGTGGCCAATCCTTCTTCTCTTGGTCTGGCAATGTTGTGTTTATATATTGGGATGCATTAGGGAAAGAAAAATGGATTGAATCCTGAAGATTGGATGGAAAAGATTTGATTTGCATCTTGGAATTTTATGTTTCTAAATTTGGCCAAAACATTCTCATCTCTCTCCAATAACCCTTCACACGAATTCTTGACTCAATCTTCTAATTTTGGACTCATGATAAGATCATAAAACAAATCTTTTGGATTTAATTCATCATTTTACTATTTTATTTGATTTATTAATATTTAAATGAATAAAAATTCAAATAAATAAAAATAAATCTCATAAAAATAAAATAATGGTTTTAAATGTCTTGAATAATTCGATGGATATATTTGAGATCCAAAACCCACTCCCATTAGTTCAAAAGATCCAATTTGCTCACATTGACTTTTGTGCATTTTCATAAAATTTGGCAACTTCTACAAGTCATAACTCTCTCAATTTTTGTACTATGGAGGTGTTTTTGGCCATTTTGGAAAGCTCAAGATGTCCTCTAAGAGATCTTTTTGGTTTCATCTCAGTTGAGTCTTCCATGTTCATGTATGCTTCTTTGGAAAAAGATGACTTTTTGTTGACTTTTAAGATGACCTATAATGTTTGAGCTTATATCTTTTAACTGGGGCATTTCTTGAACTTTAGGGATGAAGAGAAGTTGTATTTAATTGGACTCTCTTCAAAATGAGCTTTGGTGGAAAAAAATTTGATAAAGTATGAGAATGTTATGCCTGGTCAAAGTTTTGTTGACTTTTCCTATAGAAACCCTAATTAGCCATTTTTGACTTTTGATGAATTAGGAGCGTTTCTTGAGGAATCATGATAAACCCTTGATAAAATGATGGATATTACTTCAAAATGTTTATGCTGACCAAATTTTTTGAAGTTTGACTGTATATAGGCCACAATTGACTTTTGACCTAGTATAATTTATTTTCAGGCATTTGAGCAGTTGACTAGGCAAACTTGTTGTGCAAGGCATGAAATTTGGCATGGATAACCTTGAGGACATATTAGGACCATGGAAAACATTTGAGACCACTAGAGTTCACACATCTTGATGAAAATTGAAACCCTATTTAGAGGTTCATTGCCTTTATGAGGAGAATTTGTCTGGTCAATTCGTGGTCATCCATGGGAAAGTTGGGGATCTCAATGGGAATGTGTTGAGTAAAATGAGAGGGAAAATTTTGGGGTACAACAGCTGCCTTTGTTCAATCTTCTTAAACTTGAGGATGTAGATTGGCTTGTCTGCCTTTCTTGATCTGAAGGTGGAAGATGATTGAACACTAGATTGCACGGACATTTGAGCTCGTCTGAAGTAGCACGGTTGGTGGATAATATCGGGAATGGGCTTATAGATTCCATTTGGAAAAGATAACATGAGATTTTTGGAGATGGGCTTAAAGATACCATCTAGAGAAAATGACGAAGAGTCATTGGAGATGGGCTTAAAGATGCCATCTAGAGAACATGCTGATTTCATGAGATATTACTTTGTGGGGATTCCTGCTCCTGTCGTTGAGGAGGACTCTACTGAGGAATGTTGGTCTTAGTTTTGGGAAATAGAGTCTAGGAGCTTCAGTTGTCCGTTACTCTACTGAGGAATTACCTCTTGACTGGAGAGATGAAAGCGAGTTGTTATCTGGTCGAGATCCAGGCTTCACAGTGACTTACTGAGGACAATAAGGTTGACTTCTACCTGGTCGCATTCCAGGCTTCACAGCAGCTTTATTGAGCAATATGAAATTAACTTCTATCCAGTCGGTTCCAGGCTTCATAGTAACTGTAGACATTGAACTGTTATCTGCTCGTATCCAGGATTCAGCGATTTGAAGACATTAAGTTGTTATCTGGTCGGGTCTAGGCTTCAACTTGAATATGAGGTATATTGTTATCTGGTCGAGCCCAGGCTTCGGTGTCATGGGTTATACTATCATCTGGTAGGGTCCAGGCTTCATAGTAATTAACAAAAATAAAATGCTATCTGGTTAGACTCCAGGCTTTACAGTTTCTTTAACTAGGTAAGAATTAGAAAAATCTTAGGGTTGATTTAACTGAACCAGAGAAAATATCCACCGGAAAAGAATCAGAATAAATAATTGGTCGATTTAAACTGAACCAACAAAGGTCTTGAGTCATCTTTAACTGGATAAGAATCAGATAAATCTTAGGGTCGATTTAACTAAACCAGAGGAAGTATCTACCGGAAAAGAATCAGAATAAATCATTGGTCTATTTAAACTAAACCAGCAGAGGTCTTGAGTTATCTTTAACTGGATAAGAATCAGAAAAATCTTAGGGTCGATTTAACTGAACCAGAGGAAGTATCTACCAGAAAAGAATCAGAATAAATTATTGGTCGATTTAAACTGATCTAGTATAGGTCTTGAGTCATCTTTAACTTGATAAGAATAAAAAAAATCTTAGGGTCGATTTAACTGAACCAAAGAAAGTATCTACTGGAAAAGAATCAGAATAAATCATCGGTCGATTTAAACTGAACCAGAAGAGGTCTTGAGTTATCTTTAACTGGATAAGAATCAGAAAATTCTTAGGGTCAATTTAACTAAACTAGAGAAAGTATCTACCAGAAAATAATCAGAATAAATCATTGGTCGATTTAAACTAAACCAGCAGAGGTCTTGAATTGTCTTCAACTGGGTAAGAATCAGAAAAATCTTAGGGTCGATTTAACTAAACCAGAGAAAGTATCTTCCAGAAAAGAATCAGAGTAAATCATTGGTAGATTTAAACTGAACCAGCAGAGGTTTTGAGTTATCTTTAATTGGATACGAATCAGAAAAATCTTAGGGTGGATTTAACTGAACCAGAGAAAGTATCTACCAGAAAAGAATCAGAATAAATCATTGGTCGATTTAAACTGAACCAACAGAGGTCTTTTGAGAATGATCTTTCTGAGGAAAATGCTGAAGTAGCCCTTCCTTAGACGTAGCCTTTAAGAAGACTGTCAGGTCATATAAGTAGTCAATGATGTTTGTTGATTTGATCTTTCCTGAAAAGGTAAAGAGTTAGTCGTATGCAACGTCATGATGTATGAAATTCATAGTGTAATGATGTTCTCAAAATAAATGAGATTATGTTGTATGCAATATGTATGTGCATGCCATGATGTATGAATATCGAATGTTGTTGTGATATTTCCTAGTTTGGGAAAATAAATCCCTAACTGCTGCAGGAGAGTACTCGGAAGCTGAATCCCAGACTTCTGTTTGTTAGATGAGGAAAGTGATTCTTTCAATTCCCCTGGGGATGATGAATGGAAATGATTTGTCGGGGATTTCCTCTTTCCGTTTGAGGGTACTCTGCCGGGGATCTTTGACTTCTGCTTGAGAATGACTATGTGGGGAAGAAGATGCTTTGTTGGGAGATTTTACCAACCTGGAGAAATAAACTCTAGCAGGGGATGAACTTCCGCATCTGGAGAAATAAACTCTAGCAGGGGATGAACTTCCGCATCTGGAGAAATAAACCAACCTGGAGAAATAAACTCTAGCAGGGGATGAACTTCCGCATCTGGAGAAATAAACTCTACTGGAGATGAGGCTTTATAAACTGATTGAGATTATAAAACTTAGCTGGGGAACATGGATTTCAGCTCTCTGAGGGAACTTGGATGGAGGAGGTAATTCCTGCTTGGGGAAGAAAAAGTTAGAATTTTAGTTGTTTTCACTCTGCGGGGATATAGACATCATCATGACGTATGTTGAGGATGCGGCAGTGACTTCGCATCAGGGTGTTTCTTCCCCTGTACCTGCCGGAGAAAGTACCTGTAGAGATTTTATGGATGTATCTATGTCGTGATTGTACTTGAAGATGTATTGAATGAGTGTCAGAATTACATCCGTCTCTGGATCTTATATAAGTTGTACTTGAAAAATGTGTTGAATGAGTGTCAGAATGACTTCCGTCTCTGGATCATATCTGAACTGTACTTGAAACATGTGTTGAATAAGTGTCAGAATGACATCCGTCTCTGGATCGTATCTGAACTGTACTTGAAACATGTGTTGAATGAGTGTCAGAATGACACCCGTCTCTTGATCGTATCTGAACTGTACTTGGAACATGTGTTGAATGAGTGCCAGAATGACATCCGTCTCTGGATCGTATCTGAACTATACTTGAAACATGTGTTGAATGAGTGTCAGAATGACATCCGTCTCTGGATCATATCTGAACTGTACTTGAAACATGTATTGAATGAGTTTCAGAATGACATTTGTCTCTGGATCATATCGGAATTGTATTTGAAGAGAATCTGAATAAGTATCAGGATAACATTCGTCTCTAGATCGTACCTGAACTATTTCTAGAAGAGAAATCTGGAATAAGTACCAGGATAACATCCATTTCTAGATCGTACCTGAACTGTACTTGAAACATGTATTGAATGAGTGTCAGAATGACATTCGTCTCTAGATCGTATCTAAACTGTTTCTAGAAGAGGACTTGGTTTATTTAGAATGTTTCCATTGGGAATTCCTGTTCAATTTCTTTTAAGAAGAAATCCTCCAAGGAACATTGATTTTGCTTGATTATACATGATTCGTTGCTGGAATTCATGTCTAATGCCCCAAGTGATTCAGATGGAGATCTGCCCCTGGATGTTTGGCATTTTTGAGAGATTCCTTGAATCTTGACTTGACTTCCCCAGATGATGGACAATGATCATGTCGTGCTCCTTGGTTGGAAATGTTTTTCCATTTGAGGTGAACCTTTTCATTGAGAATGTTTTTGTTCACTAGATATTCGTCATGTGAATTTCTTTGTTGTCGAACATATAACTATATGCAAACAACGATATTCAAATAATGCAAAGTTTATGCTTGTCTTGAAGTTTTTTGAAAATTCATTTTTTAGTAAAACAAATTTTGCAAGAGGGTGATATCAGCTCATGATTTATAGCAAACCTTACAGGAGTCAGGATACCTTATGTAACAGTATACTTCCGAACTAACCTATGCTTCAGTTAGGACTTTAAGGGTTGTAACGTGGCCTGGTTCACGGTTTAAGAAACAAAGGATGAAGACTCAAAATTTATTTGTACCCAACCCGTTCTTCGTGATGTTCTTCAGTCCTATGCTCAGTTAATTGTGCATTTCGAATCCCATTTGAGTTTTGGAATGTTGTCCTTGATATTCTAGTGATGGTTCGGAAACTAAATGTTTGTCTGAGAAGGCAGTCATTTTTGTGACCTTTTCTTTTTGTTGAGGATTTGTAGGACCTCTTTCTTTTTGGTTTTTTGCTATCCCTGTCTTTTGCCTGAACTGTTTCTTTTGTGATTACAGTCAGCGGGATGCCCTAGTTTTTTTCTTAAGTCTCCTTCATAGGTTTTGACTTAATGGGCTTTTATTTTGAGAGATAATGACTGCCTGTTCTTAATGATTATGTGGAACCATCACCATCTTTTGGAGAGCATCTTCTACACTATTTGTTGTGTATGAAGGGAAAGCTTGCGACTGAATGCACATCTAAATTAACTGAGAAAACTACCCTGCCCCAGGTTATGATTAAGGGTTTTAATTTGCATGAAAAGAAAACTCTTACTTCTTAGGCTCAAAGGGGTTGACTAGAGATTATCTTCCTTATAACTCCATTATTTAGGATTTGAAACAACGCTTGTACATCGTCAGCGGGGTCTGTTCAAAAGCATACTGTAGAGATTGTGGTATCGTTCTCGTTATCCTCCCTCTAAAGGCTTAGAGCTTTTAATCAAGAGTTGAATATCACAAAAAGGAAGTAAGAAAGCAGTTTAAGCATAATGAAAACAAATTAATTTAAGACAAACACGTGCAATGCATTAATGGGAAAACCAAATTTCGGCAAGGCAGTAATTACTTGAACAACAAATGAAATTACAAATGAAAAATAAAAAAATGAACTGGATGTTCTCAATGATTTGGCCTAGGAGCAGTGATCACTTTGTGAGTCTCTGGAGGGTTGAATTCAATCTCTTTGGCGTCAATCATATCCTGAATTTTGTTCTTCAGAGCCGAACAACCATTTGTATCATGTCCGGGACTATCAAAATGGTATGCACACCTTTCATCGGGGTGGTAAATAGGAGCAGAAGTATTGGGATTTCGCATAGGAGATTTTAACGTAATCAACCCTGCTTTTAACATGTGTTGTAATGCTTGAGCTAGTAATATGTTGATTCTGGTGAATTATCTCTTAGGCATGACCTCTTTATGTTGGTTCCCCTATTGGTGTCGTTGCATAGGCGTAGGATTAGAGACCAGTATTGCCCCCATAAATTGATTGTGGTCGTCTACCTTATTATGACCCTTTTGGCCATACACAACATTGGCTTCCCTCTTACCATCAAATGGCTTCTTCTCAGCATTAGAAGATGAAGCCATCAGGATTTTCCTACTCTTGATACCACTTTCGATCCTTTCCCCAGTCAGAACCATCTTTGTGAACCTAGATGAGGAACTCCCAATCAGCAGATTAAAGAACGGGCATGTCAGAGTGCCCATGAACATATCTACCATTTCCCGATCATTCAGAGGAGGTTGTACCATGCCAGCTAGATCCCTCCATTTTTGGGCATATTCTTTGAAGCCTTCTCTAGAACCCATAAACATGCTTTGAAGTTGTGTACCAGTTGGAGCGAGGTCAGCATTGTATTTGTACTGCTTGTAGAAAGCAGCAGCCAAGTCTTCCCAGGTATGAATGTTTGTTCTTTCTAGCTGATAGAACCATTCCAGTTGCGTTCCAGCAAAAATTTCTTGGAAGAATTGGACCCATAACTTTCGGTCAGCAATGTGAGGTTGGATCTTTCTGACATAGGATCTCAAGTGAAGTTTAGGACAAGAAACCCCGTCATATTTGGCGAACGTGGGAACCTTAAATTTTGGTGGGATGATCACGCCAGAAACCAACTCTAACTCTTCAAAGTCCAAGCCAGGTATCTGCTGAAACTCCATAGCATTGAGACGATCCTCCAACTGTTTGTATTTATCATCAGCAAGAGGATATTTCTCCTCAGAATAATCAGCTTCGTCTTCATCACTCCCCGGGTTGCTATGTTCTTCATGATTGTCCCCCTTATTTGATGGAGTTGAAAGATCTAGAGCTCCTTTAACCGGTCCTCTGAGTCTTCTTACCATATTCAGGATGCCATCCGGTTTCTTTGCCTTATTCTTCTTCTCTTTGATGATGAGAGCTTTCAGTTCTTCCTGCCCCTTAGCCAAAGCCATGAACATTTGTTGGAACTGAGCATTTTGAGCCTGAAGGTCTTTTACTATTTGTTTAAGGGCCATTTCTTTTGCTGAAATAAACAGCGAAAAGATGAGAATCCTGTACTGGAAGACCTGTTATGAAATGGTATGCATGAAATGTTTTCAAGGATCTCGCGGGGTAAACAAGAAAATGTCAAAAGTTGAAATTTGCAGCTTTGATTGAAGAACTTTGTATCGTTGAGTGTACTTCTACGAGAGTCAAGCTCACCATATCAAGTGGGTCATAACCTCTGACTCAAGTTGTTGAGTTTTGATCCTTTGACGACATTGGCTAGAGGAAAATAAATCCCCTTGCCCCTTGCTAGATGTATAATTTACCATAACCTACATCACAAACCCTTGAGATCCTTGAAATCGTTAAGGAAATGTTGTGGCATGATGTTATGATGTGTATGTTATGCGTTAAGCAAAAGTGTAAGGTGATGAAGTCAAGTGAGTCTAAGAAGTCCAGGTTACTAGATAATGACTGTAAACAAATCCTGCAAGGAGATCATGTCGTTAGATAAAACCCCTGCAAGTAGCTCAAGTTGAAAGCAAACAAATCACACAAGCAACCTTAGGTTTAGGCTTGCCTAGGGTATGTAGGTAAGTACCCTCTTGAAATTTAGTTGGCTCAACCATTCCTAGTAATAATAATCAGGTTCTAAGGGATCCCAATATCACTAATTTTTCCAACAAGTTTCATTCCGATCGACAACTGACTTGCCACCAAACAAAACTTTGGATTCAAATCTCAATGAGTGTAGTATCGAGTATCAACCGACTTAGGACTAAACCAAAGACGGCTATCTCACTACTTCCTAATGGCCAAGTCGTTTAATTAAAGGTTCTAAGGTTAGTTAATGCTTCATGAGACCATGCAGCGGCCCCGTATTCTCCTTGACTACTCAAGTGCTACCGGTACCAACCAAAGTGTCATATCGACGTAGCTATCGCTTCAACAGTGTCGGTATACCCTGCACAACCCCCAGGATCTATTGCTACTTACCTAAAAGGTTCCCCAGATCCGGGTGTAGGATCTACAGTAACAACCCAAACAAACCCTCTAAGGATAAAGCATACAAAGCAAGCAATTAAAACGGTTTTAAAATGAACTAACTCTAAGGTAACCCTACTCTTTCTTTTTCCCCAGCAGAGTCGTCAGTTCTGTGATATGGTGGAAGAACCGACTGTTTAATACTGGTTTTGCATTTTGTATTCGCAAATGTTGCGATAAGCAAGATTCGCCACCGACTTTTCTTTTATCTAACAAAGGAAAGGGTGAAAAGAACAGAAAAAGGCCTTTTTCGAGATTTTCTAAGTAAGGGGAGTAGATTATGGAAAGGGAAGGTGTTAGCACCCTTTCCCTCCATGGTTTTCCACGGGCTCTTAGGTACTTGCTCATTTTGAAAACTACTTTCGTGTTTGTGTGTTTTGAAAACTTTACTTGCTTTATGATAACTCTTGTATCAGTCCTCAAGAGTGTCGATAAAGCGTTTTTGAAAAGGTTTTGAAAGTGTAGTGTGAAAATGGTTGTTTTGAGAAAGTACTTAACAGTTATCTACGTACTCGAAAAAAGGTTATTCTTTTCCTCCTTTCCTTTAGATAGTTCTATCCTACTATTAGTGAGTATGTAGCCCTATCGTTGGATGTTGAGGGACTACCGAAGGGACATTTACGGTCACTAAGGCAACTGGGCAAGAACTCTTAGTAATTGTCCTAAAGTTCTAAGATCACTTTTTTTAACCAAGGCAACAGTCGAAAGGGTCATCGAGGGACTTGTGATCTCTTGAACTCAAGGAAAGTCACTAAAAATTCTCACGTTTCGAGAATTGTGACCGTTTTCGAAGGCAACCGAAGTGGGAGATACCCTAGGGGTGAGTATGTGCAATTGTATTGTGCTTTATTCAGATATATTATCTTTGAATTAGGTTATGCTATGTTCAATTAGTCGTTATCTTTCCATACAATCCTATTATCCATACATCTAAGCAGTTTAGCAGGGTGCAATAAGTAAATTGCGAAAAATAAATTTCTAAGCTATTACAAGGCCTTGGGGGCAGTTACATAATTAGGTGCGGAAATTTAAACCTAATTAAAACTATTACAAACCGGGAAACAATTACATAATTTAAAAATAATGAAACGGAAAATAATAAACACGCAAAGATTAAAACGAGAATAAGTTTAAAAAAACCTAAAAATGTAATTGATTTAAAAATTTTTTTATGTATTTTTATTGAAAAGAATATTTGAAGTTTTAACCTAATTCTATTTAATTTTAGTTTAAAGAAAACAAGTTAAAGTAATTAAATTAAATTAAGTTACAAAAATCAATTTTAATTAAAAAACTTAAATCTATTTTTTTTCTTCTGATTTTATGAAAATAATAAAAAAGGCGAATCTAAAAAGATAAAATAATTAAAACAAACTAAGATAATGAAATTAAAAAAAGAAAAGTAATGGGCTTGTGGTTGTGAAGTAGTTTAGGGGTGTGAAGCTGAATCTGCTAGGCCCAGATCTATTGGTCCAATGATTGCGCCTGATCCAGCATTGCCAGCCCCTGAGGGTCCACCTTGGAGATTGTTGGTTGGGCTCTAGATCTAAATTAATGGAGGATCCAGTGGTTGAGAATGAGGATGCAGGATGGACGTTTGGCTATGTACCACACTGGAACCTACAAGAAGTGTTTAGAAAATAGCAAAATGCTAGACCTGGGACTCGAACCCAGGTCATCTCCCTTCACCACGTGCTGCCTGACCATCTGTCCTACCATGTCATTCATTACACAAAGTAAAACAAAAACAATATAATGTGAATTTCCTGCAATTATTTAAGCAAAAGGAAAACACGCGCAGGCTTAAATTGGCCAGTGGGGTTGCGCCACACAGTCATCTTCTCCACTCATCCGTCGTGTTAGCCTCTACACTTTTACCTACAGACATTGTCCATCACTACAACACCTGTAACTTCCAAAATCTACAGTTCGCAATATAAATCAAACCTAAAGCCACATATCAATTAGGCTTAATCCCCTAAGCACGGTGGTACACATCTTTGGGCCCAATTTTAGCTGTACCTGAAAACCCTAAAACAAAAGTCCAAACCCTAATAATGGTTGATCATCATACATTCATTAAAACTTGCAATTAATGATTTTAACACGTTCTAAACATTCATACAAACAGTAATGCATGATCAAAACACATTTATAACACATGTATGGCCATAATCATTTTTGAAAATAAAACTCAAACCGTGATTGTCTTGGTCGCGATTCTGGGAGCTTTGATGCTTGGAAATGATACATTTAGCTTCAGGATGCCTACAGGAATATTTTGAAACCCTCAGAACCTCTTGAATCTGCCTCAAATTCCACAACCGATTTTAAAGTTTCTCTTCAAAATTTGAAATTGGAACGTGAGTTTCGTGCGGCTAATCCTTCTTCTCTTGGTTTGGCAATGTTGTGTTTATATATTGGGATACGTTAGGGCAACAAAAAGGGATTGAATCCTGAAGATTGGATGGAAAAGATTTGATTTGCATCTTGGAAATTTATGTTTCTAAATTTGGCCAAAACTTGTTCATCTCTCTCCAAACACCCTTCACAGAAATTCTTGACTCAAACTTCTGCTTTTGGACTCATGATATGATCATAAAACAAATCTTTTGGATTTAATTCATCATTTTACTATTTTATTTGATTTATTAATATTTAAATGAATGAAAATTCAAATAAATAAAAATAAATCTCATAAAAATAAAATAATGGTTTTAAATGTCTTGAGTAAGTCCATAGATATATTTGAGATCCAAAACCCACGCCCATTAGTTCAAAAGATCCAATTTGCTCACATTGACTTTTGTGCATTTTCATAAAATTTCCCAACTTCTACACGTCATAACTCTCTCAATTTCTATCCTATGGATGTGTTTTTGGCCATTTTGGAAAGCTCAAGATGTCCTCTAAGAGATCCTTTTGGTTTCACCTTAGTTGTGCCGTCCATATTCATGTATGCTTCTTTGGAAAAAGATGAATTTTTGTTGACTTTTAAGATGACCTATAATGTCTGAGCTTGTATCTTTTAACTGGGGCATTTCTTGAACTTGAGATCTGAAGAGAAGTTGTAGGGAATTGAATTCTCTTCAAAATGAGCTTTGGTGGAAAAATTTATGACAAAGTATGAGAAAGTTATGCCTGGTCAAAGTTTGGTTGACTTTTCCTATAAAAACCCTAATTATTAATTTTTGTCTTTTGATGAATTAGGAGCATTTCTTGAGGAATCATGATCAAACCTTGATCAAATTATGGATATTACTTAAAAATGTTAATGTTGACCAAAAATCTTGAAGTTTGATTGTATATAGGTCACAATTGACTTTTGACCTAGTACAATTGATTTTCAAGCATTTGAGCAGATGACTGAGCAAACTTGTTGTGCAAGACATGAAATTTGGTATGGATAACCTTGAAGACATATTAGGACAATGGAAAACATTTGAGACCATTGTAGTTCACTCATCTTAATGAAAATTGAAACACTAGTTAGAGGTTCATTGCCTTTAGGAGGAGAATTTGTCTGGTCAATTCTTGGTCATCCATGGGCAAGTTGGGGATCTCAATGGGCATGTGTTGAGTAAAATGAGTGGGAAAATTTTGGGGCACAACAGAAGGAAATGGTAATATTAGATCTGAATGTCCCAACTTCCTCAAGAAACAACAGAAGAGTTTCACTGCATCTTGGTCTGATGATGATAAGTCAGAAGATGAAGATAATCCTGAGACTTCCAAACTTATGTTGGCTCTATCTAACATATGGGCAGATGAAGTTGAAGCGTGTGATGAGGATGAGCTTAATGAAGACCTGAATGTGTTCTGTAAGGAGACTTGTTACAAGTGTGATAAAAGCCTCGAGAAAGTGGAAGCACAAAGGAAGATCATTGCTGACCTCGAGAATGAGAGGAAGCAACTCTAAAGTATTGTTTCTCATCTACAAAGTGATGTAACATTGTTAAATTCTAAGCTTGATAACTTGAATGATTCTATGAATATGGTGAAATAGGATGAAGATTCCATAATTCATTATCAATCTAATTATAAACTGAGAATAATGTCAGAAGAAAAGTTATTTCCTTCTGAAAGGAAGAAAAAAACTAACATGTCCAAACAAGTGTTACAACATCCTGGAAAATATGATGAATCTTCAAATCAAACTCAATCTACTTATGGGTGTCACTATTATGGTGAGTCTGGTTATATAAAGCCTTTTTGCTTCAAATTATACAGAGATAAAAAATCTTCAGTTCTTTTAAAGGCAAATAAAGTGAGCAAGAAGAGAAGTGTTGAAAATAGGGATATTAATCTTATAGCTCATACTTCCTTGAGAGACTCAACTAGTGAAGACTGATACTTTGATAATGGATGCTCTAGACATATGACAGGGATCTAGAAGATATTGGTGGATGTCAAGCCTCATCCTACATGTTCTGTTAGAATTTTGTGATGGTTTTAGCTGAGAAATCAAAGGAGTTGGAAAGTTAGTGTGTGATTGTTGTCCCAGGTTAGAAGTTATGTTGTTTGTTAAAGGATTGACTACTAATATTTTAGAATTAGTCAATTATGTGACCAAGTTTTATTAGTGAACTTCTCTAAATCAGAATGTTTAGTCAAAGATAAGAAATAAGTTGTTCTAATGAAAGGGGTAAAGTCAAAAGACAACTGCTATTTATGGGAATCTCAAATAATTTCTTATTCTTCCTGATGTTCAATAATAAGTGAAAATGAAGTAAAGATATGGCATAATAAACTTTGACATCTTCATTTAAAAATAATGAAGGAATTTATATATGTGGGAGCTGTAGCGGTTGAAATATTGGTACTAAGCCATTGGATTGACTTAACTTGCACAAATCAAATAAAATCGCCACTGCGCTTTATTGTTTCCAAAGGAAATGGGAAAAGAGAAAATAAACCCAAAAGGGGGGGGGGGAATCTATATACGGGGGTTGGTTATGAAAAGGAAAGGTATTAGAACCCTAAACATCTACGGTACTCCGCAAGAACCTCTTTGAAAATCTGTGTATTTTAGCTTTAAAAAGTGTATACAAAAATAAATGGAGGAGATGAGAAAAGAAATTTTTTTTACAAATTTTTCACCCTTTGTGGTTGTGAACCTTTAGTGCATACGTACCACCTTCCATGAAATAGGGGATTAGGGTACTCGTAGTTCACCTCAAAAATTTTAAAACACGAGTGTGTTGGTTAATTTTAAAAGAAGAGATATCATCATCATAACCGAGTGGAAAACATACTTACTAACCACAATTATGAGAAAGGAGAATATGCACCATCTCAAAGTGGAGGATATAGCTTGGATTTTAAAATGAACAAAGCCTCACTCAACATCCATGTGGGAAATATCTCACTTTAATATATATCATAGAAGTATAGTAGCTCACATGACTACAAGAATCGATAAGAGTCTAATATTTTGAGAAAAGTTTAAAGTAAAAATCCAAAGTGGAAAAATGATTTGAATGAGGTTAATTGACTTTTAGTCTTGAGAAAAATGGCAAAGTATGATTAAATTGATTAATGTTTGATTAAGAAAATATTTTTGAAAATGCATGGACATAAGTCCGAGTTTATTATGAAAGCGGTTCAAGTTAGAAAACAAGAAGAGTTTTGAAAAGGAGGGAGAAGATTTTGAAATTAAATAAGACTGGAGGAGATGAAGGGACTATCCTAAAGCATAAGGTAAAAGCCAAGGAAAAGAATTATCTAACCAACAAGAAGCCAACACTTGACATATGAAGTCAATGTAGAATTCCCATTCTTTGGATTGAAACCAAGCAAGAAAAAATACTAAACCTCTAAGAAATACCAAACTTCAGATGAATTAAGTCTTCACAAAAATTGGGTAGAGTAATAACTGTATATAGAGGAATTCTCAATCACAGTCAAAACATATAATCAGAATAACTTGTACACAAAGAAAATCAACCCAATGTCTTGGGTTAAACCCCATGAACTTCAGACAAAATAATAACATAGTAACAAGGTCCCCGAGTATCAAGGCTTCTAATCCTAAGTCTGAGAGACCCATAACTCCACAATGCCAAGGATAGTAACCAAGTAGTCCAAGTAACCTTAGAGTCTTTTATTGTTCAAGTTGATTATTAAGTGTCTTTAAAAAGAAAATAAAAGCTCAAATGAGAAAAAATAAAATGTCATAAAGATAAATGCTTAAGTGAGAAAAAGAGAAATGGCGTGGAATGTAAATGCTAAAGTAAATGGTACATAAAAATAAAAACACAAAATAAAGGCATAAAGTAAAGTTAATTGTTAGTGAATTAGAAGTTACAAGGTTAGTTGAATAACCATCTTGAAGCTTGCATTTGGAAACCCATTAGAAGATTGATAAAATCAAAGCTTCTCAACAACAAGTCTCATTTCATTTTTGTCAAGTATATCATTCATTTCAAATGCTCAAAGCAACCACATATGATCAACGATGTTCAAATGATTCACTTAGACCAAAATTTATGAAGTTCATTAGAAGATTGATAGAACCAAAGCCTCCTTACAATGAACTTCAAAGTTATTGGATCAAATGTTTCAAAGCAAACATACTTGGGCTTGCAAACATAAGTTTGGGTCACGAATGATCATTTTTCGAATCAGGACAAATTTAGCGTTATGTTAAGCAATCATAAATGGACTTATAAAGAAGTCACACCTATTTTGAGGCTGATCAATAGAAATCTATGTACCAACATGTTAGAGAAATGATATGTAGATCATTCTCCAAAAACATGTAGCACAAGTAAAAATGAGAAAGGGATAAGATGAAGAGGGAGGGGGATGTATCAGATGAAACTAGGGTTTCAAATATCATCAATAACATTCATCCATTTTGGTGGATTTGGTTTTTCAACCTATCAACACCTAAGATCCAATGAGGTTGAGGAACCCGTCCCAAAATAACACCCAAGTGTCTCTAAATCGGAATCAATCAAAAAATAATAAAATATATTTAATATAAAACAAAATATAAATGATTTAAAAAGGAAATAATTGGTAAAATACACAACATGTATTAAAACAAAAAATAAAAATCCTAAAAAAATATCAGAATTCAAATATGAGTCAACAAGTGTTGACACAAATTTTTAGAATTTTTTTTAAGTTAGTAACTATTTTTAAAATTTAAAGAAATGAGAAAAATAAAACAATTTTTTTAAAAATAGTAAAATTAAAAATGAAAATAAAATGAGGTCACCAATGTTTGTCAAGAGGTTATTGGATCCTTCCATATTTTTTTCAGAATTTAAAAATTAAGAAGAGTATTTTTAAACAAATAAAACAAGTCAAATAAAGTGAAAAATCATTAAAAAAATATCAAATCTTAATAAAATTGTGAAAAAATAAAAATCAGAAAGAGAAAAATCAAAAGTATTTTTGATATTTTTTTCAGAATTTTAGAAGTTGAAATGAATTTTTTATGAATTTTTGAAGTTTAAAACAATTAAATCAAAAATCAGAAAATAAAAAATATGGAAATAATGTAGACCATTGGATCAATGTCAAAATGTGTTATTAAGTTAATCTAAAGGATCATACGCGTTGTATATGATATGGACATTAGTGAATAAACCACTGGATCATTATTTTTTAAAGAGATTTGAAAAAATAAGTGGCGTCTTGTCATTGGTTGAGAGATGACATACTGGTCATCTTCAACTTCCGGCCACGTGCGAGTTGAAGGTTCCACAAATTGTAAAACTAGAAGCTCGGACAGGTGCCATTCGCTTCGTCTCATCAAGACGGTTCCAATGGTACCCTCGCGAAAAATTTATATAAACTATAGCTCAGTCGATTTAGAAAAAAACAAAAAGAAAAAGAATGAAAAGGGATTTGAAAATTAATGAGCAAAACTCACTTCCAGTTAAAAACCAATAACACTACGAGTATCATAGTGATGGGAGCTACATTGTAGTAACAAGTTTGGAGAGAATTGATATAGGAATCTACCTATTGAAGCTCAACTTCAGAGCTCTGAAACTTGACTTGGCTAGCACGATTTTGGGCACTTCAAGGCTTGGTTCTTCTTCTGTTATCTCCAGTGAAGTTCAAGGATGAAGAATAAACAATGAAATTGGATTGAAAAACAAGGGAAGAGTGAATTCGAAATCTCATAATTATGAGTTATGAAGAGAGTTTGGCAGGGTGATTCTGGCTATCCAAGCTTGCGAAAATGAGTGAAATGTGGTCCGAATTTATAGGATAAGTGAATGTAATCAAGAGGAGAGGTAAATGATGCAATTTGAGTGTAAATCATGCACACCTGTGGTCATGGAGAATGTATGATCACATGTCCATCAAAACTCATCCAAATCATGCATTTTGACACTCTAAATGCTTAAAACATCTTTGTGGAAAACGTGTACAAATTTGATCATCAGAAGCCACATTATGGAAATTACAATCTGACTGGAAGTGAAACCTCAGTTCCATGGTGCACACAACTCAAGAAGTTTTATGACATGATTCTTGAAGCATTTGAAAGATAAGGTCATAATATTTACAATGTGCCAAGAAATAATCCATTTGGATAATTGAGCTGGAAGTTATGTCCTCTTGAAATCGTGAAAAACAAACTGATTTTTGTACTTAGAAATATTTCTAAGTGTTGAACTTCAAAATGACTTATAATGTTCTTCAAAATTACATGACCCACCACTCAAAATTTGATCTTAATTTTTGAGGATGAAATGAAATAGACCTCTTGAATTGAAATGTGGAATTGAGAACACTCAAAAATCATAAAAATTGAAAGAGTTATGGTCTTTAGAAGATGATGAACAAATTTGGGAAAATTCACAAAAGACCTATAATCTTTTCAATTCTTCAACAACTTTCCAAGCATTTTCAAGTCTTGCACATTGAGAAAAAGTTGTAATATACATCCCAAATATTATTATGAAAAAAGAATGGGCTCAAGGAGATAAAATTTGACCAATTTATGATCATTTGAAGTCAAACCCTAAGATTCAAAGGCTTTTCAAAGAGACTTGCAATGTTTCTCAACCATTAGTGATCTTCCATTCAAAATTAGCCTTATATCCCTGAATAGAACTTGTTAAGGATCCTTTAAATAGAATCATGGCCTTGGAGTCAATCAAAGATCTAAAAAAATTAGCAATATATGGTCCTTGGAAGTCAACAAACCCTAGCTTAGAGAGTGTCTAAATGACTTGATACCCCTTTCAAGTTTTGATGATTTTAATTACATAATTGGATCTTTTCATATGGAGAGAGGTTGTTGTAGATGATGATATGAATCCATAGCAAAAAGAACCAACTCAAAATGTTGAAAATTGAGAGAGTTTTTCACTTGTGACCACTGAATCTAGCACTTGCTTAACTAGGTCAAACTTGTTGAATCAACCTTGAATATTTTGAACTTTCTTGGAAAAAATAAAGTATGATGAAGCATAATAGGCCTTAAAATGATGTTTTCTTAAAGCACACTAAAATATGGAGCATAAGTATCAAAGAAACTTGTTGAAGAAGGCATGGAAATAAACACATGAACCTATGAATCTTCTTGATGAATACCACCACCAACTTTGAGGAGAACTTGACCTAAATAAAGTGAGGAAGCCCTTTGAACCACAAATCTTTGATATCATAGACATAGCCTTGAAGCTTGAAATCTTGCAATCCATTGAAGAACCATTTGACTAAGGACCACCCCTCAAACCATAAGTTAAATTGTGAGATGAATGCAGTTGTTTCATCACCTACAATATGAACATTCAAAGAGACATATATACATATTTTGATGTTAGTCTAAGAAAACATGTACAAGATACATAATTCAAGATGCTTGCTGATCCCTTAAGAGCAAACTTAAAGATAAAATTAAGTAGAAAGAGATAACTAACCCTAATGTGTGTGTGTCTTGATGTATTGATAATATGAGATGATGAGGGATCTTAGGGGCAAATTTGGGGTATAATAGAAGCCATTAGAGATATTCCAGAGCTCCGGATTGGAGAAGGAGAATTATGTGATATGTGTGAAGGTAAAAAGGAAATCATAATGTCACACCCAATGTTGCAACATCAGACAACTTCTAAAGTTTTGGAACTTCTTCATATGGATGTAATGGGACCATTATAGATAAAGAGTCTCTGTGGGAAAAATCATGTATTTGTGGTTGTAGATAACTTTTCTGGATATACTTGAATAAATTATCTTAGGGAAAAATCATATTCCCTTGAAGTCTTCAAAGATCTGCGTCAAAGCATTAAAGAGGAGAAGAAAAGTAGGATTGTCAAGGTCAGAAGTGACAATGACATGGATTTTAAGAGTGAATTTTTTTCTAAATTTTGTGATTCTGAAGGAATAAGCCATGAGTTCTCTTATTCTTGGAAAACTTAGGGATATGGGATTGTTAAGCAAATGACTAGAGTTATACAAGAATCAGACAGAGTCATGCTTAGTGCTAAGAAATTACCATTTGAGTTTTAGGCTGAAGCCATGAATAATGTATGTTATATTCATAACAGGGTAACTTTGAGAGGAGGAACAACTATTACTCTCTATGAGGTATGGAAATGAAGGTAACCTAAAGTTAAATACTTTCATATCTTTGGAAGTAAATGCCAGATCTTTACTGACAAAGATCAAGTGGACAAGAAGGATTCCATAGGGGATAAAGGAATATTTTTAAGCTATTCAACAAGCAAAAGTCCTTATAGAGTTTTTAACCATATAATGGGAATGATAATGGAATTTATCAATTTTAAAATTGATGATTCAATTACAAAAGAGAAGATGAATGTCAGAGAGAATGTTTGAACATCTTGTGTGCAAACTGATGAAGAACTTAGGGAGGAAAATTGTGAATTCACAAACACTTAATCTATGAATTCCTAATCCAGCATAAGTCTGTCTACTGAAGGACAAATAGAACAATCTAAGAAAATGAGTGCAACTCATTATGATGAAGAAAAATTCACTGGTTTAAATATGAAGATATCAGATACCGATGGATGTTTTGTCTTGATAAATAGCTTAGTTTTCTAGGTTAGTAAGAAGCATGAATGTGTTTTCTGGTATACTGTTGAAGATGAAGGTAGGGAAACAAAAGAAAGTTTCTTTGAAGTGGTGTTGAAGAGACATGATGTAAAGAGGGATATCATGACATTTTATAGTGAGGATCTGAACTCTTTCGGATATCTCATTCAACATGACTAGGACAAGGACCTCGATAGTTGTAAAAAGCTGATCAAGAATCTTATTAAAGGGAAGGTTGTAACTCTGGAGTAGATGGACAACAAGGAATAACTTGTTGTTACCAAAAATAGTGTGATTGGAACTTGTACTATTAAGAAGTTATAACAATTACAAACATGTAGGTATACAACTAATTTTGCATCTTTCCTCTATATTATGAGGCATGACATGCCTGGACAATTTTCTACTGAGAAGGGAAGGAAGGAAGGTGATCTGCAAGACAGTGGGCTTGCTACAACTCCAAGGAATGAAGAAGGCTCTTTGACAGGGGAAGAAGGATTTATGACAGAGGTAAGACATGGAAGACCACCTGAAGCTTGGCAAGAGGTTGTGTTTCCATCTATTTGTTTCCATCCGGTACTCATGATTAGTTGTTTTCATGTGTGCTTCCATCTATGGTATTGCTAGTGTGTATTATTTGTGTCTCAAGTGTTCTGTGTGCTTCCACTTGTGGTATTTCCTTGGTGCAATATGTTCTAAAGTGATATGTGTTTCCATGGTGTACATTTACTCTTTTTTTATCAATATTTTGGCTAAAAGGGGGGGGGGTAAAGTGTTATCCTGATGCTACATAACATGTCTTGACATGCTGATTTAACATTCTGATAGGACTGTATGCTAATGCTTTTGGGAGATTAGTTGTTTGGGATTTCTTATGCAACCATTCAAGAGGATCATGATTCAGCTTCTGTGGTTCCTCCTCTGTTGTGTGGGTTTTTCCCTTGAGGGGGAAAACTGATTATGTGTGACAGGGAGAGTACTAGACCTGTCTAATTGTACAAGCCTCTGAGATGTGTTGTGTTTATAGATTTTACACAGTTTCATGTAACTTGTGTTTGTGGTTTTATTCCTTTCTCCATATTAATTGGATTTTGGTTGCTTTAGCCAAAATTTGCCAAATTAGAAGATTGTTAGGTCTGTGATTATATGGTTGGCAACAACTTTGGTAAAACAAGTAGTTGACAACAATTTTATCAAAACATGTTTAATTGGGAAAACATGTATTGAATCCTAATGTTGAACAAGATGTCATAACATCTTGACCAGCTAGTACATTAGAGTCTACTGGTACTTATTTGACAGATGTTCTATTAGATGTTGTAACATGTTGCAACAGAACATCATGGCAGTACATCTGGATTATATCCTTGAAGATTTGATAGAAAAATATGAGATTCTGGAGGTTTCTAGTACTCATAACAGGCGTAGACAATCAAGGATTTTTAGGGAAAATTGCAGATTAGATTTGTTTTAGAAAAGGATCTTTAAGACATTTTAGGAAATATTTGAAAGATTTGTTTTGTTTCTATTTTTGTGGTGTATTTCTGCAGGGATTTAGAGATGAAGAATATATTTGATTGAAGATTCCAAGCCCAACTATAGAAGTCTATATAAGGAGTCATCCAACACCTAGTTTTTAAGTATCATAGCTTTATTGTAAAACCTTGTGAAAAATAAGGGTTTAGGGTTTAATAGTTCCTTAGGTTCTCCGTGTTTTTTTGTACGTCCTCGTGTATTTTTTGAAGCATTTAAGTTAATTGTTTGTTACTTGTTTATCAAGTTATTGTTCTCCTCGAAGCTTTTAACTAATAATTGAGTATTGTTATTAGTGAAGCTTTTAAGAAAAATAAGTATTTTATTTTGGAAGCTTATAAGTGTTCTTCCTTTTTGGTTTCTTGAGAAAATCCTTGAGATTGGGGTGTTTGACATCATTGTTGTGATTGAGTATGAGAGGGGTTCTCATATTTAGGAGGTGCCTAGGTAGAAGTTGCATAGGGTAAGGATTAAGTGAGAAGTGTAAGCTGAGACCATATAGTTTGAATTGATACTACTGATAGTGGATTTCCTTCCTGGCTTGGTATCCCTCAAAGTAGGTGAGTTGCAGCGAACTGGGTTAACAATTGATTGAGTTCTTTAAGTTTCTACAATTTACTTTTGTGCATAATCTTTTTGTTTTAGCAAGTCTGTTTTCCATCGTCAGATGTTGTAACATATGTCGTAACATTGTTATTATTGAGACATCAGTTTGAACTTCTGATATTGTGTGTGCTAGAATTTCACAGTCATACAACCACAATTTCTCATCATCTGCATTCCATTGTGCTTTCGGTTTCGGTACAACAACACCTTACGCATTGGTCATGGTAATTTCAAATGGACCATTTTCGACGGTGCTCCATACCTTCCTATCAAATTGTGATACGGTGGAAGAACCGACTATTTAATACTGGTTTTTGCGTTTTGTGTTTGCAAATGTTGCGGTAAACAAGAGTCGCCACCGACTTTTCTTTTATCCAAATTAAGGAAAGGTTGAAAAGAACAGAAAAATACCTTTTTCGAGAGTTTTCTGAGTAAGGGGGTAGATTATGGAAAGGAAAGGTGTTATCACCCTTTCCATCTGTAGTTATCTACGGGCTCTTAGAGGTTTTCTCATTTTGAAAGTCCATTGTGCTTTGTGTGTGTGATAAGGAGGGAGAACTGACTTGAGGTTTTGCGTTTTATTGCAAATGTTGTGGTTAGCTAGAGTCACCACCGACTTTTCTTTTATCCAAAAGGAAAGGTGAAAAAGCACAGGAAAGACCTTTGAGATTGTTTCTTGAGTTCTGGGGGTAGATTATGAAAAGGGAAGGTTTTAGCACCATTTTCATCCATGGTTTTCCATGGGCTCTTAGTTACTTGCTAGATCACTTGCTTTTTGTTGTACCCCAAAATTTGCCCTCTCAATTCTCAAGGCTTTTCATACAAGGATTTCAAGGTTCAAGCTTAAACAAGTGCATTGGGATTTTCCAATACCAAAATTAAAAGGAAACTGTCAAAAAGGGGGAAAACAGATAAAAATATTATTTTGACAAAAAATTGGAGAAATACAAGTATTCTTCGTTTCAGCTCTTTCGATTGGCCTTTTGGCCTCTTTGGACACAAGCTTGGCTTGCATCCTTCGATTGGACTTTTGACCTCTTTCGACACAAGCTTGGCTTGCATCCTTCGATTGGCCTTTTGGCCTCTTTCGACACAAGCTTGGCTTGCATCCTTCGATTGGCCTTTTGGCCTCTTTCGACACAAGCTTGGCTTGCATCCTTCGATTGGCCTTTTGGCCTCTTTAGACACAAGCTTGGCTTGCATCCTTCGATTGGCCTTTTGGCCTCTTTAGACACAAGCTTGGCTTGCATCCTTCGATTGGCCTTTTGACCTCTTTCGACACAAGCTTGGCTTGCATCCTTCGACTGGGCATGGGCCTCTGACACTGTTTGGTTTGGATTCACAAGGAAAAGAGCCTCTTGTAATCTATTTCATTTCCAAGGCAAAGGCTCTCTTTTAACATCCTTCGATTTGCACCTCTTGCTCCCTATTTGTCTCTTTAGAATATGAACATTTTGTCTTTCGTTTGACCACATGTACCCCCTGGCGTGCAAGCTTTCGATTAGACATTAGCCACCTTAAGACACATTTGGCCCCTTCAAACGATGCACAAAGATGATTCATTCGAAGGACACTTGTTGGAGGAAAGTCAAACAATGTGTTGGAAGAAGAGTCTGGTCGAAGGAGGGTCAAAATGAAAGGATAAAATATTCAAAGATGCTTGCTGCCAAGTTCAGACATGGTACACTAGCCAAAACTGCTGCATAGCAGTCCTGAAACACTGCCCCATTCTTGCACCGAAATAGCATACAAGCACTGTCCCTCGAAGGCTGCAAAGAGCAGTTTACCCAAATTGTTCAAATTATTTTGTTTTCCCTCCAAAAGCTTCAGCCAACTTTGCCTATAAATAAGAGGCTCCAACACATGTTTAAGGGAGGATCTTTGGACCAGAGAAACGAATCCCTTAAATTTTCTCAAACACAGTAAAACTCTCAACTTCATCAACACTTGAGAAATAAAAAAAAACCAGAATCACATACTTACTTCCTTCGATTCTGAAGAACAAGTACTCTTCAGCATCCTTTGAATCCAGTTTGGAAAGAAACATAAGACTCGTTTCTTTCCTTCCTTCGAATACAGCATTCCAAGCACAGTTGTCGGCGCCCTCTTTCAAATCCAGCATCTTGGGCCCCCACTCAAGGTCCCACACCCATTCAAAGCCTCCATTAAGGTAAGTCACTCTTACCCTTGAACCTTTCATTTCATGCCATAACATGTAAATAATCTTTTTGTTCGTTTCAAGCATGTATATGCCATTGTTCCTTTCGTTTCCACCATGTTAACATGTTTTTAAAAGTTAACCCTTTCGTTTTGATTTCTGTTTACCTGAACTAGCTTTAATTATAAAACTGTTTGAAAGATAAATATTAGCATGGTCTCAGGCCATGTTGCCATTTAATGCTTGAAATGAAAGAAACAGGAAACAGGAAATAGGAAACGAAGCTTCTGGCTTCTATCCTCTTTCTCCAGGTCGAACGAAAGATACAAACAGGAGGAAAACCATACACTGACTTCCAGGCTCAGTCGAAAGGCATTCCCTCACTGCTTTCAACCTCCAGTCGAAGAAGCCAACAAGGCAGAACCAGAAGGCTTCGCCATACACTGACTTCCAGGCCCCAGTCGAAGGATACAACTTGCTGCTGCCTTTGCCCAATTGAAGGACATGACCTCTCCCCTGCCAAGGCCCAATCGAAAGACGTGACTTTGCTGTTGCCAGCCCCAATCGAAGGAGGCCAGCAGAATGCAAATCGAAGGCTGCTGCTGCCTGGGTCGAAAGACACTCATTTTTCTTACTTTTATCTTATTTTTTCCGTCATATTTTTTATGTCTTTCGATATGGTTGTAATAGCATAGGATTTTATCTTTCTGCATTTTATTTACTTTGTACAAATGCTAGTAACTAGGTGTGTATGGCAAGATAAAACCAACAAGCAGACAACCTAAAAATCAAAGACAAATGCATGCAATAAAACACACTTTACACACATGCACCCTTAGGGTAATCTCACTTGTTGCCTCGGAAAATGCAATCATGTCCATCGAGTATGAGACACTCTAGCAAATGTCCCTTCGATAAACAAAGATCGTAGTCCCTCGATGACCCTCGATGTTGCCTTCGATAAAACGATCTCGTCCCTTACGAAATTTCTAGAGCGTCTCACAAGTTGCCTTCAATGATTGCATACGATGACCCGCGCCCGTCCCGTTCAACATCCTAACACAAGGTTGTTCACCAAATACAATGGTGAAACAACACTGTTAAAAGGGTTAAAAAAACATGAGAAAGATCTTTGAGTAAAATTAGGGTAGATAGCTCTTAGTTACTTGATCAAACTTGCAAAACATCCTTGCCATTTTTCAAACACACATCTCAACACAATTTCAAAACAAACTTTCAAAAACATTGAAACATCTTTTCAAAAAGACAAACACATTTGTAAAACATTCAAACTAATTGTTACAAAGGTTGCCTAGACAATGCATCTTTTTCAAAACATTTTCAAAACCACACACACAAAACACCATTTCAAGCAATTGAAAAACAAAGGCAAGTGATCTAAAACAAGTAACTAAGAGCCCATGGATAACCATGGATGAAAAGGGTTCTAGCAGCTTCCCTTTTCATAATCTACCCCCCGAACCCACGAAAACATCTCAAAGGTCTTTCCTGTGCTTTTTGACCTTTCCTTAGGATAAATAAAAAGTCGGTGGCGACTCTTGCTAAACCGAACATTTGCGAACACAAACACAAAACCTCAAGTCAGTTCTCCCACCGTATCACAGAACTGGCGACTCTGCTGGGGAGTATCTTTTAAAGTGGGGTTACCTTAGGGTTTTAGATCACCTATACATGCTTACTTTGATTGCTTTACTTTTTGGGTTCCTTGTTTGGGTTTGTTGTAAATCCTACACCCGGATTTGGGGGCACCTTTTTAGGTAAATAGCAATAAACTGTGAGGGAACTGTGCGGGGTATACCGACATGGTTGAAGCAGTAGCTATGTTAGTGTGACATATTTATGGGTACCGGTAGCCCTTGAGTAGTCAAGGAGAATACGGGGCCGCTGAGTGATGTCATGAAGCACTAACAAACTCTTAGAACCTTACTTGACCATCTTGGCCTTTTTAGGGGTAGTGAGATGACCGACTTTGGTGCAGTCCGAAGTCGGTAGATACTCGATGCTACACTCATTGAGGATTGTTTTCTTGGGATATTTTGGTCACCAGTTAAGTGGCTAAACTAAAACAATAAACACAGAAAATAATCCAGTGATATTGAGCTCCTTAGAACCCGGTTTCTATTTTAGGACAGGTTGAGCCAACTAACTTCAAGAGGGTACTTACCTACAAACCCCATGCAAGCCTAAACCTATGGACTTGTTTGTTTTGTGTGAATATGACTACCTGTATATACACTCACTTGCTTTTTCATACATGTACATAACATCATAACAGCATACCATGGCATTTTCAATAACCATTTCAAGGATCTCGAGGGTCTTTTGATACAGGGGCACGTTGAACCAGACGTCTACCAAAGAACAAGAGGGTTCCCCTCTAAACAAACACCGTCAAAAATCAAGTGCAACAACTTGAATCGGGGGCTATGACCCACTCGACATGGTGAGCTTGATTCTCGTGGAAGGACATCCACTGATACAAAGTTATCCAATCAAAGATGTTGATCGAAGTTCAACTTCTAACATTTTCTTGTGTTTACCCCGCGAGATTCTTGAAAGCATGCATCCACATATCATGCATTGCATTATAACAGGTTTTCCTTTTACAGGTCTCCTTATCTTCCTACTGTTTATTTCAGTAGAGATGGCTCTAGAGCAGACTATCAAGGGTATCCAGGATCAAAACTCTCAACTTCAAGAGATATTCTTGAACCTATCCAAGGGACAAGAAGAGGTGAAGGAGCTCCTCACCAGGGGCATGATCGTGGGAAATCCTGGGGACGACAGAGATGACCAGTTGGAGTGGCTATAAACTGAGATAGCCATAATGAAGGTCCTCCACTTGAAATGACAAAGCTCGAACTGGGAGACTTTTGTTCCATTTGAATTTTCAAGTTGTAATTTATTTTGTATTCAAACAATTATCTATTAATGTCAAACTTTGTTTAATTAATGCATTGCATATGTTTGTCTTGAATTCATCCACACGTTTTCACTATTCTTATACTGCCTTTATGATATTCAACTCTTGCTATAAGTTACAAGCATTTAGAGAGAGGATGACGAAAACAATGCCATAATCTCATACAGTATGCTTTTGAACAAACCTTGCTGACGATGTACAAGCATTTCTTTCAAATCCTAAACATTGGAGTTATAAGGAAGATAATCCCTAGTCAACCCCTTCGAGCCAAAGAAGTAGGAGTTTTCTGTTTTAAAACAAAATGAAACCTTTGATTTAAACCTGGGGCAGGGTAGTCTCTCAGTTAATTCAAAAGATGCGCATTGAAGTCGCAAAACTCTCAGTTCATAATACAACGAACGACATCAAAAGCATTCCTCTGGAATCAAAAGACAGTGGTGGTTCCTTATCTCATAGGCAGTCAATCTCTCAAAAGAGAAAAGCCCACTGAGCCAAAACCTATAAAGGAGGCTTAAGAAAGTTGGGGCATCCCGCTGACTGTAATCTCGAAAACAGGAACAGTCAGGCAAAAGTTAGGGATAACAAATCAAAAGAACGAGGTCGCTACAAATCCTCAACAACATGAAAAATGTTGCAAAAATGACTTCCTTCCAGCAAACTTAACTTGTCTGAACCATCACCAAAACGTCATTCCAGACTCAATTGGAGTTCGACGCACAATTAACTGAGTTTAGGATTGAAGAACATCACGAAGAGCGGGTGGGTAAAAATATACTTTGAGCCTTTATCCTTTGTTTCTTAAACCGTGAACCAAACCAAGTTACAACCCTTCAAAAGTCCTAATTGAAGCATGGGTTAGTTCGAAAGCATACTGTTACAAAAGGTATCCTGACTCCTATAAGGCTTAGCCCTAAATCTTGTGTTGAATTTGTCTTATAAAAAGTTTTTTGCTAAAAAACGCATTTTTCAAAACTTCGAGACAAGCATAAACTTTGCATTACTTGAATATCACTGTTTGCATTTGGCTATTTGTTTGACAGCGGAGAAATTCACAAAATGAATATCCGATGGACGAAAGCTCTCCCAGTGAACAAAATCACTTCAAGTGGGATGAAACTTCTAACGACAAATCTCCTATAAACAGGGGGACTTGACATGTCACTATCCAGCACACCTGGGGCAGTCCAGTCAAGATTCCAGGAAATCTCTCAAAGAAGTGCAGAATAACCAGGGGCAGGTCTCCATCTCCGTCACTTGGGACATTGAACGTCAACCCGGACAAAGGGTTACATACAATCAAACTTTTTGGCAATGCCACAAACACTCGCTGCTAGGGGCAGTGACAAATCTCCCCAAAATCCTTCTCATAGGATGATTCCCCAGCAAGAGTATAATCTCTGACCCCCTTTTCCCAGCTGAATCAACCTCAAGAATCCTCGAGGACTTCCCCCAACGAAGATGTCACCTCTCTAGCGGACTGACGACAGGGTTTATTTCCCCAACAACACCAGGATTCCCCAGTTTGAGTTTGCCTCTCCGACTACTACAAATCAAAGGACCACAACTCCTCTTCCCCAGTAGACTACTCTACAATCCCCAGCAAGTTACTGCGAAACCTGGACCCGACCAGGTATCAGTTCAACTTCGACTTCCCAGTAGAGCAACGGACGACTAAGACTCCTAAACTCTTTTCCCAAGCAGAAATAAACATACTCCCCACAAAGTTTTCAACTTCCCCCAGCGGAGTTCTCCTCAAACAACAAAACAGGAATACATTGGAAATATTCTAAGCAAAGTTTGAAGACACACATACTCTTCAACAGCAGTCCAGGATTTAATGACTCCCTAGATTTTGTCAAGGATTTATTTTCCCAGACAAAAATACATTCATTAACATTTCACATTTCATACATCCTATTTACATACATGATAAGTGCATACAACACAATCTCATTTTCTTTTGAGAACATCATGACATTATGCATTTCATGCATCATGACATTGCATACAACTAACTCTTTACCTTTTCAGGAAAGATCGATCGACAGATAAAAGTCATTACCTTTTGGAGTAGCAGTCGTCAAAGATTCCTTCATCATCCTGCTGAAGTTGTAGTCATCCAAGATTCCTTCATCATCCTGCTGAGGTTGTAGTCATCCAAGATTCCTTCATCATCCTGCTGAGGTTGTAGTCATCCAAGATTCCTTCATCATCCTGCTGAGGTTGTAGTCATCCAAGATTCCTTCATCATCCTGCTGAGGTTGTAGTCATCCAAGATTCCTTCATCATCCTCCTGAGGTTGTAGTCATCCAAGATTCCTTCATCATCCTGCTGAGGTTATAGTCATCCAAGATTCCTTCATCATCCTGCTGAGGTTGTAGTCATCCAAGATTCCTTCATCATCCTGTTGAGGTTGTAGTCATCCAAGATTCCTTCATCATCCTGCTGAGGTTGTAGTCATCCAAGATTCCTTCATCATCCTGCTGAGGTTGTAATCGTCCAAGATTCCTTCATCATCCTGCTGAGGTTGTAGTAATCCAAGATTCCTCCATCATCCTGCTGAGGTTGTAGTCATCCAAGATTCCTTCATCATCCTGCTGAGGTTGTAGTCATCCAAGATTCCTTCATCATCCTGCTGAGGTTGTAGTCATCCAAGATTCCTTCATCATCCTGCTGAGGTTGTAGTCATCCAAGATTCCTTTATCATCCTGCTGAGGTTGTAGTCATCCAAGATTCCTTCATCATCCTGCTGAGGTTGTAGTCATCCAAGATTCCTTCATCATCCTGCTGAGGTTATAGTCATCCAAGATTCCTTCATCATCCTGCTGAGGTTGTAGTCATCCAAGATTCCTTCATCATCCTGCTGAGGTTGTAGTCATCCAAGATTCCTTCATCATCCTGCTGAGGTTGTAGTCATCCAAGATTCCTTCATCATTCTGCTGAGGTTGTAGTCATCCAAGATTCCTTCATCATCCTGCTGAAGTTGTAGTCATCCAAGATTCCTTCATCATCCTGCTGAGGTTGTAGTCATCCAAGATTCTTTCATCATCCTGCTGAGGTTGTAGTCATCCAAGATTCCTTCATCATTCTGCTGAGGTTGTAGTCATCCAAGATTCCTTCATCATCCTGCTGAGGTTGTAGTCATCCAAGATTCCTTCATCATCCTGCTGAGGTTGTAGTCATCCTAGATTCCTTCATCATCCTGCTGAGGTTGTAGTCATCCAAGATTCCTTCATCATCCTGCTGAGGTTGTAGTCATCCAAGATTCCTTCATCATCCTGCTGAGGTTGTAGTCATCCAATATTCCTTCATCATCCCGCTGAGGTTGTAGTCATCCAAGATTCCTTCATCATCCCACTGAGGTTGTAGTCATCCAAGATTCCTTCATCATCCTGCTGAGGTTGTAGTCATCCAAGATTCCTTCATCATCCTGCTAAGGTTGTAGTCATCCAAGATTCCTTCATCATCCTGCTAAGGTTGTAGTCATCCAAGATTCCTTCATCATCCTACCGAGGTTGTAATCGTCCAAGATTCCTTCATCATCCTGTTGAGGTTGTAATCGTCCAAGATTCCTTCATCATCCTGCTGAGGTTGTAATCGTCCAAGATTCCTTCATCATCCTGCTGAGGTTGTAATCGTCCAAGATTCCTTCATCATCTATTTGGAGTAGCAATCATTTCTGGATGCCATCTTTAAGCCCATCTCCAACAACTATCCATCATCTCTCCAAATGGCATCTGTAAGCCCATTCCCGACATCACAATGCTGATACTAAAGCATGCGAGTGCAAATTTTTGGGCACTCTAGTGTTCAATTATCTTCCACATTCGGATCACGAAAGGCTCGAAAGCCAATCTATATCCTTAGGTTTAAGAAAATTGAACAGGGGCAACTGTTGTACCCCAAAATTTGCCCTCTCAATTCTCAAGGCTTTTCTTACAAGGATTTCAAGGTTAAAGCTTAAACAAGTGCATTGGGATTTTCCAATACCAAAATTAAAAGGAAACTGTCAAAAAGGGGGAAAACAGATAAAAATATTATTTTGATAAAAAATTGGAGAAATACAAGTGTTCTTCGTTTCAGCTCTTTCGATTGGCCTTTTGGCCTCCTTCGACACAAGCTTGGCTTGCATCCTTCGATTGGCCTTTTGACCTCTTTCGACACAAGCTTGGCTTGCATCCTTCGATTGGCCTTTTGGCCTCTTTCTACACAAGCTTGGCTTGCATCCTTTGATTGGCCTTTTGGCCTCTTTCGACATAAGCTTGGCTTGCATCCTTCGATTGGCCTTTTGGCCTCTTTCGACACAAGTTTGGCTTGCATCCTTCGATTGGACTTTTGACCTCTTTCGACACAAGCTTGGCTTGCATCCTTCGACTGGACATGGGCCTCTGACACAGTTTGGTTTGGATTCACAAGGAAAAGAGCCTCTTGTAATCTATTTCATTTCCAAGGCAAAAGGCTCTCTTTTAACATCCTTCGATTTGCACCTCTTACTCCCTATTTGTCTCTTTCGAATATGAACATTTTGTATTTTGTTTGACCACATGTACCCCCTGGCGTGCAAGCTTTCAATTAGACATGAGCCACCTTAAGACACATTTGGCCCCTTCAAACGATGCACAAAGATGATTCGTTCGAAGGACACTTGTTGGAGGAAAGTCAAACAATGTGTTGCAAGAAGAATCTGGTCGAAGGAGGGTCAAAATGAAAGGATAAAATATTCAAAGATGCTTGCTGCCAAGTTCAGACATGGTACACTAGCCAAAACTGCTGCATAGCAGTCTTGAAACACTGCCCCATTCTTGCACCGAAATAGCATACAAGCATTATCCCTCGAAGGCTGCAAAGAGCAGTTTACCCAAATTGTTCAAATTATTTTGTTTTCCCTCCAAAAGCTTCAGCCAACTTTGCCTATAAATAAGAGGCTCCAACACATGTTTAAGGGAGGATCTTTGGACCAGAGGAACGAATACCCCAAATTTTCTCAAACACAGTAAAACTCTCAAGTTCATCAACACTTGAGAAATAAAAAAAAACCAGAATCACATACTTACTTCCTTCGATTCTGAAGAACAAGTACTCTTCAGTATCCTTTGAATCCAGTTTGGAAAGAAACATAAGACTTGTTTCTTTCCTTCCTTCGAATCCAGCATTCAAAGCACAGCTGTTGGCCCCCTCTTTCAAATCCAGCATCTTGGGCCCCCACTCAAGGTCCCACACCCATTCAAAGCCTCCATCAAGGTAAGTCACTCTTACCCTTGAACCTTTCATTTCATGCCATAACATGTAAATAATCTTTTTGTTCGTTTCAAGCATGTATATACCATTGTTCCTTTTGTTTCCACCCTGTTAACATGTTTTTAAAAGTTAACCCTTTCGTTTTGCTTTCTGTTTACCTGAAATAGCTTTAATTATTAAATTGTTTGAAAGATAAATATTAGCATGGTCTCAGGCCATGTTTCCATTTAATGCTTGAAATGAAAGAAACAGGAAACAGGAAATAGGAAACGAAGCTTCTGGCTTCTATCCTCTTTCTCCAGGTCGAACGAAAGATACAAACAGGAGGAAAACCATACACTGAATTCCAGGCTCAGTCGAAAGGCATTCCCTCATTGCTTTCAACCTCTAGTCGAAGAAGGCATCAAGGAAGAACCAGAAGGCTTCGCCATACACTGACTTCCAGGCCCCAGTCGAAGGATAAAACTTGCTGCTGCCTTTGCCCAATCAAAGGACAGGACCTCGCCCCTGCCAAGGCCCAATCGAAAGACGTGACTTTGATGTTGCCATCCCAAATCGAAGGAGGCCAGCAGAATGCAAATCGAAGGCTGCTGCTGCCTGGGTCGAAAGACACTCATTTTTCTTACTTTTATCTTATTTTTTCCTTCATATTTTTGATGTCTTTCGATATGGTTGTAATAGCATAGGATTTTATCTTTCTTCATTTTATTTACTTTGTACAAATGCTAGTAACTAGGTGTGTATGGCAAGATAAAACCAACAAGTAGACAACCTAAAAATCAAAGACAAATGCATGCAATAAAACACACTTTGCACACATGCACCCTTAGGGTAATCTCACTTGTTGCCTCGAAAAATGCAATCATGTCCCTCGAGTATGAGACACTCTAGCAAATGTCCCTTCGATAAACAAAGTTCGTAGTCCCTCGATAACCCTCGATGTTGCCTTCGATAAAACGATCTTGTCCCTTACGAAATTGCTAGAGCGTCTCACAAGTTGCCTTCAATGATTGCATACGATGACCCGCGCCTATCCCGTTCAACATCCTAACACAAGGTTGTTCACCAAATACAATGGTGAAACAACACTGTTAAAAGGGTTAAAAAAACATAAGAAAGATCTTTGAGTAAAATTAAGGTAGATATCTCTTAGTTACTTGATCAAACTTGCAAAACATCCTTGCCATTTTTCAAACACACATCTCAACACAATTTCAAAACAAACTTTCAAAAACATTGAAACATCTTTTCAAAAATACAAACACCTTTGTAAAACATTCAAACTAATTGTTACAAAGATTTCCTAGACAAGGCATCTTTTTCAAAACATTTTCAAAACCACACACACAAAACACCATTTCAAGCAATTGAAAAACAAAGGCAAGTGAACTAAAACAAGTAACTAAGAGCCCATGGATAACCATGGATGAAAAGGGTGCTAGCACCTTCCCTTTTCATAATCTACCCCCCGAACCCACGAAAACATCTCAAAGGTCTTTCCTGTGCTTTTTGACCTTTCCTTAGGATAAATAAAAAGTCGGTGGCGACTCTTGCTAAACCGAACATTTGCAAACACAAACGCAAAACCTCAAGTCAGTTCTCCCACCGTATCACACTTTTGTTTTGAAATTGTGCTTTATGTGGTTTTGAAAGTATTTTATAAAAGAAACCATTGTTTAGGAAATCTTTGTAATGATTCTCATTTGTAAGAATGTATAAAAAGATGTTTGTCTTTTTAAAAATGTTTTCATTGTTTGTAAGATTTTTTGGAAATGTGAGTGTTTGTTTTTGAAAGTAGCAAGGAGAGTTGTTTTGAAATGGATCAAGTAACTAGAAGTAATCTACCTACTCAAATGTCTCTCTTGTTCATTTTCTTTTCCTTTGACATTATTGTCTTACCATTGATTTTGGTAAGCAACCCTATCTTTGGATGTAAACGGGACGGGCGTGGGTCATCGTATAACCATGATTAGCAATGTTGCAAAGTATCTTACCATTTTTGAGGGACTAAGATAATTTTGTAAGGAAACTTTGAATAGCGTCATCGAGGGACTATGATCTTTATATTTGTTTGTTTTGCTAAGATACGTCACATGCGTAATATGGACATTTTTGTATAAGGCAACCAAGTGGAGTAACGCTAAGGATCCTTGTGTGCAAGTGTGTTATTTTCATGATTGGCTTTGTCTTTGATTATGGTTTTCTATTTGATTTGTTTTTATCTTGCCATACAAACCCTAATTACTAACATGTTATATTAAAACGATAAATTCCATAATTTAAAGATTACTATGCTATTACAAAATTTTATGGGAGGGGGGGGGGGGGGGGGGGTATACAAATTATGAATGGGGATTTGCAATAATATAAACCTAATTTAATCTATTACAAACAAATCGAATTTGTACGAATATTTGAATAAATAATATATAATATAAAATAAATATGCAAAGGCATGTGTATGCAAGAAAAAGATTTTTGTTTTATTTTTTTATAGGAAAAAGAATTTTTGAACTAAACCTAATAATTTAAGAAAAAAGGAAATTATTTCTCTAAATTGGTTAACCCCCCTGTACCTTTCTCATTTCTCCATGAAAATGGAAACTTCAAACATAAAAATGGTAGTACTCTTTCCCACGATTTCAACCATGTAACTCACGTAAACTAACAGTCAATGATCAAAGCTAATTTCAATGGCACTAATTTTAAACCTAATTTTTACAGAAATTTGAAATCTAAAATTCTCCATACACAATGAATATAAATGAAATTTATGAACATGGTTGGTTTTAGCACAAGGATGTCTACATTTTATCTTCACACATCGAGACCAATGGATGCCTGTATGAAGAGATAGAAGTTAGAGTTCTTACCTCTTTCAATTGAGATCGTGAATGGAGTTTTTGTGAGTTTTATGAAGGCCTGAAGATCCCTTTAGCTTTCCTGAACCTCCCTGAGTAAGTTCCAATCTTTATCTTATCTTGAAAGTGCCTGAATCTCCTTATCCAAGTCAACCTGCAAGCTTGAAAAACAAAAATGGCAGATGGAGAAGGAGGAGTTACAGTGAATGGATGATGGTCTGAAACACTTAGATATGATGTAGGTTAAGTGTTTAGGTGATTAGAACTTGAAACGCACGAGTAGATTTTTGGATTGCTATGCTTGGTACAAAACTGCATGTTATGGCAGGTTTTTAGTGATAAAGAGTTTGGGAGATTTTTTGGCCTTTAGCAATAGTGTGTTAGGTTGTAATGTGTTTGTGTATAAGTTTAGAGAAGGTTTGAGATCAATTCCACAATAGGTTTCTGAGTTATAGACTTTTTGCTCTATTGCTTGCCTTTTAAGAAAAGTGAGGAGACAACTCTCTACATGCTTGTACATGCCTGGTTTGAGTTGGTACAAGTCCTAGACACTTTGCTTTTGGTTTATAGGACTTGTGTGTGCAGAGAGAGCAGGTGCAATGCTCAAGGAGTTGACAAATGTAAAAGTGGTGCTTTTCTAAAATGAAAATGGCCACTTTGTGCTATTTATGGAATTAAAGCTTGAACAAAAGCTCTTATACTTGGATTAAGTATTTATAAAATGTGTAAGCATTAAATTATGGAGTAAGAAACAAGTTTGATACCTATAAAGCAAGGATTATGCATCCTAGGTTCAGATTTGAATTTTGTTCTTCATGAAATGGCTTGAAATCAAAGTGAGAAATTGCCAACTTCATCTCTTCGATTCTCCCTACTCAAGAATCATATCAAGGAGTTCTTGGACATTTTGGAAAGCTTGCAATGTACTCTATAACCCATATTTTAAATGATTTCAATTTTCCTCTTGGAACTAGGTGAAACATTGCCATGAATTTAGGTTAAAAACCTGCCTAAATTAGGGCAAATTTTCACTAAGTTATTTTAGTTCATGGGCATGTATTTACAAAATTATATCTTGAGATTAAAGCATCTTTAGGGAAAATATGTAAAGCAAGGTTGTATATTTCATGGAGATCTACAACTTTCATGTTGGGAACTTTCTTTGAATCATCTTGTATCATGGTGAGAATTTGGCTTAAAGTTGAGAAAAAATAAAAAAAATTCTATACTTTGAAAATTTTCTAAGTTAAGAAATTTCAAATTTTAAAACAAAATCTTCAATATTTGATTTCTTGATGTGCAAGTTTCATATTTTGACATTTTTTGATGAATTGTGATCTTTCGCACTTGATTTTGACCAAAAAGCCAAAGTTTGACTTTTCAGTATACAGTTGACTTTTGATTAGTTGACTGCAAATTTCATTTGTCAATCCAATGAAATTGCAATGTTTTGAACCATGTAATTAGGTCAAGATAATACAATTGAACCCTTGGAATCATGCTTCAAACCAATTGGTCATTTGGTAGGTCAAAAATCAGAAATTGCCCTTTCTCAGTCAAAACCCTAATTTTGACCATTTTGCCCTTTTGATGATTTGATCAAATTTCTTGAGGAATTATGGTCCAAATTTGATCAAATGATACATATCAGTATAAAATGTTGATATGGATAAAAAATTATGACGTTTGACTGTAAATTGGCCATGGTTGACTTTTTCCCCAATATAGTTGATTTTTAGGTCAACTGTCCAATTGACTGGTCAAAAATGTGATTCTAGGCTTGAAACTTGACATGAGTAATCTTAGGGGTCCATAATGATACTTGAAAGTCATATGAAGCATTGATAGTCCAAAAATCCTTGTGCAATTCCAAACCCTAATTTTGGGTCATTAGTGCATGATGAGATGTCTCGAGCTGATCAAACCCTAATCCAGTCTTGAGTCAAAGAGATCATGTGAGAAAAAATTTGATAAATGAGAGGGCAAATTTTGGGGTACAACAGATGCCCCTGTTCAATCTTCTTAAACTTGAAGAGTTAGATTGGCGATTTTTACCATTTGTGACTCGAATGTGAAAGATGATTAGACACTAGAGTGCCCAGAAATTTGCACTCGACGACATGTGGTTGAGGAAATGGGCTTAAATATGCCATTTGGAGAGGTGATAGAATCTTGTTGGAGATGGGCTTATAGATTCCATCCAGGAATGTTTGTTGAATTGTAAGTTATAAGCTGAAAGAATGAGTATCAAAATGGCGTCCGTGTTTGGAGCGTATCTGAACCGTATCTGAAAGGTTGTATCTGAATGAGTATCAGAATGGCTTCCGTGTCTGGAGCGTATCTGAATTGTATCAAGCAAGTTGAATCTGAATGAGTATCAAAATGACATCCGTGTCTGAAGTGTATCTGAACTGTATCTGAAAGTTGAATTTGAATGAGTATCAGAATGGCATCCGTGTCTGGAGCGTATTTGAACTATATCTGAAAGTTGAATCCGAATGAGTATCAAAATGGCATCCGTGTCTGGAGCGTATCTGCACTGTATCTGAAATTTGAATCCGAATGAGTATCATAATGGCATCTGTGTCTGGAGTGTATCTAAACTGTATCAGGATTGCAATATTGTTAACGGTAGCTATTAATCTTATCCTGAAAAGGGTAAAATGTTAGCTAAAATACAAAGTTATGTTTGTATGAAATGTATGATGTAATGTATTTGCTTTATTAATGTTTATTGATATATGGATGTAATGTATGCACATGTGAGCTGATTTGCAGTATTGATGTCTGTTTGAGGAAAATAAATCCATGAATGCTGCTGAGGATATGTTGAATTTTTATGTCTTGAAGTTGAAGTACTGATGAACTTTTGTTGAGAGAAATAAGTTCTGTTGTGAGAGCAATTCCATGTACTGCTTGTAAGATCTGCTTGGGGAAACTGGAGAAATTGGATGATTTCTACCGGGGATTGGTAAACTGGGAGTTTTGTTCCGCTGGGGATTTAAATGATGTACTGTAGGGGATTACTTATGGAATAGCCTAGAGACATTTTCCTATTTTTTCAACCTATCAGTAATTATCTTTCTTATTTTGTTTATTTGTAAACAAATATCATGTTCAAATGCATATGTTCATCAATGAATCATTGGACGTTTTTACAAACAAAACACAAGAGTAAAGGAAAAGACAAATAGTTTTTGCATTTTAGAAATGATATCTTTGTATTGACTTTGAATATATATTTTGTACAAAGGGGACAAACATTCTAGTAAGAGAATGTTGTTGTAAAGCAAAAGAAATTTGATACAAAGAAATATAACTATGTGTAATAATCCCATGGGGTTCCCATTCTACTATAGCCTTCGTATTTCCGAGTATCTTATCTATTTGCCTTGTCCGAAGATGATTGAATTGATCAGAAACTCTGAGTTTGTTAGTAGAAGACAAAGGTTGTCTGTTAAGTGATCCGACGAGACATGGTCATACGCTTTAATTCACTAAATTTTTCCTGGACCGCTCTTTCAGGTTTTCAATCAACCGGGAAACCCTTTTTTTCCCAAGTCGCCCTTTCGGGTTTTCAACTTGCCGGGTGTACATATTTTTTTTTCATTATATCCCTAATTTTTTCCTGAACCTTTTGGTTCACTGGGATGCCCTTGTTTTGCCTAGGTACGTCAACCTAGCAGGTCTCTTATGCGTAGTATCTTTTGATTATATCCGCGTTCGCAGGGTGTGGCAGGTCGTCACCATCCATGGTGGTCAAGATCATTGCCCCACCGGAGAATATGTTTTTGATTACAAATGGTCCTTCATAGGTAGGAGTCTATTTTCCCCTGGGATCACTTTGTGGCAAGATGATACGTTTGATTACTAGATCCCCGACTTGATATACTTGGCATCTGACTTTCTTGTTGAAAGCCTTGATCATCCGTTTTTGATACATTTGACCATGGAAAATAGCAGTAAGTCTCTTTTCATCAATCAAATTCAGTTGATCAAGTCGAGTCTGGATCCAGTCGTCTTCATTCAGCCCTGCATCCTTCATAATCCTCAAAGAGGGGATCTGGACCTCGATAGGTAAGACAACCTCCATGTCGTATACCAAAGAATAGGGTGTTGCCCCAGTTGATGTATGAGCCGTGGTACGATACCTGTGGAGAGTGATTGGTAGCATCCCATGCCAGTCTTTGTATGTGACTGTCATTTTCTGTATGATCTTCTTAATGTTTTTATTGGCAGCTTCGACAACACCATTCATCTTGGGTCGATAGGGAGAAGAATTGTGATGCTGGATCTTGAATTGCTCGCATAATGCGGTGATCATAGTATTATTGAGATTTGTACAATTTCCCGTGATGATCCTTTCTGGGATACCGTACCGGCAAATAAGGTTTTGCTTGATGAAGCGGGAAACAACATTCTTGGTAACGGAAGCGAAGGAAGCTGCGTCCACCCACTTTGTAAAATAGTCAATGGCCACTAGGATGAAGCGGTGTCCATTGGAGGTTGTAGGCTTCATTTCCCCGATCATATCAATTCCCCACATAACAAAGGGACAAGGAGCCGTCAAGACATTCAGAGGAACCAGAGGTACGTGCACATTGTCAGCATAAATTTGACATTTATGACAGGTTCGAGAATGTTGATAGCAGTCTGCTTCCATGATAGACCAATAATAGCCTGCCCGTAGGATTTTCTTTGTTGTCGTATGCCCATTGGAGTGGGTGCTAAAAGTACCTTCATGTAATTCAGCCATGACCTTTTCAGCTTCAACCTTATCCACACACTGAAGCAAAATGGAGTCATGATTGCGTTTGTACAGGATGCCATTACTAAGGGAGAAATTAGAATAGAATCTCCTTAAGAACTTCTTACCATTGATTGAAGCTCCTTCTGGATATTCTTGAGCCTCGAGATACTTATTGACTTCATGAAATCAAGGTTGGTCCACTACTTCTTAAGTATTAATCTCGTGACAGTGTGCTGGTTCATCCATTTGTTCGACGGTGATCTGGGGAGCCCCATTATCCCAATTAAGTTTAAACATAGATGACAATGTGGCTAGAGCGTCTGCTAGCTGATTTTCTTCTCGCGGGAAATGCTCTAAGATGATCTTCTCAAAATGTGGTAGAAATATCAAAACATGTTCTTTGTAAGGGATAAGGTTTGGGTGCTTAGTGTCCCATTCCCCTTTGATCTGACTGATGACCAAAGTTGAATCTCCAAACACGTCTAAGGATTTGATCCCCAAGTCTATGGCAGCTCTGAGACTGAAGATGCATGCTTCGTATTCCGCCATGTTGTTTGTACAGTGTAAGCAAAGTCTGGAAGTAAAGGGAGTATGGCACCCTTATGGAGATATGAGTATGGCACCGATGCCATTACCAAGTGCATTGGATGCTCCATCAAAGAACAGGGTCCATCGGGATCCTTGTTCAGGTCCGTCATATGATCTGATTTCTTCACAGCTGTCCAATGTCATGATGTCTTCATCCGGGAACTCAAACTTCATGGACTGATAGTCTTCTACAGCTTGATGAGCAAGATGATCAGCTAGCACACTTCCATTTATATCTTTCTGGGTAGTGTACTGTATGTCGTACTCTGTTAGGATCATCTTCCATCTAGCTATTCTCCCAGAAAGAGAAGGCTTCTCGAAGATGTATTTTATCGAATCCATCTTAGATATCAATAAGGTAGTATGAGTTAGCATATACTGTCTTAGCCGTCGAGCAGCCCATGCCAGAGCGCAGCAAGTTTTCTCGAGCAGTGAATATCTCATTTCACAGTCAGTAAACTTTTTGCTCAGGTAATAAATGGCGTGCTCTTTTTGGCCAGACTTGTCATGCTGCCCTAATACACACCCCATTGAGTTTTCTAAAACAGTCAGGTACATGATCAACGGTCTTCCCTTGACTGGTGGAATCAACGCAGGAGGCTCTTATAAGTATTCTTTGATTTTGTCAAAAGAAACTTGGCATTCATCATTCCATTTGACTACTTGATCTTTCTTCAATAGTTTGAAGATTGGCTCACAAGTAGCTGTTAGGTGAGAAATGAATCTGGAAATATAGTTCAAGCGTCCCAAGAATCCTCTGACTTCCTTCTCAGTACGAGGAGAAGGCATCTCTTGTATTGCTTTAACTTTGACAGGATTGACTTCAATACCTTTGTTACTGACGACAAAGCCTAGGAGTTTATCGGACCGTACTCCAAATGTGCACTTGTTTGGATTCAACCTCCGCTTATATTTCTTCAGTCTCTCAAATAGTTTTTATAAGTGATCAAGGTGTTCTTCTTCCATTTCTGATATGGCTATCATATCGTCTACGCAGACCTCTATTTCATGATGTATCATGTCATGAAATAAAGCTACCATGGCGCGTTGATAGGTTGCCCCGACATTCTTCAATCCGAATGGCATTACCTTGTAGCAGAATGTGCCCCACTGTGTGACATATGTTGTTTTCTCCATGTCTTAAGGTGCCATTTTGATTTGGTTATAACCTGAGAATCCGCCCATGAAGGAAAACACTTTGTGTTGTGCTGTATTGTCAACAAGGATATCAATGTGGGGGAGTGGAAAATCATCCTTAGGGATCGCCCTATCCAAATCTCTATAATCCACACACATTCGTAATTTGCCATCTTTTTTAGGTACGGGAACAATATTGGCAACCTATTGAGGGTAGGAAGTGACAGCCAAGAATCCAGCATTGAATTGCTTCATGACCTCCGCTTTAATATTTTCAGTCATATCAGGTCTCATGTGGCGAACCTTTTGCTTTACTGCCTGACAATCTTCTCTTGTAGGCAGACGATGTACCACAATGACTGTATCAAGTCCCGACATGTCTTCATATGACCAGGCAAAGATATCAACATAGTCATGTAACAGCTGAATCAGGCGCTCCTTGACACTGGGTTCCAGATTGGCACCCACCTTGACCTCTTTTTTATCCTCCTCGGTACCCTTGTTGATTGTATCCACAGGTTCCTCGTGAGGCTGAATGGTTCTTTCCTCTTATTGTAGCATTCTGGCAAGTTCCCCTGGTACCTCACAATCTTCCACACCTTCGTCTTCAGCTTGGTAGATTAGATCCTCAGAGTCACAAAAGGCCATAGCAGTATTGTTACCCATGGGATCCAGAATGGATGGGTACCTGCATTTGTGAGTGTGGGTGTGTGTAAGGGTATAGCCATCTTTAAAAGAAAGTAAAATGTAAAAGAAAAAAACAATGAGCACAAAAGTTTGTATGCGAAAAATGCCCATGATTCATTGAATGTCATATGCAGATGAAATAATAACCCTTATAAATGGACCATTGTGCCTCTGGCAAGACACAAGGTTTTAAGATTCGAATTGTTTTTGAATATTACAGATCCATCAAAATAAAAAGATAAATTACTGAGGGATGAAAGTTATTGGGATGAAGTCTCTGGCCTCCCAATTCCTGAGTCCTCCATTGACAGTCGGAAAGATCCAATCCTCCAAATTGCAATCCTCTTCACCATATTCTACCGCGTTGACCTCTCGGTTGTTAATCTTCAAGGGTGGCCCTCCAGCACGGGCACGGTGTACCGCCTTTTGAGCACTTGAAGTGAAACCTAAGCCAAACTTGTCAGACTTATACGGGATATCCGGAAGTTTCCCCCAGATGGTGCATCCATCTTTCTCTACTACTTCTTTGGCGTCCTTCAGAGATGACATCCGGAGTGGAGGTCTTGTAATCTTGGGAATCTGGGACACAACCTTGGTCACTACAACCTCTTGGGGGACCTCTTCGAAGTGTTGAAAAGGAGTTTCAATGAACTCATCGTCCAATTCCACATACTTGAAGGAATTGAGATGGCTAATCATGTATCATGTATAGTTATAATCTTTCCTTGAACCAGATATTTCAACATCTGGTGCAATGTAGAGGTGACAGCGCCAGCATTACAGATCCATGGCCGTCCTAGCAGACAGGAGTAAGAGGGGCGGATGTCCATTACATAAAAGGTTGAATTGAAAGTTTGAGTCCCAACATTTATGGGGATATCCACCTCCCCATATACCATCCTCTTCGAGCCATCAAATGCCCTTACTACTATGTTACTTAGCTTTAATGTCAGTCCTTCGCAGTCAAGTCTGTCAAGAGTTTTTTTTGGTAAAACATTCAAAGATGAGCCAGTATCCACCAAGACATGGGCCAGAGTTGTGCCTTTACATTCCATAGAGACATGTAATGCCTCGTTGTGCTTTCTTCCCCTCGGTGTTAGATCAGCATCCGAGAAGCCTAGGCCGTTATCCGCTGTCAAACTAGCCACGCAGTCTTGAAATTGATCAGTAGACGTCTCTTGAGGCACATGGGCTGTTTTTAGGAACTTCACCAAGGCTTTCGCATGTTCCTCGGAACACAGTAGTAATGCCAGCATGAAGATTTTGGAGGGAGTTTGCCCCAACTGTTCAACTACGTCGTAGTCGCTCCTCTTTATAATTTTTAGGAACTCCTCCATTTCTTTCTTGGAGGTCTCGGGGATGGTCAGTAATTGAGCCTTCATCCGGACAGGCTCCCCTTGAATACTTTTTCCTCGAATTTCAGCAATAGGAGTGTTGGTAGGAATGACAGCAGGGGTTATAACGACTTCATCAATAGAAGCACTTGCAGAGATGATTATGGGTACGAGAGTAACCTTTGGAGCAGCCACGGATCCAAAAACTGCCTTTGGGGGGGGGGGGGGCAATCTCTGGAGAAAAGATCCTACCGCTTCGGGTAATTTTAATAGTTCCGGCAATATTACTGATGTTGGAATCTTCTTCTTCGGAGTTTATCTCTTCGGCGGCCAGCCCATCTTATTTGATGCCATGGTAATAAATGTCCCCACCGTAATTCCACGACACAGTTTTGTCTGATTCATATGGGACTGGCCCAGGCATTGTGATTATTAAAGGAGTTGCTTTCGGAACCGATGTAATTCTAACGGGTCTTTTGGAGACCCTGGAAGCATTGGCGGTATGGTAATGATTGAAACATCTTCAACAGGAACAAGTGAAACATGAGTACTTTCAAACAGAATCTCTTTGTTGTCTATCAAGCGTTGAATGCCTGTTTTCAACAAAGGCCAATCAGTTGGTGAGAATAAGCAGAGGTGGCAGTCTTATTACAACCCGGGAACACACCGGCTTTCAACAAGTTTATCTTGATGGTTGGAAGTGGAGTCACAAGTTCATAAACTGTGGTAACAAACAAATATTCTTCAATAGCATTGGTGTTGTGACCTTGTCTGGGCATGGGAGCAGAAATAACATTTGGCTTCCCGTGCGCATCAAACTCAAATTCTTTTGCTTCAATAAGGTCTTTTATTTTGTTCTTCAAGGCCCAACAGTTATTAGTATTGTGACCAGGACTTTCGAAGTGATATGCGCAACAGGCATTGGGGTGATAATGAGGGGATGTTGTGTTGGGGTTTTTAGGAGCTTCTTTCAGGGTTACCAAATTGGATCTCAGAAGATGCGGTAATACTTGAGATGGAGTCATGTTGATTTTGGTGAATTTCTGGATCGGCCTTTCCACCCTTGGTTGATTACTTCTTTGTTAATGAGACATAGGCTTTGGAATCATAATAGCCCCCACCATTGGTCGGCGCTCGGCTCTCTCTTGGTTTCTTTGTGGATAAACAACAAATACCTCTTTCTCATCAAGAAAAGTCTTCCTCACAGCTATAGAAGAAGATGAATCCTTCTGAATCTTTCCACTTCTTATGCCAGCTTCCACCCTCTCTTCGGTCAGTATTAACTCAGTAAATCCTGCATATGAGCTTCCAATTAAATGGTTGAATAAAGGGCCCGATAAAGTGCTTAAGAACATGTCCACCAATTCCCTTTTAGACAGAGGGGGTTGAACTCTCCCAGCCAGATCTCTCCACTTCTGTGCGTAATCCTTAAAACCTTCATTGGAAGCCATAGCCATACTCTGAAGTTGAGTACGGTTAGGCGCCAAATCGCATTGTATTAATATTACTTATAGAAATTTGAGGCAAGATCTTCCCAATTATGGACGTTGGCTCTTTCTAGTTGGTAAAACCAGTCGAGTTGTGTTCCAGATAGACTATCTTGGAAAAAATGCACCCACAAGTCTTTATCAGCTGAGTGTGGTAGGATCTTTCTTACATATGATCGGAGATGCATCTTAGGACATGACACTCCATTGTATTTTGCAAACAAGGGAACTTTGAACTTCAGAGGAATCACAATCCCCGACACTAGTCCCAAATCTTCAAAATCTAAGCCTGGAACCTTTTGTATTTCCATCGCGCTCAAACACTCTTCGAGATGTCTGTACTTGTCATCAGCGGGAGGATATTGTTCCTCAGAGTAGTCTTCCTCTTCTTCCTCCTCTTCAGATTCTGACGGGACCGCTATTTCCTTTCCTTTCCCCTCTCCTTCGCCAGATGTTGTTGCAAAATTCAAAGTTCTTCTTGTTTGTTCATGAAATCTTCTCCCCATGTTCAAGACTCCATTTAACTTCTTTGTTTTCTTTTTCTTCTCTTCAGCTAGCAGAGTCTTCCATTCTTCTTTCCCCTTGGCCAGGGTCATGAGCAACTATTGAAACTGCATGTTCTGAGTTTGGAGATCTTTGACTATTTGTTCGAGATCCATCTTACTGAAATAAACAGAAGAGAGATGAGGAAACTTGTTGCAACAGACTTTTTTATGTCATGATGAATGATATGTGCATATGCAATGTTTTTCAAGGATTTCAAAGATTCAAGTTCCTTTTAGACAAAAAGAAACACACGTTATATTAATAAGATAAAGTTTGAGTACATCAATTCCCCTTGGGCAAAATAATACAAAACTCTAAGATAAAAAAGTAGTGCGCATCCTCTTTCGTGCAATGTAGGAATTCAGATTCCGCTCCTCATGAAGTAGCCTAGTGAGCTCCAAAACCTTCTTCTCGCTTGCGCAAAATTTGGGCTTTGAAAGTATCTCGCTCTCCTTTGAGCTGTATCCAATCCCTTTGTAGGTCTTCAAGAGATGTGGGCATATCAGGATGTAGGATAGTGTATGGAACTTCTCCCTCCTTAATAGGCTCAATGATCACTAGAAGGATGGAAGGAAAAGGCATCATAAGACTTTGAGCACGGGTTCATACCCATTTGAGGTAAGGCTCAAGAGGGATGTAATTTTTGTGCCCCAAAGTCTTGCTATCCACCTTGTTTAGCATCCTCCAAGCTCAGATAAATCTCTGGCGAAGACCTTGATCGTCGTTGTCATAGTCGAATACCAAACCTTGAATCAGCATCTCGTGCGGGCCATCCCTTCGGGCATAACCAAACTGTCTTAAAGCTAAGCATGGGTTGTAGGTGATGCCTCCCCTAATGCCAATTAGAAGGACATTAGGGAATTCCCCACAACGGTCAACAATGATAACATTCTCTTTGGATCGGAAGCACCTATGAATGTTTGAATGTTTGAGCGTCATTAACTTTATGACCACCTTGAACCTTGCTCATTCTTTAAGACTGATTTAGGAAGATGAGAAATAAACCATCTTTCCAGGAGTGGAGTGTAACACATAAGGACACCTCTTTTCCTCATTGCGAGTGTGAAAAGAGTGTAGGATATCTCCAAGCAATGCAGGCACCGAGTTGCGTGACATGAAGATTTTGACGGTGCTCACATTTATGAGTTGGTCAGGATTGGGGAACAAGACCATCCCATAGATAAGAAGATCCACAATTTCCTCAAAGGCTTGCAAGTCTAAGGAATTCCAACAGCTTTGGGCTTTCTCAAACAGGAACTTTTCTAAGAAGACTTTGACACCACTTCTAGTTTCCCAATGAGTTGTGACATCAGATGAGTGCAAGTGCAGAGCTTGAGCAATACGTTCTAGCTTTGGGTCTCTTTCCGTACCGTTGAAAGGTAGTTGATTGAGAATGGGAATCCTCAAGAGTTGGGATAATTCTTCCAAAGTAGGCACAAGCTGATAGTCGGGAAATGTGAAGCAATGGTGCAAAGGATCAAAGAACTAAAAGAGCACCTTCATCATATCCTCATCTGTGTTGGAGGTGACCAAGTTGAGTAGACGACCTAGTCTCTCGGTGAATGGAGAGTTCTCAGGGATCCTTGAAGCTAGCTCCTTAAGTTGTGGAGGAATTCTTACAAGGTTGACTTGGATAGTTTTCCTGCGAAGTGAATCCATATCCTACAAAACAAGAACAAAGATGAATCTCCAAAATCCTTGAAATGGTTAGTAGATGCATATGATGTTCATGATGTCCATGATGTTATGTACAAGTATGCATATACAAGAAAAGCAAACAAGTTCTTAGTTTAGGCTTGCATGGGGTTTTATAGGTAAGTACCCTTTTGAAGTTTAGTTGGCTTAAACCTATCCTAATAATAGTAACCAGGTTCTAAGGAGCTCAATATCACTAGATTGTTTCCTTGGTCATTGTTTCAGCTCAAGCCTCTTTAATAGCGACCGAAATATCCCAAGAAAACCAAACCTCAATGAGTGTAGTATCGAGTATCTACCAACTTCGGACTGCACCAAAGCCGGCCATCTCACTACATCCTAAAGGCCAAGTTGGTCAAGTAAAGGGTTCTATAAGTTCATTAGTGCTTCATGACATCACTCAGTGGCCCCGTATTCTCTTTGATTAACTCAAAGGCTACCGGTACCCACAAATATGTCATACTAACATAGCTATTATTTAGACCATGTCGGTATACCCCGCACAGTTTCCATAACGTATTGTTATTTACCTATAATGTATCCCAAATCCGGGTAGAGGATTTCAAACCCAAACAAAGAACCATAATGTAAAGCATGCAAGTCAAACAATGTAAGAAAATAAATATGATCTAGCCCTAAGGTAACCCCACTTTCATAAAAGTCCCCAGCAGAGTCGCCAATTCTGTGATACGTTGGGAGAACTGACTTGAGGTTTTGCGTTTTATTGCAAATGTCGCCGTTAGCAAGAGTTGCCACCGAATTTTCTTTTATCCAAAAGGAAAGGTGAAAAAGCGCAGGAATGACCTTTGAGATTGTTTCTTGAGTTCGGGGGTAGATTATGAAAAGGGAAGGTTTTAGCACCCTTTTCATCCATGGTTTTCCATGGGATCTTAGTTACTTGCTAGATCACTTTCTTTTGTTTTGAAATTGTGTTTTGTGTAGTTTTGAAAGTATTTTGTAAAAGAAACCATTGTTTAGGCAATCTTTGTAATGATTCTCGTTTGTAAGAATGTATACAAAGATGTTTGTCTTTTTAAAAATGTTTTCATTGTTTGTATGATTTTTTGGAAATGTGAGTGTTTGTTTTTGAAAGTAGCAAGGATAGTTGTTTTGAAATGGAGCAAGTAACTAGAAGTAATCTACCTACTCAAATGTCTCTCTTGTTCATTTTCTTTTCCTTTGAAATTGTTGTCTTACCATTGATTTTGGTAAGCAACACTATCTTTGGATGTAAACGGGACGAACGTGGGTCATCGTATAACCATGATTAGAAATGTTGCAAAGTATCTTATCATTTTTGAGGGACTAAGATCATTTTGTAAGGCAACTTTGAATAGCATCATCGAGGGGCTATGATCTTTATATTTGTTTGTTTTGCTAAGATACTTCACATGCATAATATGGTCATTTTTGTATAAGGAAACCAAGTGGAGTAACCCTAAGGATGCTTGTTTCCAAGTGTGTTATTTTCATGCTTGGTTTTGTCTTTGATTAGGGTTTTCTATTTGATTTGTTTTTATCTTGTCATACAAACCCTAATTACTAACATGTTATATAAAAACGATAAATTACGTAATTTAAAGATTACTACGCTATTACAACATTTTATGGGAGGGGGTATACAAATTACGAATGGGGATTTGCAATAATGTAAACCTAATTTAATCTATTACAAACAAATCGAATTTGTACGAATATTTGAATAAATAATATACAATATAAAATAAATATGCAAAGGCATGTGTATGCAAGAAAAAGATTTTTGTTTTGTTTTTTTATAGAAAAAAGAATTTTTGAACTAAACCTAATAATTTAAGAAAAAAGGAAATTATTTCTCTAAATTGGTTAACCCTAATTCTAATTTATAAGAGAAAAAAAAAGTTCTTTAAGTGTTATTTTTGTGTATTTTTGTCTTAAAATAATAAATAATATTTATAAAAATATTTATTCTTTTTATATGTCAAAATAAATATTTACAAGTATGAAGGAAAAGAAATAAAAATTAATCTAAGTCTATTTTATTTTACAAGTTTATTTAAGAAAAAATAGTTAATATATAATTTAATAAAAATATTCTTTATGTGAAAATAAAATAAAATAAACAAAATGCAATATTTATCATGTTTTATATTTTTTATGATTTTTTATGTTAAAGAAAATATATTTAATAAAATGAAAAATGAAAATAAAAATAATAAAAAAATGATTGGGACAGGGGTGTCCTGAGCAAATCAGGAGGTAATGTGTTAGAAAAAAATATGAGGCCCAGTTGCTGAGCCCACGCTGTAAAAAAAATATCAAAAATGAAGCTGAAAAATAAGAAAAGTGCAAAAGGCAGCGCCAAGGTTCGAACCCATGACCTATGCATTTTCAGCGTGTTGTCTTGCCACTGGGGTGGCTGTACATCCGTTAGTTCAAATGAAACAAGAAACACATAACACATAACACCTCCTTGCCCTGTAATTTATCTTCTTCCTCAAGCTAGTCGAACCCCCTGTATCTTTCTCTTTTCTCCATGAAAATGGAAACTTCAAACATGAAAATGGTAGTACTCTTTCCACGATTTCAACCATGTAACTCATGTGTTGTACAAAAAAATTTGCCCTCTCATTTTATCAAGATTTTCCTCACAAGACTCTTTGGACTCCAGACTAGATTAGGATTTGCTCAGCTCAAGACATCTCCTTGCACTGATGACTTGAAATTAGGGTTTGAAGTTACACAAGGATTTTTGGACTTCCAATGCCTCATGTGACTTTCATACTTCATGTTGGACTCCTAATATTTCTCATACCAAGTTTCAAGCCTTGAATTAAATTTTTGCCCAATTAATTGGACAGTTGACCTAAAAATCAGCTGTATTAGGGAAAAAGTCAATTGTGGCCAATTTACAGTTAAACCTCATAATTTTTTATCCACATCAACATTATAGACTCATATGAACCATTTTACCAAGTTTGGACCACAACTCCTCAAGAAATTTGATCAGATCATCAAAAGGGCAAAATGGTCATTTTTAGGGTTTTGACTGTAGAAGGGAAATTTCAGATTTTTCACCTAGCCAATGGCAAATTGGGTTCAAGCATGTTTTCAAGGACTCAATGGCATCATCTTGACCTAATCACAAGGTTCAAAAGATCTCAAATACATTAGATTGACAAATGAATTTTCCAGTCAACTGATTAAAAATCAACTATACACTGAAAAGTCAAACTTTGACTTTTTGGTCAAAATCAAGTGCCAAGGTTCATTTTTCATAAATATATGTCAAAACATGTAACTTTTTCACCAAGAAACCTAATTTTGGAAATTAGGGTTTAAAATGGAAAATTTTCATAACTTAGAAATTTTCTAAGTTATGAACATTTCTTATTTTTTCCCAACTTTGCCCAACTTTTTCACCATGATGAAATTGGATTCAAAGAAAACTTCCAACATGAAAGTTGTAGTCCTCCACAAAATCTACAACTTTGATTCACAAAGTTTTCCCAAAAGATGCTTTGATCTCAAGTTATGATTTTGTGAATAAGGGTCCATGAAACTTTTAACTTAGGGAAATTTTGCCCTAGTTTAGGCAGGATTTTGACCTATCTTCATGGCAACTTTTCACATAGTTCCAATTGTAATCTCAAAATGAATTTCAAATATGGATTTCAGAGCATGTTACAAGCTTTCCAAAATTTCCAAGAACTCTCCAAGATCATTTGTGGTTAGGGAGAATCGAAGGATTGAAAATGGCAAATCATCACTTTTGTCCAAGGCATTTTGCACCATGTTACAACTTGCAAATCAGTTTGAATCATGCTTGTACTTGGTTTACAGGTTCTAATCCTTTCTACACTCATAAATTGAATGCAAATACAATGGTTAATGGAATTGTTTTGATCCTTGAAGCTTTGTATAAAGGTTTAATCCAAAAATGGCAAAAAGTTAACAATACTACTTTGATAAAGTTAGCTTTTACAAACTTTGTTTATCTTGAGCCATGGACCAAAGCTTTTGCTGCAAACCATCTCCACAAATATCAGGAAAAGCTCACCAACCCTATGCAGACCTTGAGCTAGCTTGTACAACTTTGGCATTTTCACTTCCTACCTTTTCTTCAAAAACAAGCAATTGTGCAAAAGTCAATACAACTTGTGCATCTGTTAAAACCAAGCCTTGTAACATTTTCAAACAAACTCAACACATTATACCAAGCCTAAAACATGAGATCATAGCATCTCAAACACCCTTAAGCACAAAAATCACAAGTTCTTGCCCAAACAGGGCATCTTTTGCAGAACCACTTCCAAAACATATTCCACTCATGCGTTTTGCCTCGAATCACTTCAAACACATTGCATACATCCCATCCAAGCTATCCAAGTCCCTGTCCAGCAACTGTAACTCCATTTTCACACTTCACCATTTTCATTTTGAAGCTTTACTGGTTGAGTTCTACAAGGAGATTCAGGCAAGTTCCAGGAAAGTTAAGCATTGGGAAAGGTCAAAGGAACTTCAGGAAAGCTAACACGACCTTCAGGCCTCACTCACAACTCCTACATTGTCATATTCGAACTTGACTGAACAAGGCAATTTCTAACTTGCTATCTCCTTATTTAGACATCATTAGGCTTAGGTTTGTAAAGAAAAAATGTAGTCCTTAATGTCCTTGAACTGTACATATGCATAGTTCTTATTTATATTAACTGAGCTAGGAGAATTTGGATGTTGAAGTTGCTTAAAAAAGCTAGGTCATAACAAGCTACAAGTTTTATGTTGCAAGATTTTGTTTTTAAGCACGTATGCAGGAGTTACAGTTTGTACATGGCGCGCACGTTTTTCTGGTTTGAAGGACAGGGACGAAGTGGGAGTGGGACTGGGCCTGTTTTGTCCTACTTTTGACACCCCCTGCTTGCTTTCTACACCCCCTTGGCCCATTTCTTTTATTTTTCATATTTTTTTTCATATTTCACATTTCTAACTTTTATTTATTTTTTCCTAAACATTAAAAATCATAAAATATTTCCTTTATTTTTTTGCATATTTTCATATTTTTTTATTTTATTTTTTGCATGATATTTAGTTTATTAGGTTTAATACTTTTATTTTCTTAAATAAATTTTTAAATAATATCAAAAATATTATATAATTTTATTTTTATTATTTATACACTTAAATTAATATTTTCATACAATATTTAATTTTTTAACATTTTTGTATATATTTTTATTTATTTTCTTGTACATAAAAATGAATAAATAAATAATATAATACATTTTCTTTTAAAACCAAAAATTAGGGTTTTCCCCTTTTCAAAAAATAATCATTATATTTTTCTTATTTTTAAGACATAAATAATTTTATTTTACATACATAAAATAATTACAAAAAAAAACATTTTGCATATTTACATTTATTTGCATATTTAAATATTTGCTCATTCATTTATTTGTACAAATAAATTCAATATGGTTGTAATAGTTTTAGGGCTTTATTTTATGCAAATATCCCCCTATTAAAACTTGTACCCCCTTCCCATAATAATGTTGTAATAGTCTTAGATTTACTTTTACACAATTTATCGTATTATATGCATGATAGTAAGATTAGGGTTTTGTATGCAAAGACCAAAATAAAACAAATAGCATGACTTAATGCAAGACAAATATGCATGAAAATGACAACACAATGCACACAAGCATCCCTAGGGTTTCATCCACTTTGTTGCCTTAAAATGGCCATGGTATGCATGCTAGGTATCTTGGCAAAACAAAAACAAAAAACAAAAAGATCATAGTCCCTCGATGACGTTATCTTGGTTGCTTAAACAAAAATTATCTAGTCCCTCAAAAACTTGCTAAAGATACTTGGCAATATTGCTATCATGGTCATACGATGACCCACGCCCGTCCCGTTTGACATCCAAATATAAGGTTATTTACCAAATACAATGGTAAAACAACAATGTCAAAGGGTTAAAAATGTACAAGAAAGACTTTTGAGTAAGGGTAGACAACTCCTAGTTACTTGATCTCTTGCAAACCATCCTTGCTAATTTCAAAAACACACACATAATTTCAAAACAATTTCCCAACAAACATTCAAACATTGAAACATTTTTCAAAAGACAAATATCTTTGTATACATTCTTCAAACAAGAATCATTACAAAGATTGCCAAAATGATGGCCTCTTTTCAAAATACTTTCAAAACCACACAAAGCAACATTTTAAACAATTGAAAAAGCAACGCAAGTGATCTAAACAAGTAACTAAGAGCCCATGGAAAACCATGGATGAAAAGGGTTCTAGAACCTTCCCTTTTCATAGTCTACCCCCCGAACCCAAGAAAACATCTCAAAGGTCTTTCCTGTGCTTTTTGACCTTTCCTTTGGATAAAATAAAAAGTTAGTGGCGACTCTTGCTAAACCGAAACATTTGCGAACACAAACGCAAAACCTCAAGTCAGTTCTCCCACCGTATCACATCATGTAAACTAACAGTCAATGATCAAAGCTAATTTCAATGGCCCTAATTTTAAACCTAATTTTTACAGAAATTTGAAATCGAAAATTCTCCATACACAATGAATATAAATGAAATCTATGAACATGGTTGGTTTTAGCACAAGGATATCTACATTTTATCTTCATACATAGAGACCAATGGATGCTTGTATGAAGATATAGAAGTTAGAGTTATTACCTCTTTCAGTTGAGTTCTTGAATGGAGTTTGAGTGAGTTTTATGAAGGCCTGAACCTCCCTGAGTATGTTCCAATCTTTATCTTGTCTTAAAAGTGCCTGAATCTCCCTATCCAAGTCAACCTTCAAGCTTGAAAAACAAAAATGGAAGATGGAGAAGGAGGAGTTACAGTGAAGGGATGATGGTATGGAACACTTAGATATGATGTAGGTTAAGTGTTTAGGTGATTAAAACTTGAAACGCACGAGTAGATTGTTGGATTGATATGCTTGGTAGAAAACTGCAAGTTATGGCAGGTTTTTGGTGATAGAGAGTTTGGGAGAGTTTTTGGCCTTTAGCAATCGTGTGTTAGGTTGTAATGTGTTTGTGTATAAGTATAGAGAAGGTTTCAAATCAATTCCACAACAGGTTTCTGAGTTATAGGCTTTTTGCTCTATTGCTTTCCGTTTAAGAAAAGTGAGGAGACAACTCTCTACATGCTTGTACAGGCCTGGTTTGAGTTGGTAAAAGTCCTAGACACTTTTCTTTTGGTTTATAGGACTTGTGTGTGCAGAGAGAACAGGTGAAATGCTCAAGGAGTTGACAAATGCAAAAGTGGTGCTTTTCTAAAATGGAAATGGCCACTTTGTGCTATTTATGGAATTAAAGCTTGGACAAAAGCTCTTATGCTTGGATTAAGGATTTATCAACTGTGTAAGCATTAAATAATGGAGTAAGAAACAAGTTTGAGACCTGTAAAGCAAGGATTATGCAGCCTAGGTTCAGATTTGAATTTTGTTCTTCATGAAATGGCTTGAAATCAAAGTGAGAAATTGCCAACTTCATCTCTTCGATTCTCCCTACTCAAGAATGATCTCAAGGATTTCTTGGACATTTTGGAAATCTTGCAATGGTCTATATAACCCATATTTGAAATCCATTTCAAGATTACTCTTATAACTAGTTGAAAAGTTGCCATGAAGTTAGGTCAAAAACCTGCCTAAATTAGGGCAAAATTTCACTAAGTTATTTTAGTTCATGGGCATGTATTCACAAAATTATATCTTGAGATCCAAGCATCTTAAGGGAAAATGTGTGAAGAAATGTTATAGATTTCATGGAGATCTACAAATTTCATGTTGGGGACTTTCTTTAAATCATCATGTATCATGGTGAGAATTTGGCTTAAAGTTGAGAAAAAATAAGAAATTTTCTATACTTCGAAAATTTTCTAAGTTGAGAAATTTCAAATCTTAAAACAAAATCTTCAATATTTGATTTATTGTTGGACAAGTTTCACATTTTGACATGTTTTGATGAATTGTGATCTTTGGCACTTGATTTTGACCAAAAAGCCAAAGTTTGACTTTTCAGTATACAAATAACTTTTGATCAGTTGACTGCAAATTTCATCTGTCAATCCAATGAAATTGCAATGTTTTGAACAATGTAATTAGGTCAAGATGATACAATTGAACCCTTGGAATCATGCTTCAAACCAATTGGTCATTTGCTAGGTCAAAAATCAGAAATTGCCCTTTTTCAGTCAAAACCCTAATTTTGACCATTTTGCCCTTTTGATGATTTGATCAAATTTCTTGAGGAATTATGGTCTAAATTTGATTAAATGATACATATGAGTCTAAAATGTTGATGTGGATAAAAAATTGTAAAGTTTGACTTTAAATTGGCCATGGTTAACTTTTTCCCCAATACAGTTGATTTTTAGGTCAATTGTCCAATTGACTGATAAAAAATGTGATTCAAGGCTTGAAACTTGAGATGAGTAATATTAGGGGTCCATAATGATACTTGAAAGTCATATGAAGAATTAATAGTCCAAAAATCCTTGTGCAATTCCAAACCCTAATTTTGGGTCATCAGTGCATGATGAGATGTCTCGAGCTGATCAAACCCTAATCCAGTCTTGAGTCAAAGAGATCATGTGAGAAAAATCTTGATAAATGAGAGGGAAAATTTTGGGGTACAACAGTATGTTTGAAAAATGTTTTGAAATTCCTTAGTGTGGCGATTTGCTTTGCGTTTAACTCTTGTATCAGTCCTCAAGAGTGTTAACAAAGCAAATGTTTTTGAAAATTGTTTTTGATAAGTAGTATTTGTGTAAGTGCAAAATGTTTTTGAGAAAACTTCTAACAGCTATCTACTTTGTACTCAAAAAGGTAGTTCTTTACCTCCTATCCTTTAGACAGTGTTATACTACTATTAGTAAGTAGGTATCCCTATCGTTAGATGTATGAGGGACAATCGAAGGGACGTTACAGTCACGAAGGCAACTTGTGGAGACGCTTTAGCAATTTTGTTTAGGGACTAGATCATTTACCGAGAGGCAACTGTAGGGTCATCGAGGGACTATGATCTTTTGATTTATGGGTCTTTGCTAAAGCGTCCCTGTCTCGAGGGACATGACTGTTTTATTTCTAAAGGCAACCAAAATGGGGTACCCTAGAGGTGTATATGTGCAAAATGTGTTGTATTCAGTTATTTTTGTCTTTTTGTTAAGTTTACTAGTGTTTGGTTATTAGTCTAATCATACAATCCTATTAGTCTAGTAGTTGATATGTATACAGAAATTTAAAGTGCGGAAATTAAATCTACGCTATTACATGGCTTTGTGAGAGGTACATTATAAAAATGCGAAAAGTAAAGTCCTAGTTACTATTACAGACTGGGAAGCAGTTACAATAAGATGAAAATGCGAGAATGAATAAATGCGCAAACAAATAAAAATGGACGTCTAATCCTAAGGAAAGGAAATCTTTTTGTTTGTTTTGTTTTATTTTATTTTAAGAAAATACAACCTAAGTCTATTTAATTTTAATTTCAAGAAAAAGGTTAAAATAATTAATTTATTTATTTAAATAATTAATTTAATTAGAAAAACAACTAGCCTAATTTTAATCAGAAGTCTGTAGCTGATCAACCCAGAAACAATCAACCCAGAACCAACTAAGCAAGGGTGGAAAGGCCTGTACGGCAATTCACCCAGATAAACATGACTCCCGCTCAGGTTCTACCCCACCTCTTGAAGTTAAACCTTGCCAGTCTGAAAGAGGCCCCGAAGAATCCGAATACAACTTCTCCTTACTACCATACGAACGCCAAGTGTGCTTATCATTCAGGGAGTATAGGGCACGACACCAACAATTGTTGGTCCCTCAAGAATAAGATTCAGGATTTGATAGACGCTAAAGAAGTTGAATTCGACACCCTTGAAAAGCAGAATGTGATCTCCGCTCCAATGCCAAGGCATGGCCACAACGCCCATGCTATTGAAGAGGATCTTTTTGTTGCTACTGTTGATGATTTGATAACTTTGCTACCAATAATCAAGTTGAATTTTCTGAAGGCTGGGATTTTCCCAGGTTGTGAGTAAGATTGCTATCGTTGTTCATACTTACCAACCGACTGTCCATTGTTGAAGTTAGGCATCCAACGCCTAATGGATAACCAAGAAATCCTTTTTGAAAAGACTCTTGTTACACCGACTCCTGTCAATGATGTTTCAATAATAACCATATCCGCCAATCTTTCCAAGGTCTCCAAAAGACCTGTTAAGATTACATCGGCTCCGAAGATTTCACCTTTGAAGATAACCATGCCCGGGCCCGTCCCCTACAAGTCCGACAAATCAATACCGTGGAACTATGGTGGAGAAATCTACTACCACGATGTTAAACAAATTGAATCAACCAAAGAGAGTTATGATGAAGAGACTTTCGAAATTGGAAATATTGCTGGAACGAGTAAAATCACCTACAGTGGAAGAATTTTCTCTCCGGAGATTTCCCCTCTAAAGGCAATCTTCGGACCCTCAAATGCTCCTAAGGTTACCCCTGTGCCGGTTAACATATCTGCGAGAACTCCAATTATTGAAGAAGTTGTAACTCCTGTGGTTGTCCCCTCTGCTGCTGCTGATGATAGAGGGAAAGGGATCCAAGAAGCGCCTGTCAGGATGAGGGCTCAGCCATTGGTCATCCCTAAGACCTCTCAAAAAGAAATGGAAGAGATTTTGAAAATAATCAAGAAAAGCGATTATGATGTTGTGGAACAACTGGCGCAAACCCCCTCAAAAATCTCTATGTTAGCCCTGCTGCTTTGTTCAGAGGCTCATGCTAAAGCACTGATCAGATTCTTGAAGATGGCCCACGTGGCACAGGAAACCTCTGCGGATCAGTTCCAGGAATGTGTAGCTAGCTTAAAAGCTGACAATGGTCTAGGATTCTCCGATGCCGATTTAACATCTAAAGGGAGAAAGCATAATGACGCTTTGAATGTCTTGGTGGAATGCAGAGGGGCTACTCTAGCTCACGTCTTGGTTGATATTGGGTCGTCTTTAAATGTCTTGCCGAAGAAAGCCTTAGATATACTGGATTGTGATGTCTTAACCCTGAAACCCAGCAATATAATTGTCAAAGCCTTTGATGGTTATAAAAGGATGGTCCACAGGGAGGTGGACATCCCGATTAAAGTGGGAACTGGAACCTTCAAATCCACATTCTATGTGATGGAAATTCGTCCTTCCTATTCTTGCTTGTTGGGAAGACCCTGGATTCACCATGCTGGAGCCGTCACTTCTTCTCTGCATCAAATGCTCAAGTACCCTGTCCAGGGGAAAATTATAATGGTTCATGGCGAAGAGGAATACATGATAAGCCATCTAAATTCTTTCCGCTATGTAGAATTGGATGGTGTATTCATCGAGACCCCTTTCCAACACTTTGAAGAGGTTTCTCCTGAAGTAGCAGCGACCAACACAGTGTCTTCTGTACCCATGATTACCAAACTTGTGCCTCGGATGTCATCCCTAAAAGATGCAAAGGTTGTGATTGAAGAAGGAGGAAGCACAATCTGGGGTCAGCTACCAGACTTTCCTTTCAAATTAGATAAATTCGGCTTGGGTTTCACTGCTTCTGCTCAAAAGGTTGTTCGCCGCTCCCGGGCTGGAGGGCCACCAGTGAAGATCACCCATCATGGAGTCAATGCTTTGGAGGATAGTGAAGAGGAGAGCAACCTGGAAGACTGAACCCTAACAAGTGCACTTTCAGAGTCAGGTCTGGTAAACTCTTGGGTTTCATTGTCAGCAACAAGAGCATCGAAGTTGATCCTGCCAAAGTCAAAGCTATACAAGAAATGCCTGCTCCTTGCACTGAGAAGGAGGTCAGAGGTTTCTTAGGACGCCTAAACTACATTGCAAGGTTCATCTCTCACCTAACATCTACCTGTGAGCCAATCTTCAAGTTGTTGAAGAAAGATCAGGTGGTTAAATGGAATGATGACTGTCAAATTGCTTTCGATAAAATCAAGGAGTATTTGTTAGAACCTCATATCTTGATGCCACCCGTCGAAGGAAGACCGCTAATCATGTATCTGACCATTTTGGATAATTCAATGGGGTGCGTATTGGGCCAACATGACGAGTCTGGTCGAAAAGAGCATTCCATTTATTACCTTAGCAAAAAGTTTACCGACTGTGAGACCCGATACTCACTTATCGAGAAAACTTGTAGCGCTTTGGTATGGGCTGCTCGCCGGCTAAGGCAGTATATGTTGACTCATACCACTCTGCTGATATCTAAGATGGATCCGATCAAGTACATCTTTGAGAGGCCTGCTTTATCCGGAAGAATAGCTAGATGGCAAATGATCCTCACGGAATACGATATACAGTACACGACCCAAAAAGCTATAAAGGAAAGTGTGCTAGCTGACCATATGGCTCATCAAGCTGTCGAAGATTACCAATCCATGAAGTTCGACTTCCCCGACGAAGACATTATGACCTTGGACAACATTGAAGATTTCAGACCATATGACGGACCTGAACAAGGATCCCGATGGACCCTGTACTTTGATGGTGCCTCCAACGCACTTGGTAACGGTATCGGTGATATGCTCATCTCTCTAGAAGGTTGCCATACTCCTTTCACCGCCAGACTCTGCTTCAACTGTACCAACAACATGGCCAAGTATGAAGCTTGCATTTTTGGTCTCAAGGCTGCCATAGACTTGGGAATCAAATCTTTGATTGTTTTTTGGGACTCTTCTTTGGTCATCAGTCAGATCAAAGGAGAATGGGATACTAATCATCCCAAACTCATCCCTTACAAAGAACATGTCCTGACATTGCTACCTCATTTCGAGCAGATTACCTTCGAACACTTCCCGCGAGAAGAAAATCAGCCAGCAGATGCTCTAGCTACAATGTCATCCATGTTTAAACTTAACTGGGATAATGAGGCTCCCCAAATTACCATTGAACGGATGGATGAACCTACACATTGTTACGAGATTAATACCAAAGAAGTAGTGGAATGACCTTGGTTTCATGAAGTCAAAAGGCATCTCGAGGCTCAAGAATATCCTGAAGGAACTTCAGTCAAAGACAAAAAGTTCTTAAGGAGGTTCTCGGCTAAGTTCTTCTTGAGGAATGGTATCCTGTACAAGCGCAATCATGATTGCATTCTACTCCGTTGTATGGACAAGATTGAAGCTGAACAGATCATGGCTGAACTGCACAATGGTACCTTTGGCACTCACTCTAGCGGACATACGATGGCGAAGAAGATACTACGGGCGGGCTATTACTGGTCCACCATGGAAGCTGACTGCCATCAACATTCCAGGACTTGTCACAAATGTCAAATCTATGCCGACAAGGTACATATACCTCCAGTTCCTCTCAATGTCTTAACATTTACTTGGCCATTCACTATGTGGGGAATCGACATGATTGGAGAGATCAAACCTACAGCATCCAATGGACACCGCTTCATCCTGGTGGCCATTGATTACTTTACCAGGTGGGTCGAAGCAGCTTCCTTCACATCCGTCACAAAGAATGTGGTTGCCCGCTTCATCAAGCAGAACCTCATTTGTCGGTACGACATCCCCGAAAGGATCATCACTGACAACGGTACAAACCTAAACAACACTATGATCACTGCCTTATGCGAGCAGTTCCAGATTCAACATCATAATTCATCTCCCTATCGACCAAAGATGAACGGTGTTGTCGAAGCTGCGAACAAAAATATCAAGAATATCATATAAAAGATGACAGTCACCTACAAGGACTGGCATGAGATGTTACCGTTTTCTCTGCACGAGTACCGTGCCACGGCGTGTACATCAACTGGGGCAACACCATATTCTTTGGTATACGGCATGGAAGCTGTTTTGCCTATCGAGGTTCAGATTCCCTCCTTGAGAATCATGAAGGATGCTGGTTTGAGTGAAGATGATTAGATTCAGACCCGGCTTGATCAACTTAACTTGATTGTCGAGAAGCAACTTACTGCTGTTTGCCATGGTCAGACGTATCAAAAACGAATGATCAAGGCGTTCAACAAGAAAGTCAGACGCCATGTATATCAAGTCGGGGATCTTGTAATCAAGCGGATCATCTTACCGCAAAGTGATCCCAGGGGTAAATGGACTCCTACCTACAAAGGACCATTTGTGATCAAAAATATCTTTTCTGGTGGGGCAATGATATTAACCACCATGGACGGTGATGACCTGCCGCACCCTGCGAACGCAGACATAGTCAAAAGATACTACGCATAAATAACCCGCTAGGTTGACACACCTAGGCAAAAAAGGGCATCCCGGTGAATCGAAAACCCGAAAGGGCGGTTCAGGCAAAAGTTAGGGATAAATGAAAAAATCTGTACACCCAGCAAGTTGAAAACCCGAAAGGGCGACTTGGGAAAAAAGGGTTTCTCGGTGGATCGAAAACCCGAAAGGGCGGTCCAGGCAAAAGTTAGGGAGTTAAAGCGTATGACTATGTCTCATCGGATCACTTTAAGGACAATCTCTTCACGGACAAGCTCCAGGCTCCTAATCAACTAAATCATCTTCGGGCGAAGTAATGAATGGACAAGATATTCGGAGTTACGAAGGCTATAGTCGAATGGGAACCCCATGGAATTTTTACACATAGCCATCTTTGTATAAATTTTTCTCATTTTTTATGACAACGTTCTCTTACTAGGATGTCTGTCTCCTTTGTACAAAATATTTACACAAAGTTAATACAAAGATACTTCAAAGTGCAGAAAACTATTTTCCCTTTCTTCTTTTTACACTTGTGTTTTATTTGAAAACGTCCAATGATTTATTAAATGAGTATATGCATTTGAATATAATCACTGTTTACAAATAAACGAAATGGGAAAGAATAATTACTGACAGGTTGAAAGGATAGGAAAACATCTTTAGGCTATTCCAAGAGGAATCCCCTGCAGTATATCATCTAGATCCTCAGCAGAGCTAAAACCTTGAAATACATATCCCCAGCGGAGCTAAATTTCAAACCCTTAATTCCCACCAGAGTTAAAACTTCAATCTCCCAATCCTCAGCAAAGATGAAACCTTCTTCCCCAGTCAAGTCAAGACTATCAATCCCCAGCGGAAACCATCCAGTTTTCCCCAAATTCCCCAGCAAGTTGTCTTAACATCTGAGAATCGACCAGATAACAGTTAATTTTTGTTTTATCCCCAACCTAGGATAACTCCCCAATAGATTGGCATACAACCCAACTCCTGATATCCCCAGTAGATTGGCATACAACCCAAACTCCTGATATCCCTAACAGAATGAAGATTCTCATTCTTGACTTCCCAGTAGATTGACATATAACCCAAACTCCTGATATCCCCAACAGAATGAAGATTTTCATTCTTGACTCCCTAGTAGATTGGCATACAACCCAAGCTCCCGAACTTTTTCCAAACAGGAATAAGCTTTTCCCCCAGAGTCCTGAACTTACTCTCCAGCAGGATAGCTACTCCCTAGCAGTATAGCTACTCCCCACAGAGTTTTTCATCCCCCAACAGAATGAAGATTCTCATTCTCGATTCCCCAGTGAAGTTGCCAGATTCGTCATTACTCCCCAGCATGAATTTGTCAGAATTTTTAATCCCATGCAGATCGAATATTCTCATTCTTGACTCCTCAACATGAAGTCCTCAAGGATTCAAATTCCCCTAGCAGAATGAAGATTCTCATTCTCAATTCCCCGTAGAAGCCATCAGAGCCTTCCTTATTCTCCAACAGATCAAGGTTTTCCTTTTGTTTGATCCCTGGTAGAGATCGCCAGAGTTTTCCCTATTCCCCAGCCGAGTAAGGATTCCCATTATTTAACCCCCAGTAGAATTCTTCAAAGTTCTATGGATTCCCCAAGAAGATTCCTCAAACCACACTTGGCATTATTCTCACAACAGAATGTTTTTCATCCTCCAACTCCAAAGACTTGAAGGATCCCTATCCCCAGGAAAGTCGTGAAGGATTCTCACATCCCCACAGAAGTTGTCAAGGATCTTTAATCCCCAAGCAGTCAGCAAGGATTTCTCATCCTCAGCAATCAAAGATTTTGAACCTCCAACAGCGGTCATGGATTTATTTTCCCCGGCAGCAGTCAAGGATTTCATTATCCCCAGCCATCAAGGATTTATTTTCCTCATCAATATAGCAAATCGGCTTAGATGCGCATACATTACATTTATATATCATAAACATTGATGAAACACATTTTATTGCATCATACATTTCATGCAACATAACTTTGTTTTTCAGCTAACATTTTACCCTTTTCAGGATAAGATTAACAACTATCTTTAACAAATATTCAAAGATTTCAGATACAGTGCGGATACACTCCAGACACGGAAGTCATTCTGTTACTCATTCGGAATTCAAAGTCAAGATACAAGGTAATTTCCATATTCGAACTTGACTGAACAAGGTAATTTCCAACTTGATATCTCCTTATTTAGACATCATTAGGCTTAGGTTTGTGAAGCAAAAATGTAGTCCTTAATGTCCTTGAACTGTACATGTGCATAGTTCTTATTTATATTAACTGAGCTAGGAGAATTTGGATGTTGAAGTTGCTGGAAAAAAGATAGGTCATAAATTAGGGGCGCTGAAATTCTCCCTGGTTTCTTAGAGTTAGATCAAGTTTTTTATATGGTTAAAATCGTGATTTAGCAAGCTACAAGTTTCATGTTGCAAGATTTTGTTTTTAAGCACGTATGCAAGAGTTACAGTTTGTACATGGCGGGCGCGTATTTCTGGTTTGAAGGACAGGGACGAAGTGGGAGTGGGCCTGTGCCCATTTTGTCCTACTTTTGACACCCCCTGCTTGCTTTCTGCACCCCCTTGGCCCATTTCTTTTATTTTTCATATTTTTTTGCATATTTCACATTTCTGACTTTTATTTATTTTTTCCTAAACATTAAAAATCATAAAAATATTTCTTTATTTTTTTGCATTTTTTCATATCTTTTTATTTTATTTTTTGCATAATATTTAGTTTATTAGGTTTAATAATTTTATTTTCTTAAATAAATTTGTAAATAATATCAAAAATATTATATAATTTTATTTTTATTATTTATACACTTAAATTAATATTTTCATACAATATTTAATTTTTTAACATTTTTGTAAATATTTTTATTTATTTTCTTGTACATAAAAATGAATAAATAAATAATATAATACATTTTCTTTTAAAACCAAAAATTAGGGTTTTCCCCTTTTCAAAAAATAATCATTGTATTTTTCTTATTTTTAAGACATAAATAATTTTATTTTACATACATAAAATAATTACAAAAAAAAAACATTTTGCATATTTACATTTATTTGCATATTTAAATATTTGCTCATTCATTTATTTGTACAAATAAATTCAATATGGTTGTAATATTTTTAGGACTTTATTTTGTGCAAATATTCCCCTATTCAAACTTGTACCCCCCTTCCCATAATAATGTTGTAATAGTCTTAGATTTACTTTTACGCAATTTATCGTATTATATGCATGATAGTAAGATTATGGTTTTGTATGCAATGACCAAAATCAAACAAATAGCATGACTTAATGCAAGACAAATATGCATGAAAATGACAACACAATGCATATAATCCCTAGGGTTTCATCCACTTTGTTGCCTTAAAATGGTCATGGTATGCATGCTAGGTATCTTGGCAAAACAAAAACAAAAAACAAAAACATCATAGTCCCTCGATGACGCTATCTTGGTTGCCTAAACAAAAATGATCTAGTCCCTCAAAAACTTGCTAAAGATACTTGGCAATATTGCTATCATGTTCATACGATGACCCACGCCCGTCCCGTTTAACATCCAAAGATAAGGTTGTTTACCAAATACAATGGTAAAACAACAATGTCAAAGGGTTAAAAATGTACAAGAAAGACTTTTGAGTAAGGGTAGACAACTCCTAGTTACTTGATCTCTTGCAAACCGTCCTTGCTAATTTCAAAAACACACACACAATTTCAAAACAATTTCTCAACAAACTTTCAAACATTGAAACATTTTTCAAAAGACAAACATCTTTGTATACATTCTTCAAACAAGAATCATTACAAAGATTGCCAAAACGATGGCCTCTTTTCAAAATACTTTCAAAACCACAAAAAGCACCATTTCAAACAATTGAAAAAGCAAAGCAAGTGATCTAAACAAGTAACTAAGAGCCCATGGAAAACCATGGATGAAAAGGGTGCTAGCACCTTCCCTTTTAATAATCTACCCCCCGAACCCAAGAAAAAATCTCAAAGGTCTTTCCTGTGCTTTTTGACCTTTCCTTTGGATAAAATAAAAAGTCGGTGGCAACTCTTGCTAAATCGAAACATTTGCGAACACAAACGCAAAACCTCAAGTCAGTTCTCCCACCGTATCACATCATGTAAACTAACAGTCAATGATCAAAGCTAATTTCAATGGCCCTAATTTTAAACCTAATTTTTACAGAAATTTGAAATCTAAAATTCTCCATACATAATGAAAATAAATGAAATCTATGAACATGGTTGGTTTTAGCACAAGGATATCTACATTTTATCTTTATACATCGAGACCAATGGATGCCTGTATGAAGAGATAGAAGTTAGAGTTCTTACCTCTTTCAATTGTGATCGTGAATGGAGTTTGAGTGAGTTTTATGAAGGCCCAAAGATCCCTTTAGCTTGCCTGAACCTCCCTGAGTATTTTCCAATCTTTATCTTGTCTTGAAAGTGCCTGAATCTCCCTATCCAAGTCAACCTACAAGCTTGAAAAACAAAAATGGCAGATGGAGAAGGAGGATTTACAGTGAAGGGATGATGGTCTGGATCACTTAGATATGATGTAGGTTAAGTTTTTAGGTGATTAGAACTTGAAACGCACGAGTAGATTTTTGGATTGCTATGCTTGGTACAAAACTTTAAGTTATGGCAGGTTTTTGGTGATAGTGAGTTTGGGAGAGTTTTTGGCCTTTAGCAATCGTGTGTTAGGTTGTAATGTGTTTGTGTATAAGTTTAGATAAGATTTCAAATCAATTCCACAACAGGTTTCTTAGTTATAGGCTTTTTGCTCTATTGCTTGCCTTTTAAGAAAAGTGAGGAGAAAACTCTCTACATGCTTGTACATGCCTGGTTTGAGTTGGTACAAGTCCTAGACACTTTGCTTTTGGTTTATAGGACTTGTGTATACAGAGATAACAGGTGCAATGCTCAAGGAGTTGACAAATGCAAAAGTGGTGCTTTTCTAAAATGGAAATGGCCACTTTATGCTATTTATGGAATTAAAGCTTGGACAAAAGCTCTTATGCTTGGATTAAGGCTTTATCAACTATGTAAGCATTAAATTATGGAGTAAGAAACAATTTTGAGACCTGTAAAGCAAGGATTATGCAGCCTAGGTTCATATTTGAATTTTGTTCTTCATGAAATGGCTTGAAATCAAAGTGAGAAATTGCCAACTTCATCTCTTCGATTCTCCCTACTCAAGAATGATCTTGAAATTCTGGTGTATGCCAGTCTTCAGATGTTATACTCAATGTCTAGACATCTGATATGACATAATAAATACACTGCAAGGTAGATACCCAATTTTTCGTGTTACAGTACTAAAGAGTAACAGAAGCACAGTTTAACCAAGTTGTGCCAGATATACTTTGAAGGTGTAGAGGATAGAACAACGATGTACCTAGTTCTGTTCATCTGTTGCACATGATCAGCAGAGAGCAAACAACCTTCACAGTTCTGTTTCTCCTACACAGATATCAGCATGATGTCTTAACATGTTCTGAGACATCATCTGTTACAACATTACAGTTTTACCTTGATATATAACAGACAGAATTATAAAGTGTTGAATGTAAAAACACAAATCAGTTGTTGACCCAGTTCGGTGAAACACACCTACTCTGGGGGCATACCAAGCCAGGAAGAAGATCCACTATCAGCAATATTAATTCAGGACTAAACTTCACAAGTTCCCATCCTTCACTTAATCATTTACCCAGTGCAACCTATACCTAGGAACTCCTAGATAGAAACCTACCAGTTTCCATTCCTATTGCCGCAGCAACAGAAGTCTTACTCCTACTCAAGAAGTAGAGCCCTCCCACTTGGTTTCCTACATTACAATGAATATGAAGTAATGCAGAAATACTTAGACTTGCTTCATAGCTTCGTCCAAGAACACTCAAACTCTTACCTACAGGTATCGAGTTACACACATGGTAACCTTGCCACAGACCGACAGGTTTACCTAACAAAACACCCCCAATGTTACATTATGTGAGGCTTACAAACCCTAGGTTACAATCTACTATTTATAACCTATTACCCAACTGGATTTGGGCCTTCAAAATCTCAGCAAGCTTTTCTCCTTGCTGTTACAACTCAGCAGCAAACTTCTGCTATAATCAAGATCTTCAATCTTCTAGTTCCTAAAATATCTCCATATTTAGAAACAATATTTTCTTCAAATATTCTGATTGATTCTTGATTGATCTTCAGATTCTCCATAAGAAACGCCACATATATTCTCAGAGTATTTAAGTACCAAAACTGTAACTGAATTACCAATTCCGTTGACGTGATGTCAAGTCAGGTGTCATGACATTACATCTAACATGTTGTCCTAGATGTTGAACTTCTTCAACACAACAAATAACCTCTTTCATAATTTAGATCACTTAAAATAGTTAGGTTACAAGTCACAGCTGTTACAAACATTCAACATATAACATAGTTACTTAATTAGTACTTAATTTCAGGCGCGATGTCATATGCTGATGTTGTGACATCTTACATAACATGTTGGTCCAGATGTTGAACTTCTTCAACCCAACATATTAAAACAACAGAGGGAATATGGGTAAACTTGCTTTCTTATTTGTTTTACAAATGAAGCCAACTCTCCAGCCAGGGCACTTACAATCTCCCCCTTTGGCAAATTTTGGCTAAAACAAATAAGTGCAAGTTGCATTTTGGGACCAGGCCACAACACAGTTGAGATGTTACAACATCTTGTCCAACATCTTCTTTGTAGAGGCTGATGTCCTTTGAGCAAACAACAAACCTCTATCCCTCATCTGTGAGCCACTCCAAGCCATCGATGGCCCAAGAGGATTTCTTTTCTCAAGATTATTGTTGATAATCTTGATACTGATTACTTGTGATCATGTAACTCAGATCACAAGTCACAACTATCCTCTTAACTCAGAACACAAGACACAAACAAAGTCACTTACTTGTGATCATGTTGCTTTCACCTGAGTCTTGCTGTACATTGCCGTCTGTTGCTTTCACCAGAGTCTCGCCTGAGTCTGGGTCCCTATCTTTCTCCCCCTTTTTGGCCAGAATTTGACAAAGACTGCCCATACAGATCCATACCCATGCACAATTTTCCCAGATGCTAACAAACTTCATATTGCTGAAACCCTCTGATGAAGAGGAAGAATAGAGAGAGTCTTCATAAATAATGCAACTTTGGCATAGATAGTAACGATCTTGGTACTTTACTCTGACAATTTCAGTACCCTAGGATTGGTTTTAATGCAGGTACCTACCCTTGGGTTTGACCCTTTGACCATTGTCAGGATGAAGTATGTCTTGCCCTTTTTAAAACAGACATTTGTCTTTTAGAATCGACTCCTCCCTTTATGTACTTGTCTTAGGATCCCCTATCCAAGAAACATCGTTGGCATATTACACTCTGCCTCAGTTATATAATACCTTTATTAGATGACAAGTTATCACCTAAACATTCCAGCTCACTAAACTGCTCCATAATGAGACACAACCGCCCTGTTTTCTTAGCAGATGAAAACACGCTCAAATCCTATGTCGTCATACATTCTGCTATTTTCATATTAGCAATTTGAAACCATTCCATTTTCACAAAGAGGATGGTTACTCCCTCTGAGTCATACAGCAATGTGATGACATTCGGTCAGACATAGTCCTCTTCAGTCTTGAACACATCATCCCAATAGTTAATAAGGTGCCACACTTTATATCCTACGAGTTTGATGAAGACCTTTCGTACAAACCAATACTCCCCCTGTTAGGGACAATCACTTCTCCTCATGGAAACAAGTAGGTCACATTCAATACTCAGTTGGACCTTCAAGACAACTTCTGATTCAAAGTAAATAAGACCCCTTGATGAATGGAAAACATAAGACGCATCTTCATGTCTTCAAGAGCGCACCCTCTGTTCAACAATATTGGTTGAACGCATTCATATTGTGAATCAAACTTTCTCGATAATAATCAGCTGCCACATGTTGATTATCTTGATTCTATGAATCCACTGCTGAGATAGACCAAATGCCACTGTTTGATTATCTCCTTCATGAATCCTCATATATAAAAAAATCAAATGCCACCTTTTGACTTCTCCATGTTTATCAGACTTCTCCCAAAGATATTCTGATCTTCCAATTGAAATTTGAACTTCAAGCTACAAGTTATCACAAAAGGCTTAGATACACTAAGACAGGAACATGTAACATCTTCTCCACCTAACAACTCCAAAGAGCTGCAAAGAGACGATCTTTTTGAAGGATCTAATCTTCAACTTCGTAGATCATCCTATCTTAAGTTGATGTGCCACTTCACCAACCAAGAATCTGATGTTGAACCAAATGTCACAGCATTATGTTATAACATCTAGTTGTTGAATTCAGCTCCAGACTGATCCAAGTGACCATCATCAAGATTATGATGTCTTCTTCTTCTTGTAGCTTTAAGTCTGAACATGTTTCCAGGAAACCTTTTCAAGGATCAAATGATTTTGCTGTCACCAAAGAGATAGCTCTAAAGCATCACTCTTCCTATGATTCTTCACAGGGTCTAGAAGAAGGAATGTTCCCACATCTTTAAGAACATCAGTTATCTTGAACTCCAAGGATAATCAATTAAATACTTGTACTTGTCACAAATAGAAATTGATCATAAATCCTTCCCATTATCCTGTAAGATACTTTCACCATTTGAATACTTTGACATACTCTTCGTGTGTTAATATCTTCTTCTTGCAAGCTCTTTCTTTGAGAGACCAAAGAGTTGAGATATCTAGGTTGCCACCCTTGACTCAAGTAAATAGAATTTTCTCTGAACAAACTCTACTCACCTCAACAGATTTGAAACTCCTACCAGATCAGATTCATCCTTAGGAATGAGAGAGATGAATCCTTCCTTGCAAATATGTCACACAACACCCAGAACCCATGTGACATAGGTCAACAGCCAGCTAAACACCAGGCTGAACTAATGTGAGGAGGTTAACCAAATCTCCCCCTCAAACTACCAGTCATGGAAGCTCCACACAAAATATCCATGCATTGTGCACAAATGTCTCGACATGACATATGACATCCCTACCAGATTTAAGTAACTCCAAGAGCTATACCTGTTCATACTCCAATCACACCAATCAGACTTCAGCTGACCTTAAGTACTTCAGTGAAGACAACAACACCAATCATCAGCATATATGTATTGCCAGAACATACTACCTTAACCAAACTCTGAGTCTTCATATTCTTGAAAGATCTTCCACTTCTAATCATGATGTTTAAATGACAAGACTCATGATCCCAATCTACTTCTATGAAGGAGCAATAATGCTACACCATCATTGACTTTTATTAACCAATGGGCTTGTCTTTCTTCACACCATATTACTCCAGGGAACAACTGCTCAGTCCTGATCAATCTTCAGGAATAAGCCCACCAATAGGGATTGCACAATGTCACATCTCAACCAGCTCTACTTCTAGAGTTCTGACTTCTAAAAGTAACCTTCGGGAGCACACAGACATAGTTGACTCTACCATTGTCAACTTTGCACACACAGATGTCTCCTCTTCCAGGTCAGGAGTAGGTTTCAAACAAAAGTATCCCTTTGTTTGACACCCAAAACATATGCTTTTCAACTAGTAGCTGCATACTTGTTGAACACATGTTCCACCGTCGCATAGAACATCAGTTCCATCACCTTGGAACAAAACCCCCCTTGAAATTCTTCAAGGTCTTCGTATAACACTACTCAAGAGAGTAAGGGAATCAGTGATTATGTGATTCTTACCATCCTGAACGAAGAACGTCTTCATGAGTGGACTTGAGAGGACTCAAGTATCTGTGACATTTTCAATAGCTTACGTTGAAATCTTGAATACAGTAGCCTTCAATCCACAAGAGGGGAAACCCATCAGAGCTTGAGTTTTGCCAAGTATTATGCAGCGGAAGAACATAATACAACTCAATCTTTGCACACACACTGCTTCAGGCGTACACAAATCCTAGGTTTGAAAATAAATCAAACCTAGAACAGCTACCACACAACCAGGCCATATGCCAATCACCAAAGACAGGTACACACAGTTCCTGTCACGAATAGTCCATCCTCCCACTTTAAGGGACCATTCAGGGAAATAACAAACATTTCCAGGTTACAATCTCCAGTACTAAAATTGACCTTGCAGATACCAGAAAGTATCACCCATGGATCTCATCCAGAAACAGAACAGGATGCCTGCTCTGATACCAATTGAAATTCTGGTGTATGCCAGTCTTCAGATGTTATACTCAATGTCTAGACATCTGATATGACATAATAAATACACTGCAAGGTAGATACCCAATTTTTCGTGTTACAGTACTAAAGAGTAACAGAAGCACAGTTTAACCAAGCTGTGCCAGATATACTTTGAAGGTGCAGAGGATAGAACAACGATGTACCTAGTTCTGTTCATCTGTTGCACATGATCAGCAGAGAGCAAACAACCTTCACAGTTCTGTTTCTCCTACACAGATATCAGCATGATGTCTTAACATGTTCTGAGACATCATCTGTTACAACATTACAGTTTTACCTTGATATATAACAGACAGAATTATAAAGTGTTGAATGTAAATACACAAATCAGTTGTTGACCCAGTTCGGTGAAACACACCTACTCTGGGGGCATACCAAGCCAGGAAGAAGATCCATTATCAACAATATTAATTCAGGACTAAACATCACAAGTTCCCATCCTTCACTTAATCATTTACCCAGTGCAACCTATACCTAGGAACTCCTAGATAGAAACCTACCAGTTTCCATTCCTATTGCCGCAGCAACAGAAGTCTTACTCCTACTCAAGAAGTAGAGCCCTCCCACTTGGTTTCCTACATTACAATGAATATGAAGTAATGCAGAAATACTTAGACTTGCTTCATAGCTTCGTCCAAGAACACTCAAACTCTTACCTACAGGTATCGAGTTACACACATGGTAACCTTGCCACAGACCGACAGGTTTACCTAACAAAACACCCCCAATGTTACATTATGTGAGGCTTACAAACCCTAGGTTACAATCTGCTATTTATAACCTATTACCCAACTGGATTTGGGCCTTCAAAATCTCAGCAAGCTTTTCTCCTTGCTGTTACAACTCAGCAGCAAACTTCTGCTATAATCAAGGTCTTCAATCTTCTAGTTCCTAAAATATCTCCATATTTAGAAACAATATTTTCTTCAAATATTCTGATTGATTCTTGATTGATCTTCAGATTCTCCATAAGAAACGCCAGATATATTCTCAGAGTATTTAAGTACCAGAACTGTAACTGAATTACCAATTCCGTTGACGTGATGTCAAGTCAGGTGTCATGACATTACATCTAACATGTTGTCCTAGATGTTGAACTTCTTCAACACAACAAATAACCTCTTTCATAATTTAGATCACTTAAAATAGTTAGGTTACAAGTCACAGCTGTTACAAACATTCAACATATAACATAGTTACTTAATTAGTACTTAATTTCAGGCGCGATGTCATATGCTGATGTTGTGACATCTTACATAACATGTTGGTCCAGATGTTGAACTTCTTCAACCCAACATATTAAAACAACAGAGGGAATATGGGTAAACTTGCTTTCTTATTTGTTTTACAAATGAAGCCAACTCTCCAGCCAGGGCACTTACAGATCTCAAGGATTTCTTGGACATTTTGGAAATCTTGCAATGTTCTCTATAACCCATCTTTGAAATTCATTTCAAGATTCCTCTTGGAAATAGTTGAAAAGTTGCCATGAAGTTAGGTCAAAAACCTACCTAAATTAGGGCAAAATTTCACTAAGTTATTTTAGTTCATGGGCATGTATTCACAAAATTATATCTTGAGATCCAAGCACATTTAGGGAAAATGTGTGAAGCAAAGTTGTATATTTCATGGAGATCTACAACTTTCATGTTGGGAACTTTCTTTGAATCATCATGTATCATGGTGAGAATTTGGCTTAAAGTTGAGAAAAAATAAGAAATTTTCTATACTTCGAAAAATTTCTAAGTTGAGAAATTTCAAATCTTAAAACAAAATCTTCAATATTTGATTTATTGATGAACAAGTTTCACATTTTGACATGTTTTGATGAATTGTGATCTTTGGCACTTGATTTTGACCAAAAAAGCCAAAGTTTGACTTTTCAGTATACAAATGACTTTTGATCAGTTGACTACAAATTTCATCTGTCAATCCAATGAAATTGCAATGTTTTGAACAATGTAATTAGGTCAAGATGATACAATTGAACCCTTTGAATCATGCTTCAAACCAATTGGTCATTTGCTAGGTCAAAAATCAGAAATTTCCCTTTTTCAGTCAAAACCCTAATTTTGACCATTTTGCCCTTTTGATGATTTGATCAAATTTCTTGAGGAATTATGGTCCAAATTTGATTAAATGATACATATGAGTCTAAAATGTTGATGTGGATAAAAAATTATGGAGTTTTACTTTAAATTGGCCATGGTTGACTTTTTCCCCAATACAGCTGATTTTTAGGTCAACTGTCCAATTGACTGATAAAAAATGTGATTCAAGGCTTGAAACTTGAGATGAGTAATCTTAGGGGTCCATAATGATACTTGAAAGTCCTATGAAGAATTAATAGTCCAAAAATCCTTGTTCAATTCCAAACCCTAATTTTGGGTCATCAGTGCATGATGAGATGTCTCGAGTTGATCAAACCCTAATCCAGTCTTGAGTCAAAGAGATCATGTGAGAAAACTCTTGATAAATGAGAGGGAAAATTTTGGGGTACAACAGTATGTTTGAAAAATGTTTTGAAATTCCTTAGTGCGGCGATTTGCTTTGTGTTTAACTCTTGTATCAGTCCTCAAGAGTGTTAACAAAGCAAATGTTTTTGAAAATTGTTTTTGATAAGTAGTATTTGTGTAAGTGCAAAATGTTTTTGAGAAAACTTCTAACAGCTATCTACTTTGTACTCAAAAAGGTAGTTCTTTACCTCCTATCCTTTAGACAGTGATATACTACTATTAGTAAGTAGGTATCCCTATCATTGGATGTATGAGGGACAATCGAAGGGACGTTACAGTCAAGAAGGCAACTTGTGGAGACGCTTTAGCAATTTTGTTTAGGGACTAAATCATTTACCGAGAGGCAACTGTAGGGACATCGAGGGACTATGATCTTTTGATTTATGGGTCTTTGCTAAAGCGTCCCTGTCTCGGGGGACATGACTGTTTTATTTCTAAAGGCAACCAAAGTGGGGTACCCTAGAGGTGTATATGTGCAAAATGTGTTGTATTTAGTTATTTTTGTCTTTTTGTTAAGTTTACTAGTGTTTGATTATTAGTCTTATGATATAATCCTATTAGTCTAGTAGTTGATATGTATACAGAAATTTAAAGTGCAGAAATTAAATCTACGTTATTACATGGCTTTGTGAGAGGTACATTATAAAAATGTGAAAAGTAAAGTCCTAGTTACTATTACAGACTGGGAAGCAGTTACAATAAGATTAAAAATGCGAGAATAAATAAATGCGCAAACAAATAAAAATGGACGTATAATCCTAAGGAAAGGAAATCTTTTTGTTTTTTTTTGTTTTTTTTTTATTTTAAGAAAATACAACCTAATTCTATTTAATTTTAATTTCAAGAAAAAGGTTTAAATAATTAATTTATTTATTTAAAAAATTAATTTAATTAGAAAAGCAACTAGCCTAATTTTTTTTTTTTTTTTTTGTGATTTTTTTATTTAAGGTCAATTTTAATAAAAAAATGGTCAATAAAGAAATGAAAACAAAAATAAAAAATAGAAAAGGAAGCATCCTTCGATTGCAGGGAGATGGGGCTTCGATTCAGAGGGGAAAGATGTCTTTTGATTACCCTTTGATCTAGTGACAAGAGATGGCTTTTGATCCAAAGGGCGTTGCTGGAAGGGACTGGTGACTAACCTTTGAGGGAACTTCATCTACAAAGATGTGTTAGCAAAACAAAATGCAGGACCTGGATATCGATCACAGGTCCTTCAATCCTGTACGCGTTGGGTCTATTCAGGCTATATCTGCGACATGTATTAGCAACAAACAAATGCAGACCTGGGTGTCAAACCCATGTCGTTAATCTTGAATATAGATCGAATAAAACTACAAATGCCAATATGTCATGCAAATGTAGTTTGACCTTTTTACCCATTCTTACCAAGGGCGATGTATGAATTCAGGCGTGGGTATCCTTGTTTAAGGATTGCTTCGATTTGGCTTCTGGATATGGGGACACTTGTTTAAGGGCTGCGGATGATTGGAAAAGCCTCAGGAAACTTCCAAGAATATGTTTTTGATTTCGTGTGACTCTCCCTCCTATTGTGTCCAGGCTCTTTTGGAGCTTGTTAGTATTTACTTTATATAGAGGGAACGAAGGGGACAAGAGAACAAAGATTTAAGCCATAAACAAGTGTTTTCAAAGTCATGAGTGATGTTTTGTAATGTTTCAAAATCCATGGGAACTTGTCTCCTTTTGAATTTGAATGAACTTGGACATACTTCCCTCTTTCGAACGCCTTCAATCCCCGCCCTTCGATTGGCATCAAGTTGCCTCTTTCGACTGGATCTTTTTTAATGGACTTTCTATGTATGATTTGTGCCCTCTTCGAATGGGCCACCAAGGTGTGTCCTTCGAATGGCTATCACGCATGCTGAAGTGCGTACAATTGTTTAAAATGGGGCCATTGGCCAGTCGATGTTGGCACAAAGGCAGCCTACGTCTTGTGGACGCTAGCATGAAGCAAGTCAAAGCAGGCGTAGAGGAAGCCATTGCCTAGGCAAAGCTGGCACAACGGTAGCCAGTGCCTTGTGGGTCAAAGGAAACTTTTTTTGCCTGGAGAATCAAAAGAAGCTTTTGGCCTGGTGGACCGAAGGCAAACCTGAATGATTCTTGTCATTGTGTGTTGAAGGCAAGCTGGAGAGGGAGCCTTTGCCTTGTGAATCGAAGACCAGCGAGAGGGGCCTTTTGCCTTGTGAGTCAAAGACCAGTGAGAGGGGCCTTTTTCCTGGTGGGAGCTTTGTGAATCGAAGGCCAATTTGAAGAAGTTCTTGCTTTGTGCACTGAAGGCACACACAGAGGGATAATTTGTCTAGTTGAAGCAGGAATCAAGCTTGCTCCAAAGACAATCAAATGCCCAAATGAAGCAGGAATCCAGCTTGCATGTAGGTAGCCATTGCATTGTGAATCAATCCAGCATGAAAAGTCAATGGTGAAATCGAAGGAGCACTAACAGGAGGCCCTTCCCTCCTGGATTGAAGGAGGTTGTTTCAAAGGAAAACACATGCCCAGTCGAAGCTTGTATATAGTAAACAAGCAGAAGGTCAAGGCTTCAATCGAAGCTTGGAATTTGAGGCAATCTTAGAGGAGGTTATGCGCTCAATCGAAGCCTGTCCAAATACCAATCGAAAGGCCCTTTAACATGCCAATAGAAAGACATTGTTAAGATGCCAATCGAAGGCTCCTTGTTTATCTTTAAAAAAAATTATTTTTTTCCTTAAATCAAGTGCTTGTGACCACCCATATAAGAAAAAATCTTGGAAAACATGAGAGGGAAAATTTTGGGGTACAACACAAATGAATTAAGATGGATATGCTTACAATCTTTCCAATAACCATATTTTTTGCCATTGAAAACAAACGATCTATTATACACCCTTTTATGTTCGGAATCCATGATCTAATAAGTAATTTCAAAGCACAAGATAAATTGATGCTGGTGATACCACTTGCTAGACAATAGGATACAATCTAAAGGGGGTGAATAGATCACTAATGAAATTATCATATTTAAAATATGTTTTTAAAAAATTTAACTATGGCAAGCGGAAACAACCTCGGATCGATCATCGTCTATCCTGAATTGTTATAAAAAATATTGGATATCTATTAAACCGATATTCGTTTGATGAGAAAACTAATCAATATATTTTCAACAACAAATTTTGAATAAAACCACACAATAGTAATCTATCTTCAATGATATCAAACAAAACTTAACTTAAGCAATTTGTCGAACACTTGGTGTGCAATCAATTTTAATCAGATTTTTATTTGATTTTATTGATATGGAAAACCAATTGAACTCTTATAGATTGCAATCAACTTAATAAAATATTTTGAAATATTAGATAAAGATATCATCTCAGTGTATCGATTGCATAATAAATGGTTTCAGAATTTGCAAGTAAAAGTAGTAGAGAGAGATATGAGTGAAATATTCTCTATTAGATGTTTTGTATGATGTCAAAACTAGAAAATATGTAGCATTTGTATATTGGGAAATATATCTCTATGTCTAAATTAAATGTTCATCTTAGGACACTTATGGATCATGTCAAAAGCTTTTGGGTAAGTCAAATATTTCAAAAATATGTATTTTGAAATTCTGGTATCAGATATGTGATGTCGAAGGAGATGTCACGACACAAATATATGAGGGCAATATAAAATGCAACAATATAAAAGCAGTAAAAACACAAGGAATTGTTAACCTAGTTTGGTGTATAATAACACCTACTCTGGGGGCTACCAAGCAAGGGACAAGTCCACTAAATAGTATCAATTCATAGACCCTTAGTAAACAACCAATTTAGGATCTAATCACTTAATCATTACCCATGCTATACTTCTACCTAAGACTCACCTAGGTATGAGGACCTCCTCAAATCCCTTCAATCACTAACAGTGAAAAACAACATAATTATTAAGTTTGAAAAACCTCAATCATTCAATACTTAAAAGCTTATGAATGATCCATAATTTACAACTCAACTAACAAATTACAACTCAATTATTGAAACAATACTAGAGTGTATTATAATTAAAAGATTCAAACTTCTAAAACACACAAAGTAAATTTTTACTCAATTGTTGGAGATGTACGAATAAGGATACAAGTCCTTATAAAGGTGCAACAACTTCTTTATGGGCTTGGGTTGAAAAACAAATATTTCAATATTGAATCCCTTGAATATCTCCATCAAAGTAGGCCAAGATATAATCCATAAAGATAAGACAAATAGAAAACAATTCATCCATATTTCTCGCAAGTTATAAACCACAAAACCTGAATAAGACACGCTTAAAAACATGAAATGGAAAATCTGAAAAAACGTTCAGATCAGAAGGCAGATGTTAAGACATCTGCTTTGAGATCATTCAAAATCAGTTGAGATGATTTACATCAAATGTCAAGACATTAAGAAAAACATTATCAAAGTAGTGTTTTACCAAAATTGCTGCCGACAAACACTTACAAACTCCCCCTTTGGCAAATTTTGGCTAAAACATTATAAAACATTATCAAATTAGCAACACAAGCAAAGGAGACTCAATTAGTAGTTAGCAGTGGAAGATGTCAGAACATATTCTGAGACATGAAGCTCCCTCTCAAACTTACCAGCTCCCCCTCAAACTTACCAGTAAGTTTCTCTCCCCCTTTTTAGACACAATATGCCAAATAAACATGCATTCAAGAGAGTAGTAGAAAAAGAAGTACAAGCCAGAATATCCAAGTGTCAAGCACATACAAGTGCCAAAAAGAACATAGCGAACAAAACACAAAAGAAAAACACAAAAAGAAGGCACCAACACAAAGTCTATCTGTCTTCAGGACCAGCAGACTTGGCAACTTCAGAGTTTTCTTCACTATCAGAATCTTCTCCTTCAGTACCCACTCTATCATCAAGACTGTTATCCTTCTGCAACTCCTTGATCAACTTTTCAAAATTTATATTTCTTGCTTAACTAACTCTGATTACCTCATCAAGCTCTTTGCAAGCTTCCATTAACTCAGTAATCATATCATTCTTGCTTGAGGTCTTGTTTTCAGAAGATATAGATGTCAAAACAATGTTTAGGACACGTTTACCTGAAAATAGCTTGAAGTGAAGGGACAAAGCGGATTCCCTTTTGCAAACTACATCAGTGCCACACATAATTCTAGGATGTTGATTTAGAATAATTCCACAAATAAGAGATGGAAGGGACCCAGTTAGCAGCTCCAATTCTATGCATAATAGCATATTTCATACTTAATTTACTAACATGGAGCTTATTCTTCAAGGGACAATCACTCACTTGGTTTGCAGTGATGGCTTTACACACCTGATTATCAGTCACTTCCAACTCACAGTAATTATCTTTAGACCTGCCCAAATATCTATTGATAACAGCAGGGGAAAATTCAACACATCTACCTCTAACAAACACCTTCCTTTATTCGTTACTTCTGTGATCAGCATAATCTATAGGAATATTAACAATAAATTCCTTAACAAGAGTCTCATAACATTTTGCAAACCCGGTGACAGTCTTCATCAAGCCAGCAAAGGAAATCAGCTACATAATCTCTTTGCACTCCAGTGCATCTGCTCCCAACTCTCTTTCAAGAGCAATCCTTCTTTGGAAGACATATTTCCAATTTTCACTATTTCCAATATAATGGAAGGAAATGTTGTCAAGAGGAGCATCAGGCACCCTAACAAAAAGCTTCTTGCTTACAGACTTCTTTATAGGAGAGATGTCATGGACATCATCTTCATCATCATCTAAGGAGCTATCAGGTCTAACTTTTCTTTTGTTTGAGGAACCACTTTACTCCCGGGCTTTAGGGGACCATACATAGTCTTATTCTTGATACTCTTGGCAGGGGATGTGACATCCACAAATTTCACTTTTCTAGACTTGAGCCTTTTAGAAATTCTAGGCACAACATTGGTAATAAGGTCATTGTCAGACAGCTCATCGACATTCACCACATTCTCAACATTTGGATTCTTTGAAGTTTTGGAGCCAGCATCATCTTCCATAGAAGAAGAGTCCTTCTCAATAGATGATGTCTCAACATCTTATTCAACATCAGCTTCCACTTCTTCTAGAACAACTGTAGAAAACTTGCCAAGTTCACTTTCAGCAACATCTTTCTTTAAGACAGGTGATTCAACAAAATTTTGAGGATCAGTACCTTTGTCAGCCTGAGCAGGAATTCAGGAAAGAGGTGTAGAAATCCCAGGCATAGCAAAACCCTTATTTAACACCCTATCTACCAGCCTTCTAATACTTCTATCAACATTAACAATATCTTCTTCTGACCTATTATCAGTAGTATTATGAGCATTACCTTTAGAAGTTTCAAACTCGTCTTTGGATTTCTTTGCATGGGATGATATGGGTTTCTTGAACTTCTTCCAAAGAGGTGGAGAAATTGTCAGAGGAGCGACGACCAGGACTTTATCAAGGGATAGATCCTCAGGATGGTTGACAGACTTTGACCTAGAAGCCTTGGCTTCATCAGAAGAGCACTTTGAGGGAGACGAAGCATGATGTTGTGACATCTTTGAGTATTTTTGAATAGTGAGATAAAGAATAGAAAGGGTTATTTTTCTCTAAAGGATAACGAAGAGGTTGTGGAAATAGAAGGAAGTAATGTCGTAGCATGTGGGAGAGTATTTGAGATAATCTTGAAATGATTGCTTAAGATACTTAATTTGTTGGAAACATAATAAATTATATAATATCACTTTAATAATATTCCCACACGCCCTTAATTGCTACAAACCCTCATATATGCAGATCCCTAGTTTTCCTCTTAAGTTCTCAAACTAGTTTGCATCCAAAGCCTTAGTGAAAATGCCAGGTAGTTATAATTCAGTAGCTACATGTTCTAAGGAAACAATCTTTTCTTCAACAAGCTCTCTTATGAAGTGATGATGGATATCAACGTGTTTGGTCCTGCTGTGTTGAATAGGATTTTTTGATATATTTATGGCACTTAGATTGTCACAAAATAATGTCATGACATCTTGTTTAACATTATATTCTATCAAAATATGTTTCATCCAAACCAACTGAGAACAACTGCTTCCTGCAGCAATATACTCAACCTCAGCAGCGGACAGAGACACACAATTTTGCTTCTTACTGAACCAAGATATAAGATTATTTTCCAGAAAGAAACATCCTCCTGATGTACTTTTTCTATCATCATCACTTCCCTCCCAATCAGCACCATAATAACCACTTAAAGCAGAGCCAGATCCATGAGAATATTGTATACCATAGTCACGTGTCCCACTCACATATTTAATAATTCTCTTCACATGGTTGGCATGACTAACTTTAGGATCAGCTTGATATCTTGCACACACACCTACAACAAAGGCAATGTCGGGTTTGCTAGTTGTGAGATATAGAAGATTGCCTATCATACTTCTGTAAATACTTTGATCCACACTCACTCCTTTTTCATCTTTAGACAACTTCAGATGTGTGGGAGCAGGTGTTCTCTTGTGACTTGAATTTTCCATCCCAAATTTCTTTACTATATTCTTCGTACATTTGCTCTGAGATAAGAATATGGAATCTTCCATGTGTTTAACTTGCAGACCAAGAAAGTAGGTTAACTCACCAACAAGGCTCATCTCAAATTCTGACTGCATTTGCTTGACAAAATGTTGAACCATCTCATTCAACATCCCACCAAACATAATATAATCAACATGAATCTGTGCAATCATGATCTTCCCTTCTTCTTCCTTGACAAAAAGAGTTTTGTCTATTCCGCCTTTCCTATATCCATTCTCACCAAGAAATTCTGTCAATCTCTCATACCAAGCTCTTGGAGCCTGCTTTAATCCATAGAAAGCTTTCTTCAATTTGTACACATTGTTAGTAAATATTGGGTCAACAAAACCCTTAGGTTGTTCCATATAAACTTCCTCATTCAGATAGCCATTTAAGAATGCACTCTTTACATCCATTTGAAACAACTTAAATCGCAGAATGCAAGCAACTCCTAAGAGTAGTCTGATTGATTCAAGCATGGCCACATGGGCAAAGGTTTCATCAAAATCAACTCCTTCAATTTGAGTTTATCCTTGTGCAACTAATCTTGCCTTATTTCTAGTAACTACCCCTTTTTCATCGGTTTTATTCTTGTACACCCATTTAGTGCCAATCACATTTGTCCCTTCAGGTCTTGGAACCAGATCCCAAACTTCATTTCTTCTAAATTATTCTAGCTCTTCTTGTATATAATTAATTTAGAACTCATCAGTTAAGGCTTCTTTGACATTCTTAGGCTCGATTTTTGAAACAAAGCAAGAGTTTGACATCTCTTCTCTTGATCCAGTAGTAACTCCTTTATTTAGATCTCATATAATAAGATCCTTAGGATGATCTCTCTGAATTCTGATTGAAGGCCCTTTATTGAGTTGACTGGGCTCAGGATCTTCTTGAGTCAGATTAGGATCATTACTTTTGTCATTAGATTCTGTTGGAATGTCTGACAAAGATGTTCCAACATCTTCTAAGACATCTTCTTCATCATTCCATCCTCTATCATCAATAATAACATTTATGGATTCCATCAAAACCTTTGTTCTAGAGTTAAAGACTTTGTAAGCTCTACTATTTGTAGAGTAACCTGGAAATATTCCCTCATCACTCTAGGGATCCATCTTCCTTCTCTATTCACGATCAGCTAAGATGTAACATTTACTTCCAAAAACATGAAATTATTTGACAGTAGGTTTTCTTCCCTTCCATATTTCATACAAGGTGGATGAGGTGCCTTTTCTTAGAATGACTCTGTTATGGATATAACATGCAATATTCATAGATTCAGCCCAAAAGTTGTAGGGTAGCTTCTTAGCATGAATCATAGCTCTGGTAGATTCCTGAAGAGTTCTGTTTTTGCATTCCACAGTCCCATTTTGCTGAGGAGTAATGGGAGAGGAAAATTCAAGACTGATTCCTTTAGAAGAACAAAAATCATCAAATTTATTGTTCTCAAATTCCTTTCCATGATCCCTCCTGATTCTGATGACATGACTATCCTTTTCTCTTTGAAGTTTTTGACAGAGGTCTTTGAAGACTTCAAAATTTTCTGAATTTTCTCCGATAAAACTTATCCATGTGTACCTAGAGAAGTCATCTACAACAACATACGCATACTTCTTTCCACCAAGACTTTCAACCTGCATAGGTCCCATCAAGTCCATGTGAAGAAGTTCTAAAACTTTTGATGTGGTGAGATGTTAGATCTTATGATGTGACATCTTAGTTTGCTTTTGAATCTGGAATTCACCACATACTCTCCCTTCTTCTATCTTGAGCTTAGGAATCCCTCTCACAACTTCTATAAATATGATTCTTTTCATTCCTTTCAGATGCAAGTGTCCCAGTTTTTGATGCCACAGTTTGACTTCATTATCTTTGGCTAAATCACATGTTAAGGAGAAGTTCAACTCTTGGGGAACCCATAAATAACAGTTGCCTTTAGATCTGATTCCTTTCATAATAACTTCATTCTTCTCATTGCATACGAGACATTCTGTCTTGGTGAAGTTTACTTTGAACCCTTGATCACACAATTGACTTATACTTATTAGATTATCTATTAACCCTTTAAAAAGTAACACATTATCAAGTTTTGGGATTCCTGGACATTCCAACTTTCCAGCTCCTTTGATTTCACCTTTGGCTCCATCACCAAAAGTAACATAACTAGTGGAGTGAGATTTTATATCTACCAACAGATTCTTAACACTTGTCATGTGTCTAGAACAACCACTGTCAAAGTACCAATCATCTTTGGTTGGGACCCTGAGAGGGGTATGCGCTATGAGACTAGCAACATTAGTTTTTGGAACCCACTGTTTCTTCTTTTTGCTATTTTGAGAGATCTGGTCAGTCTTGGGAAGAGGAGAAGTTTTAGGGTACCCATAAAACTTGAAACAGAAAGGTCTTATGTGACCAAACCTTCCACAGTGGTGACACCTCCAAGGCTGGAATTTATCTCTGGGGTGATTAAATTTTTTCTTGCAAATATGTTTGTCATGATGTCTTTGGTTTAGACTTGGCATGAGTGGAATCTAATGAAGGTTCTTCTGAATAAGGTTCCTTTTTCTCATTAAACCCTATACCACTCTTGTCTCATGTCACTCTTCCCACTTTAAGAATTTCATCTAATGTGTCAGACCCATTATTCAGCATTTTGAGTGATTTAACAATTCTGTCAAGATTTGAATTTAGAGAGGTCACTTAACTTTCCACACTAGAGATAGTTTTCAGGTGCTCTTTTTTTTCTGCCTTCAACTGGGTTATGAGAGATTTCTGTTTCTCCCCTTCTTGGAAAACTTTTTCACTTCTGAGACACAGTTCTTTGTACGAGGCATCTAGCTCATCAAAGGTTAGTTCACCATCACTAAACTCTTCATTAGAAAAATATTTTCCTATCAATGCTTTAACATACTTGGCAGATTCCTCTTCAAGATCACTCTCAGAGTCCTCTTCAGACTAAGTAACAGATAGATTCTTCTTCCGTTTCTTAAGGTACGTAGGACATTCAGCTCTAATGTGACCAAAACCTTCACATCCATGAAACTGTATTCCCTTCCCTTGAGTGGATTTTTCTTCATCCCTTTTTCTTCCAAACTCATTTGACTTATGGATGTCAGGTGAGATGTTCTTGACATTTGATCTCAGGTTCCTATCCATCTTCTTTATCACTTTGTTAAACTGTCTTCCAAGCAGAACTAAAGCATTAGATATTCCTTCATCTGTATCCAGATCACAATCCTCCTCTTCATCTTCAGTATTGGTAACAAAGGCTATACTTTTGTTCTTCTTTTCAGATCTTTCATTGTTTCTTAATTAAAATGTATGAAGGGATCCAACAAGTTCATCCACTCTCATCTTGTCAATGTCTTGTGCTTCTTCTATAGCAGTCACTTTCATATCAAATATATTAGGAAGAGACCTAAGCATCTTTCTCACCAATTTGTCTTCGGGTATTTTTTCTCTCCTAAAGCACTGGATGCATTAGGAATCTCAAGAATGTTCATATCAAAGTCATTAATACTTTCATCATCCTTCATTCTTAGATTTTCAAATCTGGTGGTGAGCAACTGAAGTCTTTACATCTTAACTTTGGATGTGCCTTCATGGGTAGATTGAATAATCCTCCAGGCATCCTTAGCTACTTCACATGTGTTTACTAATATGAAAATGTTCTTGTCAATTCCATTGAATATAGCATTCAAGGCTTTAGAATTTCCTAGTGCAATTTCATCCTCTTCTTTAGACCAGTCTTCTTTTGGCTTTAACACAGAAGTAGGTTCTCCATCTTCTCCCAATTTAACAGGGTGTTTCCATCCTTTTAAGACAGCTTTCCAAGCCCTGCTGTCCAAAGATTTTAGAAAGGCCACCATATGTGGTTTATAATAGTAATAATTGCTTCCATTCATAATGGGTGGTCTGTTCACGAATCCTCCTTCCTTGTCCATAGTACCAGAAAGTATCTTCCCTAGATCTCACCCAGAAACAGAGCAGGATGCCTGCTCTGGTACCAATTGAAATTCTGGTATCAGATATGTGATGTCAAAGGAGATGTCACGACACAAATATCCGAGGACAATATAAAATTCAACAATATAAAAATAGTAAAAACATAAGGGATTGTTAACCTAGTTCGGTGTACAACAACACCTACTCTTGGGGCTACCAAGCCAGGGACAAGTCCACGAAATAGTATCAATTCATAGACCCTCAGTAAACGACCAGTTTACGATCTAATCACTTAATCACTAACCGTGTTATACTCCTACCTAAGACACACCTAGGTATAAGGCCCTCCTCAAACCCCTTCAATTACTAACAGTGAAAGACAACAAAAATTATTAAGTTTGAAAAATCGCAATCATTCAATACTTAAAAGCTTATGAATGATACACAATTTACAACTCAACTAACAAATTATAACTCAAGTATTGAAATAATACCAGAGTGTATTACAATTAAAAAATCCAGACTTCTAAAACACACAAAGTATATTTTTACTCAATTGTTGTAGATGTAGAATAAGGACGCAAGTCCTTATAAAGGCGCATCAGCTTCTTTATGGGCTTGGGATAAAAAACAAATATTGAAATATTGAATCCCTTGAATATCTCCATGAAAGTAGGCCAAGATATAATCCATAAAGATAAGATAGATAGAAAAATATCCCTCCATATTTTTCGCAAGTTATAAACCACAAAACCTGAATAAGGCACGCTTAAAAATAGGAAACAGAAAATCTGAAAACACGTTCAGATCAGAAGGCAAATGTTAAGACATCTGCTTTGACATCATTCAAAATTAATTGAGATGATTTACATCAAATGTCAAGACATTAAGCAAAACATTACCAAAGTAGTGTTTTACCAAAATTCGTGCCAACAAACACTTACACATTTTTATGAAAATTTGTGTTTGGTGTCGACTCCCTGTGTTAGGAGTTGACTCCCTATAAAGCTTTTTAAAAAGGGATTTTTATGTTAAAAATGGGTAAATACGTACAACCTTTGAAGTCGAGACACAAATGAAGGATTCAACTCCCTCAAGTTGTGGGTGGACTTCTACTGAAAGCATTTTAAAAAAAAAATCCAAAATGAGTCGACTCCCTGGCCATTTGGAGTCAATACATAACACGAAGGATTCGATTCTTAAGTGTATGTCTCAACTCCTACTGAAGCTTATTTTCAAAAATCACTTATGTCAAACTGGGGTCAACTCCCAGGCTGTATGGGTCAACTCCCTTTCCTTTTAGAGTCGACTCCCACTTTGAATGGATCAACTGCCTTTCCCTTTGGATTCGACTACCATGTTGAATGAGTCAACTCCTACTAATAAAATTGTCCAAAATTTTCATTTTGCAACCTTATTCTCTTTGTTTCATTCATTCACACATTTACACACATATATAGCCATTCAAGCATCATTTCTCATATATGAAACCATAAATATACAAAGCAATTGCTCATCATATTCATTTTCTCTCTATGCATACACATAAACAAATTACACATAATCATTTTTTGTTTTGTTTGGGTGCCATCTAGAGATAACTTGATAACGTCCAATTAGGGTTTATTATAATCAATTGGATTGAGAATTCTTTGGGGGTTTCAAATAAGAAAACCAAGGATGGGTTTTCCTTCAAGATAAATTGGTTATTTCAAGGTTTTGGACAAGATTACATAATTTAGATTCAATCGAGTGAAAGCTTTGAAGAACGGTGGGTTTGGTCGAAGGAGTAATGGGAGATGGATGATCAAATTGGTAAATCCTGGGTCACGATATGTTCGCGATTTGGATTCAACTAAGTGAAATATTTGAAGAATGGAGTAGCGTGAGATGGTAGATCAAATTGGAAGTATCATGTTCACTTGATTGAGCTCAAGATCATGGGGGAGAGAAGAAGATAGAATCATCAACATACTTAGGGTTCCTTGTTGGATTGCTACTTGTTCTCTTTTATAAACATTTCGCAAAGGTTAATTTTCATTATCTCAATTCCAAATGGAATTGGGGGAAGATGTACCAATTGTGAGGCTGATTGGGGAGTTACCTAAACAAATCCTTGTGTCGCTCTCTTTCTCTCTTACTCTTTACTTTACGTTTTATTGTAAATTGTAAAATTTTCGATTGTGCAATCGAAATTTCAAGATAATTTCTTAGGTTAATACCATTAACTGTTTTTTATTTGATTGCAATCTTTGTGATTGTAATTGGTTTCTAACTTCAACAAAATCAAACAAAACTCCAGTTTGTATCGATTGCACTCCAAGTGTTCGACAAATTGCCTTAGTTAACTTTTGTCGATTATTTGATTGGAAATTAATTGCTATAGTGTGGTTTATTCAAAGTTGGTTTGCTGGAAATATATTGGTTATTTTTATCATCATACGTAAACTCGTTCTATCGGTTAAACACATATCTGATCTTTTTTTAACGGTTAAGATTGACGATTATCGATCCGGGTTTGTTTCTCACGCCATAGTTTAAACATTTTTAAAACAAAATTTTTAATAGAAAATTTTATTTGTGAACTATTCAACCCTATTCTTGGTTGTAGCATATCATCTAACGATAGAGAGAGAGAGAGAGGGAAGAAGGATTTGTTTAGGCAGTTCCTTTATCAACCTTACTATAGGTACGTCTTCCCTAAATTCCAACGAAATTAAGATAATGAAAATTAACCTTTTCAAATTACTATTTACAAGAGAAAAATTAGCAATCCAAACCTTCAAACCCTATGTTTGATGTTGATCATATCTTCTTCTCTTCCCTGGATCGTGAGCTCGATAAAGTAACCAACTACTTCCAATTTGATCCTCCGGTTACAGTTACTCCTTTGATAAAAACCCCATTCTTCAAAGCTTTTACTCGGATGAATCCAAATTCTGAACTATTGTGACCCAAGATTACCAAATGATCCTCTGGTTACCATTACAACTTTGACATAAACGTCTTTCTTCAAAGCTTTCACACGACTGAATACAATTTACGAAATCTTATGAAAAACTCCCAAATTAACCTTAATCTTGAAAGAAAATCCAAAATGGATTTATTTTGAAACCCCCAAAGAATTTTCAACAAAATTTATTACAACAAACCTAATTTGACCTTAACAAACTATCTCAAGATTACACACCAAAAATGGTTATGTGTAGTTCTTGTATGTATGCAATGAGAAAAGATGAAGATGATGAAAAATTATATGTATATTTTTGGTTTCAATATATATATATATATATATATATATATATATATATATATATGTGTGTGTGTGTGTGTGTGTGTGTGTGTGTGTGTGTGTGTGTGTGTGTGTGTGTGTGTGTGTGTGTGTGTGTGTGTGTGTGTGTGTGTGTGTGTGTGTGTGTGTGTGTGTGTGTGTGTGTGTGTGTGTGTGTGTGTGTGTGTGTGTGTGTGTGTGTGTGTGTGTGTGTGTGTGTGTGTGTGTGTGTGTGTGTGTGTGTGTGTGTGTGTGTGTGTGTGTGTGTGTGTGTGTGTGTGTGTGTGTGTGTGTGTGTGTGTGTGTGTGTGTGTGTGTGTGTGTGTGTGTGTGTGTGTGTGTGTGTGTGTGTGTGTGTGTGTGTGTGTGTGTGTGTGTGTGTGTGTGTGTGTGTGTGTGTGTGTGTGTGTGTGTGTGTGTGTGTGTGTGTGTGTGTGTGTGTGTGTGTGTGTGTGTGTGTGTGTGTGTGTGTGTGTGTGAGAGAGAGATAGAAAGAAATAAAAAAAATACATATTAGAGAGTTTTATAATTTTTTTATAAATAAAATAATATGTGTTGACCTATAGGAGCAATTTTACTTCTATGTGTCGACCTAGAATGGAAAGACTACACATTTTCAAAACTGATTTAGTATGTGTTGGCCTGAGGTAACTATATGTCGACTTGAAATGAACAAATTATAACTTTCAAAATTATTTTAGCATGTGTTGACCTGAAACATGGGTGTGTCAACCTATAGACCAAATTTTGTGTCTATGTGTCGACTTGAAACTTCTAGTAGTTTTTCTTTTTGTACAACCAAGATCATGTGTCGACCTATGCATGTATGAGTCGACCTAAGCACTGAATTTTCACCAAAACACTTGATTTTTGACTTGTAAAACATCTCTAACATGATTTTAAACTTTCTATTATGAAAATGCATATCTAGTTGAGAGACTAAGGTCCAGTGTACAAGTACTACTTAGTTTTGACACCATTAAAAACATTTAAAAGGATATTTCACTCACAAATTTAGCCCCTAAAAATAATTCCATTTAATGGTAATTCGCGTTAGCTTTCAAACGCTTCTAACTGTGCCCCAAACGGAGTCACGAATCTAAAGTTATGATCAAAATAGTATTTTTGACAAAATTTGCCTTCGTGATTCGAATCACGTGTAAACTTTGATTTGAATCAAATTGGAAAAGGACTCCTAAAAGGCCATGATACGAATAAAACTCACATTGTAAAAGCTATGATTCGAATCAAATTTGCCTGTAGCATTTTTCTGCTAATTTTCACGGGAATTTCACTTCTAAGCTCTTTTTTTAACTTAGACCAATCCCAAACATTCTCTAACTTGTCCAAATAGCTTATTTCGAAAATCTATTATAATAGCTCAATTACCTATTATTATTACATCTTATTTCATCAACTTAACAAATTAATCACTATTTTTGATGATTTCACAATACCCCTAAAACCTTCAAAAGTCCATCAATAGAGGAAAACATCAACAATCCCAAAACAATGACACCACACATAATCATGTATGAAAATTCATCATCAATTCAATTAGCAACATTATAATAACATAAAATTGCAGAATCAATCAATGCAAAATACCCTATTGGAGGTTAATGACTCCGCTACCTTAACCCTCATGCATATACTCTTTATTAAGGTTATTCTCCCCCTTACCTGGTGAGTCTAACAGCGATACAACTTTGGCTTGATTGATGATCTTCCCTCAATTCCTAGCCTTCTTCTTCTCCCACTTTTTCATAGCCTATTTGCCCTTTTCTCTCCTAATTGCACGTACTGACAAATTTTAGGTTAACTCTCTCTTAACCTTAAATATTAGAATAATCTAATTAAAATTAGTTTCCACCTCACTTAATCTCTCCCCTCACTCCTTTACCCCAATATTTATATTAATTTCCACTTTAGCCCCAATCTCCCTATTTACTCTTCACACACCTCCATCACACTTATTTATTTAAATAATTTGATTAAAATACTTTTATTCTAATTATTAAGATTCTAAATAATTTCTATTAACTCCAATAAGTCACAACTTATTTGCTACACCTCTATCTATATGACATACACCACCATTATCTTACTTATCTAATTATTCACACACAATAATTAAATAAAATACATATATATCACAAAATTATTCACAAATAACTTAATTAAAATAATTTATTAAAAACTGGGGTGTTACAGGGTTCGCAAGCTATGCTTGAAGCATTTTCACAAAGGGTTATATGAGTCTTTGTGCTTTCAATGTTTCTCATAGTTATCAAATTATTAAAAAACCTTAGAGAATATTTGTCTTGTCAATCGAGAGAACTACAAACGAAGCATATTCTACTTCTATTTGATTCTCTCTTCGACTTAATGCATAATTGAGTGTTGTTATTGTGGAAACGACGATCGGTCAACTTTACTTTGCAAGGATATGTGTCTTGGAAGTCCCAAGTGTAGTCCATATTTTCAATTTCCCAATTACTGTGTTTGTCTCTTAGGATCTTTCTTCAGCATACCATTTCTCAAGCGGTGTTGTTGGGAAACTAACGTCTTTAAGGAAAGCTTACTCGTCCATAGTTGTAGAGGCTATGCCGCCTTTGAGTAGGTGCCCTCGTCTGGCTCTTATTAGTGGTTGGCTTAATTGTTCATCCCTTTTGGAAATTTTCCTAGGGCCTGACATTGATCTCTATCGATCCTCCAAAGTCTAAATCAACAGTGTGTTCAAAAGGGAAACTAATATCTACCTTCATTAATCTGGTTGCACTAGTATTGATTTATCTTACTTGAAAATAGTTGTTGAAGAAGTGATTTAAGTTTTTTGAAGGTGGCTTATTTAATATACTCATTTCCGGTCGACACAGGATATTATCGATTTTTCTTTCCTACTATAATATCTCTAAGTGACTTGAAGAAACCTTTGTGTTTAACTTTGCAAAGAAGGACTTGTTGAAGACATCTGAGACGGGGCTCTTGCACAAAATTATCAAAAAGTTGAGGCTATATTTCTCTTGTCTTCTCCTTTTCCATAGAAGGCGATATATCTCTCGGTCCATAAGGGTGAGTTATTGAATTATCTAAGGCCAGTGGATCTCTGTTATCATAAGAAATCAGATCTAATTGATAGAGATTTAATTTCTCGATCGTGTCGAGGAGGAATTTTCCATGCGGTTTTCTCTGTGTACGAGGGATCATACTAGCATTTCACTAGAAATGCAAGCGATGATAACTAAAAGCAAATCCATGCTCAAGGTATCATTTATCTTATCTTAACTTAGACACGCTAATTCAACTCGATCCTTATTTTATGATTTGGTATCAATTTTTGTTTAGAAGAGGTGGTTCGATGACATATCAACACCAAATTTTATTGCATTATGAATCTCATCGATGATGATTAATTGAGTAAGAATGGAATCAAAATATGTACTTTTAAAAAATTAGTGGAGTTTGTGATGTGTAACACCCTTCTAAAACCCCGCAAATATTATAAATAATAAATCAAAGTATTGCACCAAAAAGGGGGTCACATCTCCATATAAAACATCATACATGCATATCTTACTTTGTAACATGGGTTTTTATAAAATGAAAACATTTATCTCTTTAAGATATCATCACGACACTTCAACACATCGCAGTAGAAATATTGTCTGAAAACATATTTATTAAATACTTCAAATAAAATACATCACACTTCATAATAACAAAGTATCCCAACACATCATGTCAACAAAGAACATATAGTTCAATTCAAATGATCCCAAAGACCCTGATGTTACATATTAGAGCAAGACCCACTTTATTCTACAAGAAATAAATAATGCACTCTGAAGTTATCCTCTAAGCTTCAAAGAACTATTCCTGTTCACCTGCAAGTTACCCACGTATAGAGGCGACATTTCCAAGCAGAAAGGGTGAGTAATAACACATTATTATAAAATGTATATGGAATAGATATAGTAGTACAACAATAAATCATCATGGATTCCATATAACATCATATTTCATATATTATACTCACACCTTTTCATCAACAATACGAATCAATTATATCATTGTATCATCACATTAACAACAATCAACAAGCTTCACAAAATCACGCATCATCAACATCACTTAATCAACCATTATGCAAATGATATATATAATGAAATGCAACGTCATTGACTCATGCATGTGGTACTAAAACTTCACTGATAACTTAGTCATCGTTTCTCCAAAGATCCCCACCAATAGGATCGATTCCCGCTTAGAACCAGAGCACATCATAATATTGCACTCAATCCAGACTATGGGATTGAGGCCATCACTGGACAAACGTCCTATCACCATCAGTGGACCTAACAACATCACTTGACTGGAGTTCTAATATATGACATGAATGCATGATGAGCAACAACACAATAAAACATGACCACTGCTAGTCAAAATGCATCATTCATTCATGTAACCATCATAATACCATCGCATACATCATATATACATGGTATCATCATAGCATCATCATATCATCATGGAAACAACATAGTATCATCATGGTATCAACAACTCATTATATAACACACGTCATTGTAATCCATCACATAGAAGTCTAATTTAATCATAGCATAGATACTGAAAATATACATCATATTAATCATTTTATTCCACCTAATTATATTCCATTTCTTTAGCTATCCAACACTTTTAATGGCGCTTCAAACAGAGTCTGGAAACTCAAGTTATGACACTTTCAAGATTATGCCATCTTCTTCTCGCCCGAGGTCGCCCGAAGAAGCAACCTGCTCGCCTGAGGCTCGCCCGACGAGGCTGGGGTGAAATGCCCTACCTCATACAAACCTCTAGGAGAATGAATTTTTCTTTTGCCTCCTTCGCCCGACGAAGCTATTTGCTCTCCCGACGAGCTCATCTCACCTCTGCTTCACCCGACGAAGTTGGAGTGAGTCCACTTATCCAAATATTTATGGGACCCTATTTTCACCCCTTCCCTCGGTCTCTTGCTTTAATAGCTCTTCTTTGGTGAAGCTCCCTCTCCCAATGAAGCATAAGACTTTCCCGATGATGCAACGCATACAGGAAATTCCCTGTGCATTTTCTACACTGCACCAGTCTCAATTTCTACACGATTTCACCACATAATTGGCCCAAAATTTACATAATTCATCATGGTTTCACAACATCATAATAACACATTATAGTAAACTTCATATACATCATTTCACAGCATTACAACATCCATTTATCACCAAATTCATCACAATCATCATGCTATCAAATTCATCATAAAAACCTCAAACAACCTACATACATCTAAACCCTATATCAGTCACAATAACAAGGATAATCCACTTTAGGTTAGAATATAGATTTGATCTTATTATTTGTGTTCTACCAAAAATACCTTTGTTTTCTTCCTGTCCTACCTCTGACGCGTTCTTCCAACTCTTTTCATGATCGCACAAAATGACACATTTTTCCCTCTAATCCTTGTTTAACTCTTGGACCCTTTCTATGGTCTTCCCATCTTACCCTCACTAATTACTTCACCAATTACTACTTTTTCCTTATCATTTATACAAATTATATTATCTTTATTTCACTAATTAAAATAATTTTAAATAATCATTCTAAATATCTAAAATCATCTAAACCACTCAATGTCACATAATTTCCACTATGTCCCACATAGGATCACATCATACATCATATTCATCAAATATCACATATATTCACAAATACATCACAAATAAAAAGCATAATTAATTAAATAATTAAATAAATAATATAATTATTTTTGGGATGTTACAACTCTCCCCTACTTAGAAGAAGTTTCGCCCTCGAAAATTACCTGGGGAAAACAAAATTGGATAAGACTTTTTCATCTAATCCTCGTGTTCCCAAGTCCAGGTTTCACCAATTGGTCCACCCCATAACACCTTCACCAAGGAGATTTATTTACCTTGAAATTGCTTCACTTCCCTTCCTTATATCCGTACGGGCGATGCTTCAATAGTCAAGTTATCTCTCACTTGTACATCATCCATTAGAATCACATGCGAAGGATCCGGAATGTATTTTCTCAACTGAGACACATGAAACACGTCATGAAGATTCACAAGTGATGATGGTAAATTAATCCGATAAGCCACCTCACATATCTTCTCTGATATCTGATATGGACCAATAAATCACGGTGTAAGATTTGTCAACTTCAAAGCTCTACCAATACCAGTCACTAGAGTAACTCTCAAAAACACATGATCATATTTTTAGAATTCAAGTGCCTTCCTCCTGTTATCATGATAACTCTTTTGATGACTCTGAGAAGCTTTCATCCTCTCTTGGATCATCTTGATCTTTTGAGTCGTTTCCTGTAAAAACTCATATCTAAGCATAAAACTCTCGCCTGACTCATACAAACACAATGGAGTTCTACACCTCCTACCATACAATGCTTCGTACGGTTCCATACCAATACTCGCATGAAAGCTATTGTTGTATGTAAACTTAATTAATGGCAAGTGGTTGTCTCAAGCACATCCTTGTTGCAACACACAAGCCCTCAACAAATCCTCTAAAGACTGGATAGTCCTTTCTATCTGACCACCCGTATGTGGGTGATATGCAGAACTCAACCTCAACTTAGTACCAAAATCATTCTGCAAACCTTTCCAGAACTTCGACGTATACGTCGAATCTCTATCTGATACGTTTCTCGAAGGTATCCCATGCAATCTCACAATCTCCTCAATATACATCTTAGATAACATCTCCATAGGATGATTGATCTTCATCAGTAAGAAATATAACGACTTAGTCAACCTATCCACAATCACCCAAATTGAATCATTGCCCTTAGCAGTCTTCAGAAAGCCCAACACAAAATCCACAGAAATAATTTCCCATTTCTATTGTAGAATGTTCAACAATTACATTCGACCCAAAGGCTTATGATGCTCAATCTTCGACTTCTGACAAGTCAAACAAGCATAAAAAAATTTGGAAACTTCTTTCATTATACCTGGCCACCAAAACAACTTCTTCAAGTCTTGATACATATTTGTAGCACTAAGATGAATACTCAATCCACTTCTATGTCCTTCCTCAAGAATACTCTTCTTAAGCTCTGGAAAACACACTATTTCTGAAGCTCATCACACCATCCTCATCAACTATGAACTCACATCCTTTACCTTGGTTAATCAAGGTTAATTGATCAACCAACTTTAAATAAAACTTTTGACCTTCTAGGATTTCTTCTATTATACCACTAGTCAGTTTAAACATTCCAAACTTCAAACTATCAGGAGTCTCTTCATTCACCAAGCTCATATCTTTGAATTGTTCGATCATTTCTAACTCTCAAACCATAATCATTGACATATGCAACAACTTTCTACTCAATGCATCAACCCCCATATTTAATTTACCAGGATGGTAACTCAAATCGAAGTCATAATACTTTAACAATTCAAGCCACCTTCTTTGAATCATATTTAATTCCTTCTGATCAAACAAGTACTTTAGACTCTTATGATCGCTAAACACTTCAAATTTAGAGCCAAAAAGATAATGTCTCCAAATGTTCAACACAAACACCATAGCTGCTAGATCTAAATCATGCATAGGATAATTCCTTTCATGAACCTTTAATTGCGTAGAAGCATAAGCAACAACCTATCCATTTTTCATTAGCACACCACCAAGACCCATCTTTGATGCATCACAATAAACCACAAAAGACTCACTCGGGTTAGGAAAAATTAATACCGGAGAGGTTGTTAATTTCTTCTTCAATTATATGAAACTTTCTTCACACGCAACATCCCACACATAATCTTGACCCCTCCAAGTCAACTGAGTTAACAGTAATGATAACTTGGAAAATATTTTAATGAACCTTATATAATAACCTTCTAAACCAAGAAAACTTTGAATCTCAGCTGGAGACTTCAGAGTATCCCATTTCAACACTGCATCAACTTTAGAAGGATCCACAATAATTCCACCACTAGAAATCATATGGCCAAGGAAACTCATTTCCTTCAACCAAAACTCACACTTTGTCAGCTTCTCATACAACTTATTCTCTTTCAACACTTGTAACACAATTCACAAATGTTCGGAATGTTCTTCTTCTGATTTAGAATAGATCAGAATATCATTGACGAAAACCACAACAAACTTATCCAAATACAAACGAAATGTCCTAAAATTATGGCCTATCAGATATAAGATATCCTATAAGATGTCGATACACCAATATCTGACATAAACAATAAACAAGTGAAATATAATTTCTGCAGTAAGTAAACAACATGCAGGATTATTAACCCATTTCAGTGAATCGACACACCTACTCTGGGAGCTACCAAGCCAGGAAGGAAATCCACTAAATAGTATCAATTCAAAGCTAAACTCCCATGTTTACAACTTCTCACTTAATCACTAACCATGATATACTTCTACCTAAAACTAACTTAGGTATGAGACCCTTCTCACTTCCCTGACTACCACAACCATAATTCAAACGAATTGTAAAAGAAAACTTCACAGATAATACTTCATGGATACAACCTAGCCAAGACTCTTGACTAAGAACAATACTTGGAGTTGCTTACAAGCTTCCTCCAAGAACAATAATCAAATATATGCTTAAAAGCTTATGAGTGATACATAGTTACAACTCAACTACCAATAATCCTACTCTTTTATCGACATGATATTAGAGATACTCACAATTATCGATGGAATACAAACCCTAAAGGCTTATTAAACATTATAATCTATTCCCTGCTAAAACTAGGTTTTTAACCTTCTATTTATAACAATCTTCTGGACTAGAATGGGCTTCGGAACTGCATCTGATCTGTAGAAAATAAAGCTACAAATATATCTCCTAAATCATAGGACTTATATCATTAGTTTCCTAATTTATCTCTATAATTAGAAATTAAACATTCTCCTTAAATTCAACTTGAATCTTTTAGTCCTTAATATCAGCGCCACATAGGATAACAAAATATCCCCTAAAACATTCTGCCTTTGTAACAACTTAACATAATCTAAAAATCCAGATGTACCAATTACAATGTCAAATAATTCTGCATAGGACATCTTATCTAACATGTTTCTCACCTCAACGTGTTTCTTCATTGAATAAAACTTTTTGTTCAACATGTTTCCTCTGCATGTTAGAATATCCTATTTAACATATTGCTGCCTAATTTGTTTTACTAAAATTAATGTCAACCATAAATAAAATTCTCCCCCTTTGGAAAATTTTGGATAAAACAAATAAACAATTACAACTCAGTTTCTAGCAATAAAAAAATTACAACCATCAGTAGTCTTCAGAATGAGCTGCATTACAATATGAATGATGTTTGGACATCGTGTTCGTCATCTTCTTCACGACATTCTGAATGAGCTCTATTGCAGCACAAAAACTCAACACCAAAGACCAGCAACCTTAGGACATAATGAGTAGAAAGTCCTGAAGTCATTTGGTGTACACGAGGAAGAAGATAGGTAACATTCTCCCTCAACCCATGAACTGAAAACACCAATGGTGGCATAAGAGAGCCCTTAATCAACAACCAAACACCAACATATGGCTTAAGAGGAAACTTAAAAACAAATCAACCACCAGCCCGAGTAACTCGGAACACATGTCACAATTGTATTCATAACTCATATCACATGTCACAACATAAATAAACGCATCAGCCACATAATAGAATTTCCTACGTGACTTCTTTGTAAACCTGTCTCAAAATCAAAAGCAGATATCAGAATCATCATATGAACAAACCTTTCTCCCCCTTTTTGGCAAAAAATTTGCAAAGGAACCCTTCACAAAACCAGACCCAAAAGACACTCACCCATACCCGAACAAAAGACATATGTACCAATATGACAAACACCCAACCACAAGATGAAGGAAGAGAGGGGATGGGCTCTCTAAATACCCAAGCAGTTACTTAGGAATTAGCGACCCTAGATTGTAATTAGTCTTGGTCAAAGAGAGCGTTATTTAAGGAGAAAAACTTCCACCAAAATCAATGTGCACCATCCAGAATAGCTTTGGATGCCTTTATTGTCTTTGGACAGATCCTTCTGACGAAATAGTCCCAATACATGCACAGTCAAACACACTTTCTTCACTATCCATGTTCACTCTATCTAGTTTCACATGGACAGAACCAACCACGCCTTGTCCAGATCACCAATATAAATGTATCTAGCAACATTATGTCACGACGTGTTGTCTGTCATCACAACCTCGTAAGTCAGGAAAAATCTACCTCATTGCAGTAACCATCCATAGACAAATACTCAACTCCCCCTGTCATGGATAAACACTGCTCGTGCTAAAGATGAGAATCAGATGGAGTCACATTAACGACTTCACATTCTCATAGTGAAGAACTACAACTTCACACATCTGCTGAACACATTCACACATTATAAAAATAATCCTAAACCAGATACTCTAGCTCCTCAAGAGCACATCCAATGCAGCTCATTTAGGTTATCAAACACCTGAACACCATGGAGATAAACCAACTTTCAAACACTCTCTGAAGCAAGGAGCTCAGATTGCAGACTTGTATCAACACATCAGACAAATACACAGCTCATATCAGGGTATTTTCCATTAGTAACAAGCACAACCTTCATTAGAAGATCAATCAGTAGATAAGGTTACTTCCTCTCAAGATGATAGAACATTTGTTCTGACATCCTTCTTATGTACACCACTTAGCAGAAGTGGATTCTTCATCATGCCAAGCAGTCATGACAAATATTCCCACCATACACTATGCCAGATTAGGCCAGTGACATGACTTTACTCCACCATGGACTCCAAAAAAAATTCCTTAACTGAAGGAACAAACCCTTGAGATAATGTTTCAACATTAATTCAGACCTCAGTCTCAATCATATGGATTTAGCCTTTAACTATGGCTTAGACAACACCCATAGTAATCCAAACACATCTCTTGAAAATTCTTCTCATAAGCACAATGTCCAGACCTCTTGTTTGACTTTAGACACTATCCTTATGCACCAAAAGAGGAGATTTCCTCTACCAGATACTTATAAGATAGACCATAACAACCATGGTATTTAATGATCATCATTCCATAATCATACTGTTTAGAATAAGTATGATTCCCCCAATCCTGGAAGGAATCAAACCTGGAAGGTTCATCCCAAGAAGTTTGGATAATAGTCTAATAATGCAGACACCAATCAATTCATTGAATGATTCACACAATTCGAGATAGACCTCAAGTCTCACTACACACTGTGAGTCAATCTTTCAGAAGCGTGTTAACTTAACTCAGGTTGATGCATTTCCATTAAACCTAACCCCTTGAATGTCTCTTCCACTATAGAATAGCAGGAGTTCCATGTTCCCATAGACTTGATAATAATATCAAGTTTAAGTAAACAGCTTCCATCTTGTTTATGAGAAACACCAGTCAGACAGGTTGAGAACCAAAGATAACAAGACATTACATCTGACATTTCTTCAAGGTCTTCCAACTCCATATTAGGAACCCCCTCTCAACAACTGCTAAGAGCATCACAGTCTATGGTTAGTGCACACATACATTACTCCCCTCATCCCTACTCAATCAGAACATGTTCCATTTGAACAAGATCATACAAATTTTGCATCTTTGAACTTAAGAATTTCCAGATGGCAGAGATAATATCCTGGACATTTGAGCTTAACCTCCATATACAAGGAACCTGGCAGAGATGACACATCTCCACAGAACATTGGCGTTCATCCTCTGCACTCCTGCTTACTTTGATAAGAAATAAATTAACCCAAGGGGTAAACAATATGTTGATCATCTCTTGATCAGAACAAGTTTCTTGGATATAACCTTCTTAGACACACAACTCAGACACCTCTTTAAATACAGGAAAAATTTCCAAACATATGTTTAGCACCGAAGCATATTCTATGCACTTCCTATATCCAAAGAGGATTAGCATACTTTGCTGATATGATGTTCCAACATCTATTCGAACATCAGTTCCCCATTTTTAAAGGACAAAGTGTTGATATTGGTTCTGAAGCCATTACTTCTCTCATAAGACCAGTACATTCCTTGATCACCTTCAAGGTCTTTAATAGACGTCCATCTTCCATCCAAACCAAGAACAATAAACTCAGAGTCACTTTCCTAATTGGGCCAAGAACTAGGTAGACTCCTTTCTTCAACTATCGGTCACATATTTGTCAGACTTCTTAAATATGTCAACCACATATTAAGGTGCCTTTATGAGTGGACTTGGGATGAGCCTCAAGTATCTTTGGCAACTTAAAACACTGGTTGAAGTTGTCTTCCAAGTAAAACATCATTAAAGGATGATCCTGCTGAGGAGAACAGATGCACCAGAACACGAGTATAAACTCCTCAACAATCACCAGGCACAACTTAACACCACTTTCTCATAGTCACCATAATCTAGGAGACAACATAACCCATAGGTTTAAGAAAATTTGGAACACACAGGTCAGAACCATAGCAGTTCACCGTCACATCAATATGTCTGACAACTTCAGACAGGATCATTACACACCCTGTCACAAAAGATCAATACCTCCCTTCAAAAGACCATCCAAGTAATTTTATGACTTATCCAAGATCACACATCAGGAAAGGTGTCATAACATTTGGTAAAACATTTGACATAACACCACCAGGAACAACAGAGGCACACTATAGCATTGGGAACAAACCAATCCTGATCATTTTCATATTGTCTTCCACATCTTGCCTCTATCAAACAGCCTCCTACACTTCTTTCATACACTTCTTAAGTCTTTCACATATTCTAAAAATGTTACCCTTGAACTCCTTAGTCATTACCTCTAAATATGTATTCTTCAACACAATCCTTTGCGGAGATCTTTTGATTACAAGACCTCCTTCTTTGTCCTTTGAACTATAAAGTATCTTCCCCAATCTCACCCACAACAGAACAGGATGCCTGCGCTAATACCAATTAAAATTCTGACCTATCATACATAAGATGTACTATAAGATATCGAGACATCAATATTTGACAAAAAATGAACAAGTGAAATATAATTTGTGCCATAAGTAAACAACACGCAGAATTGTTAACACAGTTCAGTGAATCGACACACCTACTTTGGGGGCTACCAAGCCAGGAAAGAAATCCACTAAATAGTATTAATTCAAAGCTAAACTCCCCCATTTACAACTTCTCACTAAATCACTACCCGTGTTATAGTTCTACCTAGAACTCACTTAGGTATGAGACCTTTCTCAATTCCATGACTACGACAGCCACAATTCAAACGAATTATAAAAGCAAACTTCACCAACAATACTTCATGGACGCAACCTAGACAAGGCTCTTGACTAAGAATAATACTTGAAGTTGCTAACAAGCTTCCTCCAAGAACAATAATCAACTATATGCTTAAAAGCTTATAAGTGATACATAGTTACAACTCAACTACCAACAGTCCTACTCTTCTATCCAAATGATATTAGAGAAGCTAACAATTATCGATGGAATATAAATATTAAAGGCTTAGTAAACATTATAATCTATTCCATGCTAAAACTAGGTTTTTAACCTTCTATTTATAACAATATTCTGGACTAGAATAGGCTTCAAAAGCGCAGCTGATCTGTAGCAAATAAAGCTGCAAATATATCTCATAAATCATAGGACTTAAATCATTAGTTTTCTAATTTATCTCCATAATTATAAACTAAACATTCTCCTTAAATTTAGCTTAAATCTTTTAATCCTTAATATCAATGCCACATAGGATAATAAAATACCCCCTAAAATAGTCTTCCTTTGTAACAACTTAACAATATCTAAAAATCCAATTGTACCAGTCACGATGTCGAATGACTCTGTATAAGACATCTTATCCGACATGTTTCTCAACTCAACATGTTTCTTCATAGAATAGAACTTTTTGTTCAACATGTTTCCTCTGCATGTTAGAACATCCTATTTAACACATTGATGCCTATTTTGTTTTATTAAAATTAATGCCAACCATAAAATAGAGAAATAACATGTTCGATTCATATACTCCATGAAAATGCTTGGCGCATTAGATACACCAAACGACATCCTCGTAATAACCATACCTCGTTCGAAAAGATGTATTCGGAATATTATCCGGTTTGACACGAATCTGATGATAACCCGGCCTCAAATAAATCTTGCCAGAAACACTAGCGTCCACTAACTGATAAACTAAATCATCAATCCTAGGAAGTGGATACTTATTCTTAATAGTCACTTTATTCAATTGTCTATAGTCCATGCATAATCTCATACTATTGTTCATATCAGACAGCTTCAAACCCAGTATGTTAGCACATTCACGCGAAATAAAAGAATGAGTAGCACCAGTATCAATAATAGAAACCAACTCAACATTGTTAATAAAACAAGTACCTCAAATCAAGTTGTCCTTCTTGGAATCCTCTGATCCACTCAGAGCGAACACCCTACCTTTGGTTTGGGTAGCAACAACATCCTTCCTTGGCTTCTGACATTGGGTACTGATATGATCCTTCTCTCCATAATTGAAACAAGTTAGACCATTATTCTTGCACTTAGGAGCATGATGACCCGTCTTACCATATTTGTAACATCTTAAAACCTTATTCTCACATTCATTAGAATGGTGACTCCCACCTGTTGTACCCCAAAATTTGCCCTCCCATATTCTTCAAGAAATTGCCAAGTCAAGTCACAAAGTTCCCCAAGGGTTATGCAGTTCAACTGTCTCCTATACAGTCAAAACTAGGGTTTGAGTCCTGATCAAGAAAATGAAGTTTTCAAAGGCCCAATCAAGTCTCACATGCCTACAAAGGTGGTCAAATATCCTCATATCAAGTTTCAAGGCATTCAGCTCAAAATTGCACAGTCAAAACCCTAAATTGCACTACAGTCAACTGTAGGGGCAAAATGGTCATTTGACAGTCAAAAGTTCAAATTTTTGGTCAACACATCATTTTGAAGCCACAAACATCATTTGACCAATGCTTGATCATGATTCTCAAAATTTGGCTCAGAAAATCATCAAGATGCAAAGGTTACTATATTTGGACAGTTGAAAAAGTCAACTGAAATTGACCAGGGCATAACTTTCACATGGATCATCAGAAAAATTCCACCCAAAGCTCATTTTGAAGAGAAAGACATTTCCTACAACTCATCTTCATATTCCAAGTCCAAGAAATGCTCTCACAAAAAGTTATCAATTTCAACATTATAGGTCATTTTCAAAAGTCAACAAAAAGGGACTTTAAGTCAAAGGCCATAACATGAGATTGGTAAATCAAAATGACATGGGACCAAAGGCATTGGTTAGAGGACTCAAAGACCTTTCCAAAAAGTTCAAGAACATGTGAAAAGCTTAAAAATTGAGCAAGTTATGCCTTGTGGAAGTTGGGAAATTTTTGGATGTTTTGAAAAGTCAACTTTGATTCAAATGGTCTAAAATTGCTAATGGGCCTATTTTCTTCCATGATTCATCATTCCAAGCCTATGCACGACCACTTGGCCCAAAGGGAAGCATTTTCTCATTTTTTATTTATTTATTTGGATTATTATTTATATTAATTCAATTAAATTAATTAAATGTGTGAAAAATATCTAAATGAACCAAACAAATCTTTTTGTACACATTTCAAGGTCAATATTTCGTGCACATCCTAATTAGGCAAGTTTTGGTTTGATTTGAGCTAATTGACACCAAATTGCACATGAAAAAGATATGTAAAGATTCTTAGAAAATCAAATATGCAAAACAATGAATGCCTTGGATTTTATGTAGTTTTGTTAACCTAATTGCTTCTATACATATTCAGAATCACAAACCTAATGGTATTAGACAAAAAGCTGCGCTCAAGAATACCATACAAACTTGAAAAATTGTCCAAAAAACTCAAAACTGATTTCAAGGTTACAAGGCGATTCAAGGCCTAACACCCATCCCATTAGCTTCCTCAAGCATTCCTGAAGGCATTCCAATCAATATCATCCATCCACACGCAAGGAATTGGTACCTAGAACCGGAACTGTATCAAACAATTTGCATAATCATACATTCTATTCTATGCGTTATTTGTGAATTTTATTTGTTGATTCTTGTTCCTTATGAAGTTCTAAAGCTGACCATGGTATTTAATTGAATAATTATGCATCGTATGCGATTTTGCCATAATCGATTTCTAGGGTTGCAGGTTTTTTAAATTAGGGGTTTTCAGACCAAGAAAAATTAAACCATCACAGTACCACCATTGCAATCAACGCATTTGGACGAAGAGATTGATCTAGTCGCGCCTAATTTATGTTTAGAATTGAGCTATTCGCTATTTTTCTAAAAGCTGCCTAATACAACGCTACGAAAACCGTTGCCATCGTGTTTTGTTTTACAGGATGAGGAAGAAGATGATCTCGTGTCACACAGCCATTGGCGCGTTTGAAAGTTGGTGCGCTACCCACTAACGCTTTCGTTTCTTTTTTATAGTATTTATTCGTTTATTATATAACAAACGCGTGATGTAGTTCAGTTGGCAAGCGAAGGGATTATTAACCTCCAAGACCTGGGTTCGAGTCCCAGGTCTGAACAATTTCCATATTATTTTTGTATACTAATTCCCATGCAGGTTCAGCCTTGAAGAACACCATGCACCAGCATAATCAAGCGTGCCACGTCCATTCCAACACTAGATCAATGGCCAAGAATCTGAAGAACACGTATACGCTGGTCAACGCGCTAGCACACAAACTGGCAAAAGTCAGTGGATCCAGAGCTATTGGGCCTGATTTGCTGAAACAAAACCTCACAAATTGGGACTACACCCCCACCCTGGTTTGCAAATATTTTTATTTTTCTCATATCTTTAATTATTATTTTTATTTGTTTTCTTGTTTTAATTTAATTCAATATTTTTACAATACATAAATATAAAAATATAATAAATTATTTTATTTTACTATTTTTATAAATAAATGCATGTAAATAAACTTAGTTTTAATTAGGTTATAATTTTAATCCTTTTAATAACTAAAATCCAAAAATAGAATTAGGTTTAATTTTTATTCCTCTTAATTTCTCTTTTATCATAATATTATTATTTATTTATTTTTCATAATTAAATTTTTGCATATAAATTAACTTAGATTTAAATTAGGTTAAAAATTAATATTTTCACAATAAACTTAAAAAAACACTAGAATTAGGGTTTGACGCTTCATTTTAATTTTAATTAATTATTCTTTCTATTAAATCTTAAAAAATACAAAAAAAACATTCTTTTAATTTTAATTTTTAATTCCTTATTAATTTTAATTTTGTAAAAGGGTCCAACGCCCTAGTCTTGTTTTTAATTCCTTAATTGCGCATTTTATTTATTATATCGTTTAAATAATTATGTACATGTCCCAAAGCCTTGTAACAATTCTATTTCTCGCACTTTTATTTTATTGCTTTATTTATTTTCCGTCAAATCGGGTCCGGTTTAATTTCGGCGATGTGGACCCGCGCCATTTGTAATAGCTTTAGATTTATTTTCCTCGCAAATATTAACTGTTAAATAAGCATGCAAGAATGAATGGCCCTAATTAAAATCAAGCGTAGAACACCTTAAACATGACAAGACAAATAACTGAAAACGACACACGAATCGCACACACCACCCCTAGGGTACGCCTCACTGTTGCCTTGCCTCGAAAGGTGATCGTCGAGTAGAGGATGTCTTAGTAAGTCCTCATGATCCAGGAACCTGGCATGAGGGTAGCTTCTAAGGTGTCTTCCCATTGCTCTGGTGATCACCATGTCCCTAAAACTCGAATTGACCCGAACACCTCCAACGGTGGTGCTACCTACCTCTCAATGGTGGGATGGCACTACTTTAAGGACATTTACACAGACGAATTCCTTAGGATAGGTAGGTTCTCAAGGATACTTGCTCTAATCTCAAAACAAACTCAAAAAGACTTTTCACACTGACACTTTTCAAAAGCTTTCAAAGCAAATTTTTCAAACACTCTGACGTACGAGTCGAACTGAAATTTTTTCAAAGAAACTTTTTTAAAACCCACATTGAAAAGCAAACAAACAATTTTGAAAACACATTGAGCAAGTATCTAAGATCCCATGGATAACCATGGATAGAAAGGGTGCTAACACCTTCCCTTTCTATAATCTACCTCCCGAACCGAGAGCAATCTCTTTAAGGAATTTTTCTGTGCTTTTGTCCTTTCCATTTGGAGAAAATAAAAGACGGTGGCGACTCTTGCTTCCGCGACATTTCGCGAATCAGCGTTAAACAGTCAGTTCCAGATCCACCGATCACAGAACTGGCGACTCTGCTGGGGATCCTTTATAAAATGAGGTGTACCTTAGGGCTAGGTCATAACTATGTTTTCAATTGTATTGCTTTGTGTGCTTCAAATTGTGGGTTGATTGGGAGTTCTATAGATCCTAACCCCGATCTGGGGGATACCTTTCTTAGAAAGTAGCAACAAGGCTGTGAGGGAACTGTGCGGGGTATACCGACATGGTTGAAACAGTCTGCTACGTTGATGTGGCACTTTGGTGTGTACCGGTAACCCTTGAGTTCAGTCAAGAAGAGTACGGGGCCTCCGCGTGGTGTCGTGAAGCATCAACAGACCTTAGGAACCTTAATTGAACTATCTTGGCCTCTTTAGGGTAGTGAGATAACTGACTTTGGTGCAGTCCGAGGTTGGTTGATACTCGATACTACGCTCAATTGAGGGTTGCTTTCCTGGAATATTTCGGTCGCCAGTTCAGTGGCTAAATCGAAACGATGAACAATGAAAGCAATCCCGTGATATTGGGAACCTTAGAACCCGGTTACTTTGATTAGGACAGGTTGAACCCACCAACTTCAAGAGGGTACTACCCAGACCCCATGCTGGCCTTAAACCTTAAGGGCTTGTCTTGTGTGCCTTGTGTGCCCTACATGTTTGTTTTTGTAAATATCTGTGGTGTGTTTAATCATAGCATCATGACATCATCCAGCATCATATGCATTGACTAACCATTTCAGGGGTTCGAATTTTCATCTTTGTTCTTGTTTTGTAGGACATGGAAACTGTTCGTAGAAAGACAATTCAGGTCAGCCTTGTAAGGATCCCTCCTCAGCTTAAGGAGCTTATATCCAGGATTCCCGAGAACTCTTCATTCAGTGAAAGGCATGGGAGCCTCATCAGCTTGGTCAACACCAACATTGAGGAAGATATGATAAAGGTCCTGTTCCAATTCTTTGACCCTCTGCATCACTGCTTTACCTTCTTGGATTATCAGTTGGTACCTACATTGGAGGAGTTCTCCCGGCTCCTGAAGATCCCTATCCTTGATCAGCTACCTTTCAACGGTACAGAAAAGGAACCTAAGCTTGAAGAGATTGCTAAAGCCTTGCACCTGCAGTCATCTGACCTCAAGGGACATTGGGAAGTTAGAAGTGGTATCAAAGGGTTCTTAGCCAGGTTTCTGTTTGAGAAGGCTCATGAATGTTGGAACTCCCTTGACTTGCAAGCTTTTGAAGAAGTGGTAGCTCTCCTTGTTTATGGTTTGGTGTTGTTTCCTAACCCAGATCAGCTTATTGATATCAGTGTTGTCCAGATCTTCATGTCCAGGAACCCTATACCTACGTTGCTGGGGGACATCCTTCACTCATGTTACACTCGAACCATGAGAAAAAGAGGTGTCCTTATGTGTTGCACTCCTCTCCTGGGAAGGTGGTTTATTTCGCACCTTCCCCAATCAGTCCTGAAGAATGAGCGGGGTTTGAGATGGTCACAACGGTTGATGACTCTTACGCATGCAGATATACATTGGTGTCCTAGGTCCAGAGGAGACGTCACTATCATTGATCGTTGTGGGGAGTACCCTAATGTTCCTTTACTTGGAATCAGAGGAGGTATTACTTATAGCCCATGCCTGGCTTGGAGACAGTTTGGTTATGCTCGGAGGGATGGTCCTCATGACATGTTAATTCCTGACATAGTTTTTGACTTCGACAATGATACTCAAGGACTTCGTCAGAGATTTATCAGAGCCTGGAGGATGCCTAGTAGGATAGACAGTAAGACACTGGGGCACAGGAACTCCATCCCGTTGGAACCTTATCTCAAGTGGGTACGAGCCCACTCCCAGAAGCTAGTGATGCCTTATCCTCATATGCTCCCCGTGATCAAAGAGCCAGTATTGGAAGGGGAAGTGTCTCACACTATTCAGCACCCTGACATGCCCACATCCTGGGAAGAGATGCAGAAGAGCTGGATCCAGCTTAAGGAAGAGCGGAATTCTCTTGAGACTAGTCTGCATGCCAGTGAAAAGAAGGTCTTGGAGCTCACCCGTCTGTTGCATGAAGAGAGGAACCTCAACACCTACATAGCTCCGAAGAGGATGCGCAGTGTATTTTGGGATTGATTTGATTTTTGTACTTTTGCCCGTGAGGCCTTGATGTATTAAACAATGATTTCTTTAATAATAACGTGTGTTCCTTTTTGTCTACAACAAATTTGAACTTTCGAACCCTTGAATGCATTGCATACGCATTTCATACATCATGTGCATAGCAGGTTTTTCCTCTTTTCAGGTTGCTTACAGTTCTTCGCTGTTTATTTCAGCATCATGAATCCCGGATCTGAATCAACTGAGACATCAATCAAGGCTCTTCAGGCGCAGAATGCGCAGTTTCAAGAACTAATCAAAGGTCTGGCTAAAGGCCAAGAAGAACTGAAGGCTATGCTCCTGAAGAAGGAGAAGAAGAAGAAGAGAAGAACTGTTCTGTTCAACTCGGGCCGAAGGTTTGGCAATACTCTGCAACATGAAGAGGCTGGTTCTTCTGTTGGCAAGAGTCCTTCTCAGGCAGAAGTAAAGATTCCTACTCCAGTGGTCTCCGACAACGAGACGGATTTTGATGAGGAGCAGTACCCTCCTTCAGATGACAGATACAAACAACTGGAGGACAGGTTGAAGGCTATGGAGGTGCAACAGGCACCTGGGCTGGATTTCGGAGATCTGGGTTTGTCGACTGGTGTGATTATCCCGCATAAGTTCAAAGCACCAACCTTCTCCAAATATGACGGGGCGTCTTGTCCCAAGCTGCATTTGAGGTCCTATGTTCGGAAAATTCAGCCGTACTCTGCGGACAAGAATTTATGGATCCACTTCTTCCAGGAGAGTCTTTCAGGGACTCATCTCGAATGGTTCTATCAGCTGGATGGGACCAAAGTTCGTAACTGGGAGGAGTTGGCTACTGCTTTCTATAAGCAGTATCAATATAATGCCGACCTTGCCCCCACACGTACCCAACTCCAGGGTATGGCGTTAGGTGCAAGCGAAGGTTTTAAGGAGTACGCTCAGAAGTGGAGAGACCTGGCTGGCAGGGTGCAGCCACCATTGACTGATCGGGAGTTGGTTGACATGTTCTTGGGGACCCTATCTGGGCCATTTTTCAACCACCTCATTGGGAATTCTTCTGCTGGTTTCACTGATTTGATCTTGACTGGAGAAAGGATTGAAGCTGGGTTGAAGTCTGGGAAGATGGCAAAGGGTGCATCATCATCTAGTTCGGAAAAGAAACTGTTCAAGAAGGAGTCTAGTGCCGTGTATGGTTCTAGGAAATCAGAGAGACCTGAGCACCGCCAATCTGTCAGTGCGGTGATGATCGCTAAGCCTGTTGCCGCTCCTCGGCCAAACAATTCTCAAAGGGCTGAGAGACCCCGGCGAGAGTTTACCCGGTTAAGCATGACCCTATCACAGATTCTGCCACAGTTGCTCGCAACCAATTTGGTGACTGTCAGGGAGGCTCCAAAGTTCCCAAATACAACATCTCCCAAGTACAACCCGAATGCTCGTTGTGCTTACCATTCAGAAAGCCCGGGGCACTCCACCGATGACTGTTGGGCATTGAAGAATAAGGTGCAAGACCTTATCGATGCAAAGGAGATACAATTCGAGGCGCCTGCAAAGCTGAATGTAGTTACTGCCCCTATGCCTCAGCACGGGGTAAATGCTGTTGATGAAGACGTTTATGCTGTTTCTGTGGATGATCTAGCCACTCCTCTAAAGATCGTCAAGAAGAACCTACTGCAGGCCGGTTTATTTCCGGGTTGTAGTGAGGGTTGCATATCCTGTGCCGTGTCCCCATCTGGTTGTCCCCTGCTAAAATTAGGCATCCAAAGCTTAATGGATAGCAAGGAGATTCTATTCAAGAAGTCTGCCGTTCGGTTGGTCCCAGTGGAAGAAGTTTCTGTGGTGACTATTTTCAATAACCCCATCACGGCTCTCCAGAAGAAGCCCACTCAAATTCTGACCGTTGCACCTGTTATTATCACTGTTCCAGGGCCCCTGCCCTATGTATCTGATAAAGTCGTCCCTTGGCACTATGGGGCAGATGTATATATAAACGGGATTAAACAAGAGCTCAACGCTGGCGCCAGCATCTGTGACATCACTGGCCCAGCCAAAGTTACCCGCAGTGGCAGGCTCTTCTCGCCTGACATTGCACCGCCTGCTGCCCGAAGACCGCTCCTGATAATTCCTACAAATACACCTATTCCTGTTGCTGATCAAGTTGTGGTTCCTGCTGCTGATCCGATTGTTTCTCCTGCTGCCGAGTCATCCAATGCTCGGGGCAAGGGAATCGAAGCTGAGCCTGCCCAGATGGAGGCACCCATACCCATAGCTGCTGAGGCCTCCCCACAAGAGATGGAGGAGATTTTGAAGATTATAAAGAAGAGCGATTTTAATGTTGTGGAACAGCTAGGGCATACGCCCTCCAAGATCTCCATGCTCTCTTTACTGCTGTGCTCTGAGGCCCATGCAAAGGCCCTGATCTCGTTCCTCAAGACGGCCCATGTGCCATATGAAACCTCTGCAGTCCAATTCACTGATTGCGTGGCAAGCCTAACGGCAGATAATGGCTTGGGTTTCTCAGATGCTGACTTGACCGCAAATGGGAGAGACCATAATGATGCTCTGCATGTCTCAATCGAATGCAGGGGCACCACCTTGGCACATGTGTTGGTTGATACTGGGTCATCTTTGAATGTGCTACCCAAGAAGGCTCTGGATCGTCTAGATTGTGAAGGCCTGGATTTGAAACCCAGCAACATCATCGTCAGGGCCTTTGACGGTTCAAAGAGGATGGTCCATGGAGAAGTTGACATTCCGATTCGGGTGGGCTCTCAGGTGTTCGACTCCACTTTTTATGTGATGGACATCCGTCCATCTTACTCTTGTCTGCTGGGTCGACCCTGGATACATAAGGCTGGGGCAGTGACCTCTACCTTGCATCAAAAGCTGAAGTACCCCGTCAGAGGGAAGATTGTCACCGTGCAAGGAGAGGAAGAATACATGGTGAGCCACCTGAACTCCTTCAGGTACATTGAGATGGATGGGGAGTTTATCGAAACCCCCTTTCAGCATTTCGAGGAGGTGTTTCCAATTGCAGCAGAAACAACAGAAGCGAGTGGTCCTTTGAAGATGGCTTCCCTGAAAGATGCCAGGGCTGTGGTGCAGAAGGGTGAATGTGCCGACTGGGGCAGACTTCCAGACTTCACCCAGAAGACTGATAAACTTGGGCTGGGTTTTACCTCAGAAGGTCAGAGAGCTATGAGGAAAGCGAAGATCGGAAGGCCTCCGGTATTTATTAAAAGCTCAGAAGTGAATGTTGTTGGGGAGGATCATGAAGTGGACGAAGCAGAATTCAACAGCTGGATCTATCCGACGGCCGAAGACGGATTGAACAATTGGAGTGCAAAGGACCATACCCCTGTTACCTTTGTGACGCAGTAATGAATTCCTATGTTTTGTTATTTTGTAATAAACAATGATAAACTCTATGGCCCGGTGTCTTACCCGAGGCACCGTGGTTCTATTTGTGAGGGCATACAAACTGTCATTTTATACATCATGAATGAAAATCTTGGACGTTTTTCGCATTGCAAATATTGTGTTCCTTTTGTCTTTCTTTTCCTTTACATAATTTTCAAAACAGCTGTATTTACACACACACTCACTCATACAGGTTTCAATCCACTCTGGATCTCACTGATAACAGCTCTGCTACTGCCAATTATGACTTCGAAAATCCGATCAACTTAGCCGAAGACGAAGGTGAAGATGATTGCGAAGTGCCTGGCGAGCTTGCAAGACTGTTGCTTCAGGAAGAGAGGGCAATTCAACCCCATGAAGAGCCAGTGGAAACCATAAACTTGGGTACTGAGGCAGACAGAAAAGAGGTAAAGATTGGTGCCAACCTAGAGCTCAGCGTGAAGCAACGGTTAACCAAGATGTTACATGATTATATGGAAATCTTTGCCTGGTCCTACGAAGACATGCCAGGGTTGGATACCGACATTGTGGTCCATCACTTGCCGACTAAGGAAGACTGCCCTCCAGTTAAGCAAAAGGTCCGTCGAATGCGTCCAGAGATGTCAGAGAAGATTAAGGCCGAGGTTATGAAGCAGTTTGATGCCGGGTTCCTTGCAGTGACTTCTTACCCTCAGTGGGTTGCTAATGTGGTGCCAGTACCTAAGAAAGACGGTAAGGTCAGAATGTGTGTTGATTATAGGGATCTGAACAGGGCCAGCCCCAAGGATGACTTCCCCTTGCCTCACATTGATGTCCTTGTTGATAATACGGCTCAGCATAAGGTGTTCTCTTTCATGGATGGCTTTTCAGGTTACAATCAGATTAAGATGGCACCTGAAGACATGGAAAAGACTACATTTGTTACTCAGTGGGGCACCTTCTGTTACAAGGTCATGCCATTTGGATTAAAGAATGCTGGGGCAACCTACCAACGTGCCATGGTTGCCTTATTTCATGACATGATCCATCACGAGATCGAAGTGTATGTGGACGACATGATCGCTAGGTCCCAGACTGAGGAAGAGCACCTAGATCATCTGCAGAAGTTGTTCGACCGATTGAAACTGTATAAGCTGAGATTGAACCCGAACAAATGCACCTTCGGGGTAAGATCGGGAAAACTGCTAGGCTTCGTGGTCAGCGATAAAGGTATTCAAGTGGACCCTGCTAAGGTCAAAGCTATTCAAGAGATGCCAGTTCCTAAGACAGAAAAGGAGGTCAGAGGCTTTTTAGGACGCCTGAATTACATTGCTCGATTCATCTCACATCTGACTGCTACCTGTGAACCAATCTTCAAGCTGCTGAAGAAAGATCAGGTAGTACGTTGGAACGATGAATGTCAGGCTGCCTTCGACAAAATCAAAGAGTATCTCCAAGAACCACCCATCCTTATGCCACCGGTTGAAGGGAGACCTCTGATATTATATCTGACAGTGCTTGACAACTCAATGGGGTGTGTGCTGGGGCAGCATGACGAGTCTGGCCGAAAAGAGCATGCCATTTATTACCTTAGCAAAAAGTTTACCGACTGTGAGACCCGATACTCACTGCTTGAGAAAACTTGCTGCGCTTTGGTATGGGCTGCTCGCCGGCTGAGACAGTATATGCTGACTCACACTACCTTGTTGATCTCAAAAATGGATCATATAAAGTACATATTCGAAAAGCCTGCTCTGTCTGGGAGAATTGCAAGATGGCAAATGATCTTGACGGAATACGACATTCAGTACACAACCCAGAAAGCCATCAAGGGGAGTGTATTGGCAGACCACTTAGCTCATCAAGCTGTAGATGACTATCAGTCTATGAACTTCGAGTTTCCGGACGAAAGCATCATGATAATAACTGACTGTGAAGTACCTGGACCGGATGAAGGACCTGAACCGGGATCCCGATGGTCTATGCACTTTGACGGAGCCTCTAATGCTTTGGGAAATGGTATCGGCGCCATCATCATATCTCCACAAGGTACTCATACTCCACTCACTGCCCGGCTGTGTTTCAACTGTACCAACAACATGGCGGAGTATGAGGCGTGTATCATGGGTCTTCAAGTTGCGATCGACCTAAGGATCAAATTTCTAAGCGTCTTCGGAGATTCCGCTCTTGTGATCAATCAGATCAAAGGAGAGTGGGATACGAAACATCCAAACTTGATCCCTTACAGAGAATGTGTGTTGACCCTGATTCCCCACTTCACAGAGATAACCTTTGAGCACTTTCCAAGAGAAGAGAATCAGTTAGCGGACGCGTTAGCTACAATGTCTTCAATGTTCAAGGTCAAATGGGATAATGAAGCTCCCCGGATCATCATCTGGAAACTGGACGAACCGGCATACTGTTGTGATCTCGAAACTGAATTGGTGACTGAGAAGCCTTGGTACCACGAAGTGAAGAGATATCTGGAAGCTCAGGAATACCCTGAAGGTGCCTCTATCAATGATAAGAAATTCCTGAGGAGGTTCGCAGCCAAATTCTTCCTAAGCAATGGCATCTTGTACAAGCGAAACCATGATTCAACCTTACTGCGTTGTGTGGATAAGACTGAAGCAGAACGAATCATGGAAGAGCTACATGAAGGGACCTTTGGTACACATTCCAGTGGACACACTATGGCTAAGAAAATCCTACGGGCAGGATATTACTGGTCCACCATGGAAGCTGATTGCTACCAACACTCCAGGACATGTCACAAGTGCCAGATCTATGCAGATAAGGTGCATGTTCCTCCGGTTCCCCTGAATGTTCTGACTGCGCCTTGGCCATTCGCAATGTGGGGCATAGACATGATCGGCGAGATAAAACCTACGGCATCCAATGGACATCGCTTCATCCTAGTAGCGATTGATTATTTCAAAGTAGGTTGAGGCAGCATCCTATGCTACGGTAACCAAGACCGTTGTGGCACGGTTTATTCGGTACAATCTGATCTGTCGGTACGGCGTCCCTGAGCGGATTATTACAGACAACGGTACCAATCTAAACAATAAGATGATCGCGGAGCTCTGCGAACAGTTCAAGATACAGCACCACAATTCTTCTCCTTACAGACCGAAGATGAATGGGGCTGTAGAAGCAGCGAACAAGAACATCAAGAAGATCGTGCAGAAGATGACAGTGACTTACAAAGATTGGCACGAGATGTTACCGTTCGCTCTGCATGGGTACCGTACCTCAGCTAGGACGTCAACCGGGGCAACTCCTTTCTCTCTGGTTTACGGCATGGAGGCAGTCTTGCCGATCGAAGTGCAAATTCCCTCTCTCCGGATAATGAAGGATGCAAATTTGAACGAGGATGATTGGATCCAGACACGACTTGACCAACTCAACCTCATTGATGAAAAGAGACTTGCTGCTATCTGCCATGGTCAGACGTATCAGAAACGGATGATCAGGGCATTTAACAAAAAGGTCAGACCACAAGAATATC